>OY743181.1:33870095-34470095 GCA_963555705.1 Ligustrum vulgare | reverse complement strand
CCCTTCGTTTTATTGATAATTCAGTAAATTTATAGGTGGATTCCTATATTCCCCTTCGAACTTATCAAGATTATTTCTTGTAGCGTACATCTTGAACTTATCAAATATTCGCGAGAATATTTGTGGCGTTCAAAACCAGAAACTTATCAAGGAAGCTGGGCAGATCCTTGTGGTGTTTCGAAAGTCTTGGTTCTTTATTCCGCATCGTCGATCTTCACATCGTGAATATTGGATCAAGATTCCACCGTCCATCCACAACTTGGGTTCAGAACTT
The DNA here is from genome assembly GCA_963555705.1 of Ligustrum vulgare. Taxonomy (NCBI): domain Eukaryota; kingdom Viridiplantae; phylum Streptophyta; class Magnoliopsida; order Lamiales; family Oleaceae; genus Ligustrum; species Ligustrum vulgare. The sequence continues at coordinate 34,469,821 of OY743181.1, read as the reverse complement.
TTCGGCTTTAATTTTGCGCATCTCGAATCGTATCATTTGGTATCAGAGTTAGACTCTGAATTCAGGTTTTTATTCTATCCAGTTTAATTCTTATGTTTATCATCGAGTTTGCCATAAGAATTACCCATATCTTGTTGTTGAGTCTTTATTTTCTTGAGTGTTCTTCGTGCCAGTAAAATTTTCAAGTTTTGATCGATATCAAAATCCAATAAAATTCAAAAGTGTTAATTTTATTCAATTCCTATCAAAATCATATTCCGTTAGTTTCGTTATGTTCGTGTCAAATTTTCAAATTTATATAAAAAAAAAATTATTTATTTATTTTTTCCCCCCAAATTCATCCATTATTCAAAAAAAAAAAAAAGTCACTCCAAAATTCAAGAATCACTATCTTGAATATTTTAATCCTTGTTTATTGTTCTTTTCCATTTCATTCCACATAAATTCCATAATGTCCAATTTTCAAGAAAAATATCCATCTAGAAGGGGGAACGATAATGATAAAGATTGTATGTGGAGATTTTTGAATGATGCTTTGATGAGGATGAATAAACTAGATGAAAGGGAGGGAAAATTGAAAAAGGGGCGATCTCGAACAAACCGTAGTGATGAGAGTCATTATAGGCGTGATCCGAAACCTAGGGATGGAATTGGGGTTAAGAGGGGAGAAGAGAATGATTCGAAGGCGATTTTGAAAATTCAAAAGGAAATTTATGTGGAAAAGTTGAGGTATGAACGGACGGTAGAAAGAAAAAAATTGGCTAAGTTACAAAAGAAAGAGGAAAAAAGAGAGGCTGTGGTTAGATGGTTAAGGGAGAGTGAAATACTTATTATAGTAGAGCCTCAGGTTGAGAATGTTGAGAAAGAAGAGGGTGAGTTAGAAGTTGAAACTCCGAATTTTGTGGAAGATGAAAAATTGAAAGTAGTTGAGCTAACTCCAAAATTTGATGAGGAAAAGGAGGAGTTAGGTAGCGAGGGAGCGATTGAGAATAATATTGTTGATGAGAAGCATGAATTGGAGGTTGGGGTAGAAGTGCAAATTTTGAACTTCGAAGTTGAAGATCCACATTCGGGTAGTTATGAGGAAGTGTATAAAAATGTGGAATTAGAAGATGTAGTTGGACTTGAGAGAAAAGGAATAAAAGAGAATGAGCAAGAAAGTAAAAAGATGGGGAAGGAGAAGAGAAGAGCTTCGTTGTTGGACATGATGATGATTCATCATGAATACAAGGATCCATACCTTGTATTTTGTGAAACTAACATTCTCCACCCTATTCTATTTAAATCTCTTTTGCTGGTTAATTTCCCTTGGAACAACTTATGCCCAGTGGAGTTTATGATTCCATCTATCAGTATAACCCAAGTTACAAATTAATGCTGGTTGATCCTATTACAGGGAAGAAATAATTTTCCATTTGATCCAGGTGGGAAAATGATACAAAGAACCCCCAATAGCAGGACGCATTTGAAAAGCAGACCAGAAGTTGATTTGAGGTCGAATCCTTTTCAAGAGAAGGGGGATGACATTATCCGGGATAGGAGTTCAAATGAGAAATCAAGACACGGGCAATGCAACGACAATCTACGTGAAAAATTGAGCAAGTTTCGTGTTGGGCTCGAGTCGAGAATCAAATCGTATCAAGTTGTTTAGAAAGGAGCGAAGAACCAGCCGGAGTTGAACCACGCGATCACGCGGCACAACCAGGCGCGAACGTGCCATTGCATTGAAAAACAACCCGAGAGTTTCAAGGTTAACCACGAGATCGCGCATGTTAAAACCACGCGATCGCACAGTTGAATTCGGAGCAGTTTTGCGCATTTTTATTATTATTTTCAGTTTTAGTTTAATTAAGACTCTATTTAGAGCCCATTAGAGGCTAGCCTAATTCTTAGTTCAAATTTTTTTTATTTATATGTTTTTCCATTCATTGTAAAAACAGTTTTGGTTTAATAAACAGTTTTATTGAGAATTCAATAAATTTATAGGTGGATTCCTATATTCCCCTTCGTTTTATTGATAATTCAGTAAATTTATAGGTGGATTCCTATATTCCCCTTCGAACTTATCAAGATTATTTCTTGTAGCGTACATCTTGAACTTATCAAATATTCGCGAGAATATTTGTGGCGTTCAAAACCAGAAACTTATCAAGGAAGCTGGGCAGATCCTTGTGGTGTTTCGAAAGTCTTGGTTCTTTATTCCGCATCTTCGATCTTCACATCGTGAATATTGGGTCAAGATTCCACCGTCCATCCACAACTTGGGTTCAGAACTTTTCGGCTTTAATTCTGCGCATCTCGAATCGTATCATTTGGTATCAGAGTTAGACTCTGAATTCAGGTTTTTATTCTATCCAGTTTAATTCTTATGTTTATCATCAAGTTTGCCATAAGAATTACCCATATCTTGTTGTTGAGTCTTTATTTTCTTGAGTGTTCTTCGTGCCAGTAAATTTTTCAAGTTTTGATCGATATCAAAATCCAATAAAATTCAAAAGTGTTAACTTTATTCAATTCCTATCAAAATCATATTCCGTTAGTTTCGTTATGTTCGTGTCAAATTTTCAAATTTATATAAAAAAAAATTTATTTATTTATTTTTTTCCCCCCAAATTCATCCATTATTCAAAAAAAAAAAAAAAAAGTCACTCCAAAATTCAAGAATCACTATCTTGAATATTTTAATCCTTGTTTATTGTTCTTTTCCATTTCATTCCACATAAATTCCATAATGTCCAATTTTCAAGAAAAATATCCATCTAGAAGGGGGAACGATAATGATAAAGATTGTATGTGGAGATTTTTGAATGATGCTTTGATGAGGATGGATAAACTAGATGAAAGGGAGGGAAAATTGAAAAAGGGGCGATCTCGAACAAACCGTAGTGATGAGAGTCATTATAGGCGTGATCCGAAACCTAGGGATGGAATTGGGGTTAAGAGGGGAGAAGAGAATGATTCGAAGGAGATTTTGAAAATTCAAAAGGAAATTTATGTGGAAAAGTTGAGGTATGAACGGACGGTAGAAAGAAAAAAATTGGCTAAGTTACAAAAGAAAGAGGAAAAAAGAGAGGTTGTGGTTAGATGGTTAAGGGAGAGTGAAATACTTATTATAGTAGAGCCTCAGGTTGAGAATGTTGAGAAAGAAGAGGGTGAGTTAGAATTGAAGTTAGAAGTTGAAACTCCGAATTTTGTGGAAGATGAAAAATTGAAAGTAGTTGAGCTAACTCCAAAATTTGATGAGGAAAAGGAGGAGTTAGGTAGCGAGGGAGCGAATGAGAATAATATTGTTGATGAGAAGCATGAATTGGAGGTTGGGGTAGAAGTGCAAATTTTGAACTTCGAAGTTGAAGATCCACATTCGGGTAGTTATGAGGAAGTGTATAAAAATGTGGAATTAGAAGATGTAGTTGGACTTGAGAGAAAAGGAATAAAAGAGAATGAGCAAGAAAGTAAAAAGATGGGGAAGGAGAAGAGAAGAGCTTCGTTGTTGGACATGATGATGATTCATCATGAATACAAGGATCCATACCTTGTATTTTGTGAAACTAACATTCTCCACCCTATTCTATTTAAATCTCTTTTGCTGGTTAATTTCCCTTGGAACAACTTATGCCCAGTGGAGTTTATGATTCCATCTATCAGTATAACCCAAGTTACAAATTAATGCTGGTTGATCCTATTACAGGGAAGAAATAATTTTCCATTTGATCCAGGTGGGAAAATGATACAAAGAACCCCCAATAGCAGGACGCATTTGAAAAGCAGACCAGAAGTTGATTTGAGGTCGAATCCTTTTCAAGAGAAGGGGGATGACATTATCCGGGATAGGAGTTCAAATGAGAAATCAAGACACGGGCAATGCAACGACAATCTACGTGAAAAATTGAGCAAGTTTCGTGTTGGGCTCGAGTCGAGAATCAAATCGTATCAAGTTGTTTAGAAAGGAGCGAAGAACCAGCCGGAGTTGAACCACGCGATCACGCGGCACAACCAGGCGCGAACGTGCCATTGCATTGAAAAACAACCCGAGAGTTTCAAGGTTAACCACGAGATCGCGCATGTTAAAACCACGCGATCGCACAGTTGAATTCGGAGCAGTTTTGCGCATTTTTATTATTATTTTCAGTTTTAGTTTAATTAAGACTCTATTTTGAGCCCATTAGAGGCTAGCCTAATTCTTAGTTCAATTTTTTTTTATTTATATGTTTTTCCATTCATTGTAAAAACAGTTTTGGTTTAATAAACAGTTTTATTGAGAATTCAATAAATTTATAGGTGGATTCCTATATTCCCCTTCGTTTTATTGATAATTCAATAAATTTATAGGTGGATTCCTATATTCCCCTTCGAACTTATCAAGATTATTTCTTGTAGCGTACATCTTGAACTTATCAAATATTTGCGAGAATATTTGTGGCGTTCAAAACCAGAAACTTATCAAGGAAGCTTGGCAGATCTTTGTGGCGTTTCGAAAGTCTTGGTTTTTTATTCCGCATCGTCGATCTTCACATCATGAATATCGGGTCAAGATTCCACCGACCATCCACAACCTGGGTTCAGAACTTTCCGGCTTTAATTTCGCGCATCTCGACTCGTATCATTTGGTATCAGAGCTGGACTCTGAATTTAGGTTTTTATTCTACCAGTTTAATTCTTATGTTTATCATCGAGGCTGCCATAAGAATTACCCATATCTTTTTGTTGAGTCTTTCTTTTCTTGAGTGTTCTTCGTGCTAGAAAATTTTTCCAGTTTTGATCCATATAAAAATCCAACAAAATTCAAAAGCGTTTATTTTATTCAATTCTTATCCAAATCATGTTCCGTTTGTTTCGTTATGTTCGTGTCAAATTTTCAGATTTATATAAAAAATTATTTATTTATTTTTTTACCCCCAAATTCATCCATTATTCAAAAAAAAAAAAAAAGGAAAAAAAAAGTCACTCCAAAATTCAAGAATCATTTTCTTGAATATTTTAATCCTTGTTTCTTGTTCTTTTCCATTTCATTCCACATAAATTCCATAATGTCCAATTTTCAAGAAAAATATCCATCTAGAAGGGGGAACGATAATGATATAGATCGTATGTGGAGATTTTTGAATGATGCTTTGATGAGGTTGGATAAACTAGATGAAAGGGACGGAAAATTGAAAAAGGGGCGATCTCGAACAAACCATATTGATGAGAGTCATTATAGGCGTGATCCGAAACCTAGAGATGGAATTGGGTTAAGTGGGGAGAAGAAATTGATTCGAATGCGATTTTGAAAATTCAAAAGGAAATTTATGAGGAAAAGTTGAGGTATGGACGGAAGGTAGAAAGAAAAAAATTGGCTAAGTTACAAAAGAAAGAGAAAAAAGAGAGGTTGTGGTTAGATGGTTAAGGGAGAGTGAAATACTTATTATAGTAGAGCCCCAGGTTGAGAATGTTGAGAAAGAGGAGGGTGAGTTAGAATTGAAGTTAGATGTAGAAACTCCGAATTTTGTGGAAGATGAAAATTGAAAGTAGTTGAGCTAACTCCAAAATTTGATGAGGAAAAGGAGGAGTTAGGTAGCGAGGAAGCGATTGAGAATAATATTGTTGATGAGAAGCATGAATTGGAGGTTGGGGTAGAAGTGCAAATTTTGAACTTCGAAGTTGAAGATCCACATTCGGGTAGTTATGAGGAAGTGTATAAAAATGTGGAATTAGAAGATGTAGTTGGACTTGAGAGAAAAGGAATAAAAGAGAATGAGCAAGAAAGTAAAAAGATGGGGAAGGAGAAGAGAAGAGCTTCGTTGTTGGACATGATGATGATTCATCATGAATACAAGGATCCATACCTTGTATTTTGTGAAACTAACATTCTCCACCCTATTCTATTTAAATCTCTTTTGCTGGTTAATTTCCCTTGGAACAACTTATGCCCAGTGGAGTTTATGATTCCATCTATCAGTATAACCCAAGTTACAAATTAATGCTGGTTGATCCTATTACAGGGAAGAAATAATTTTCCATTTGATCCAGGTGGGAAAATGATACAAAGAACCCCCAATAGCAGGACGCATTTGAAAAGCAGACCAGAAGTTGATTTGAGGTCGAATCCTTTTCAAGAGAAGGGGGATGACATTATCCGGGATAGGAGTTCAAATGAGAAATCAAGACACGGGCAATGCAACGACAATCTACGTGAAAAATTGAGCAAGTTTCGTGTTGGGCTCGAGTCGAGAATCAAATCGTATCAAGTTGTTTAGAAAGGAGCGAAGAACCAGCCGGAGTTGAACCACGCGATCACGCGGCACAACCAGGCGCGAACGTGCCATTGCATTGAAAAACAACCCGAGAGTTTCAAGGTTAACCACGAGATCGCGCATGTTAAAACCACGCGATCGCACAGTTGAATTCGGAGCAGTTTTGCGCATTTTTATTATTATTTTCAGTTTTAGTTTAATTAAGACTCTATTTTGAGCCCATTAGAGGCTAGCCTAATTCTTAGTTCAATTTTTTTTTATTTATATGTTTTTCCATTCATTGTAAAAACAGTTTTGGTTTAATAAACAGTTTTATTGAGAATTCAATAAATTTATAGGTGGATTCCTATATTCCCCTTCGTTTTATTGATAATTCAATAAATTTATAGGTGGATTCCTATATTCCCCTTCGAACTTATCAAGATTATTTCTTGTAGCGTACATCTTGAACTTATCAAATATTTGCGAGAATATTTGTGGCGTTCAAAACCAGAAACTTATCAAGGAAGCTTGGCAGATCTTTGTGGCGTTTCGAAAGTCTTGGTTTTTTATTCCGCATCGTCGATCTTCACATCATGAATATCGGGTCAAGATTCCACCGACCATCCACAACCTGGGTTCAGAACTTTCCGGCTTTAATTTCGCGCATCTCGACTCGTATCATTTGGTATCAGAGCTGGACTCTGAATTTAGGTTTTTATTCTACCAGTTTAATTCTTATGTTTATCATCGAGGCTGCCATAAGAATTACCCATATCTTTTTGTTGAGTCTTTCTTTTCTTGAGCGTTCTTCGTGCTAGAAAATTTTTCCAGTTTTGATCCATATAAAAATCCAACAAAATTCAAAAGCGTTTATTTTATTCAATTCTTATCCAAATCATGTTCCGTTTGTTTCGTTATGTTCGTGTCAAATTTTCAGATTTATATAAAAAATTATTTATTTATTTTTTTACCCCCAAATTCATCCATTATTCAAAAAAAAAAAAAAGGAAAAAAAAAGTCACTCCAAAATTCAAGAATCATTTTCTTGAATATTTTAATCCTTGTTTCTTGTTCTTTTCCATTTCATTCCACATAAATTCCATAATGTCCAATTTTCAAGAAAAATATCCATCTAGAAGGGGGAACGATAATGATATAGATCGTATGTGGAGATTTTTGAATGATGCTTTGATGAGGTTGGATAAACTAGATGAAAGGGACGGAAAATTGAAAAAGGGGCGATCTCGAACAAACCATATTGATGAGAGTCATTATAGGCGTGATCCGAAACCTAGAGATGGAATTGGGTTAAGTGGGGAGAAGAAATTGATTCGAATGCGATTTTGAAAATTCAAAAGGAAATTTATGAGGAAAAGTTGAGGTATGGACGGAAGGTAGAAAGAAAAAAATTGGCTAAGTTACAAAAGAAAGAGAAAAAAGAGAGGTTGTGGTTAGATGGTTAAGGGAGAGTGAAATACTTATTATAGTAGAGCCCCAGGTTGAGAATGTTGAGAAAGAGGAGGGTGAGTTAGAATTGAAGTTAGATGTAGAAACTCCGAATTTTGTGGAAGATGAAAATTGAAAGTAGTTGAGCTAACTCCAAAATTTGATGAGGAAAAGGAGGAGTTAGGTAGCGAGGAAGCGATTGAGAATAATATTGTTGATGAGAAGCATGAATTGGAGGTTGGGGTAGAAGTGCAAATTTTGAACTTCGAAGTTGAAGATCCACATTCGGGTAGTTATGAGGAAGTGTATAAAAATGTGGAATTAGAAGATGTAGTTGGACTTGAGAGAAAAGGAATAAAAGAGAATGAGCAAGAAAGTAAAAAGATTGGGGAAGGAGAAGAGAAGAGCTTCGTTGTTGGACATGATGATGATTCATCATGAATACAAGGATCCATACCTTGTATTTTGTGAAACTAACATTCTCCACCCTATTCTATTTAAATCTCTTTTGCTGGTTAATTTCCCTTGGAACAACTTATGCCCAGTGGAGTTTATGATTCCATCTATCAGTATAACCCAAGTTACAAATTAATGCTGGTTGATCCTATTACAGGGAAGAAATAATTTTCCATTTGATCCAGGTGGGAAAATGATACAAAGAACCCCCAATAGCAGGACGCATTTGAAAAGCAGACCAGAAGTTGATTTGAGGTCGAATCCTTTTCAAGAGAAGGGGGATGACATGACTCGGGATAGGAGTTCAAATGAGAAATCAAGACACGGGCAATGCAACGACAATCTACATGAAAAATTGAGCAAGTTCGTGTTGGGCTCGAGTCGAGAATCAAATCGTATCAAGTTGTTTAGAAAGGAGCGAAGAACCAGCAGGAATTGAACCACGCGATCACGCGGCACAATCGGGTGCTATCGTGCCATTGCATTGAAAAACAACCCGAGAGTTTCAAGTTTAACCACGAGATCCCGCATGTTAAAACCACACGATCGCGCGGTTGAATTCGGAGTAGTTTTGTGCATTTTTATAATTATTTTCAGTTTTAGTTTAATTAAGACTCTATTTTGAGCCCATTAGCGGCTAGCCTAATTCTTAGGTCAATTTTTCTTGTTTATTTGTTTTTCCATTCATTGTAAAAAAAGTTTTTGTTTAATAAACAGTTTTATTGAGAATTCAATAAATTTATAGGTGGATTCCTATATTCCCCTTCGTTTTATTGAGAATTCAATAAATTTATAGGTGGATTCCTATATTCCCCTTCGAACTTATCAAGATTATTTCTTGTGGTGTACATCTTGAACTTATAAAATATTTGCGAGAATATTTGTGGCGTTCAAAACCAGAAACTTATCAAGGAAGCTTGGCAGATCTTTGTGGCGTTTCGAAAGTCTTGGTTTTTTATTCCGCATCGTCGATCTTCACTTCATGAATATCGGGTCAAGATTCCACCGACCATCCACAACCTGGGTTCAGAACTTTCCGGCTTTAATTTCATGCATCTCGACTCGTATCATTTGGTATCAGAGCTGGACTCTGAATTTAGGTTTTTATTCTACCAGTTTAATTCTTATGTTTATCATCGAGTCTGCCATAAGAATTACCCATATCTTTTTGTTGAGTCTTTCTTTTCTTGAGCGTTCTTCGTGCTAGAAAATTTTTCCAGTTTTGATCCATATAAAAATCCAACAAAATTCAAAAGCGTTTATTTTATTCAATTCTTATCCAAATCATGTTCTGTTTGTTTCGTTATGTTCGTGTCAAATTTTCAGATTTATATAAAAAATTATTTATTTATTTTTTTTACCCCCAAATTCATCCATTATTCAAAAAAAAAAAAGGAAAAAAAAAGTCACTCCAAAATTCAAGAATCATTTTCTTGAATATTTTAATCCTTGTTTATTGTTCTTTTCCATTTCATTCCACATAAATTCCATAATGTCCAATTTTCAAGAAAAATATCCATCTAGAAGGGGGAACGATAATGATATAGATCGTATGTGGATATTTTTGAATGATGCTTTGATGAGGTTGGATAAACTAGATGAAAGGGACGGAAAATTGAAAAAGGGGCGATCTCGAACAAACCATATTGATGAGAGTCATTATAGGCGTGATCCGAAACCTAGAGATGGAATTGGGTTAAGTGGGGAGAAGAAATTGATTCGAATGCGATTTTGAAAATTCAAAAGGAAATTTATGAGGAAAAGTTGAGGTATGGACGGAAGGTAGAAAGAAAAAAATTGGCTAAGTTACAAAAGAAAGAGAAAAAAAGAGAGGTTGTGGTTAGATGGTTAAGGGAGAGTGCAATACTTATTATAGTAGAGCCCCAGGTTGAGAATGTTGAGAAAGAGGAGGGTGAGTTAGAATTGAAGTTAGATGTAGAAACTCCGAATTTTGTGGAAGATGAAAATTGAAAGTAGTTGAGCTAACTCAAAAATTTGATGAGGAAAAGGAGGAGTTAGGTAGCGAGGGAGTGATTGAGAATAATATTGTTGATGAGAAGCATGAATTGGAGGTTGGGGTAGAAGTGCAAATTTTGAACTTCGAAGTTGAAGATCCACATTCGGGTAGTTATGAGGAAGTGTATAAAAATGTGGAATTAGAAGATGTAGTTGGACTTGAGAGAAAAGGAATAAAAGAGAATGAACAAGAAAGTAAAAAGATTGGGGAAGAAGAAGAGAAGAGCTTCGTTGTTGGACATGATGAGATGGTGATGATTCATCATGAATACAAGGATCCATACCTTGTATTTTGTGAAACTAACATTCTCCACCCTATTCTATTTAAATCTCTTTTGCTGGTTAATTGCACTTGGAACAACTTATGCCCAGTGGAGTTTATGATCCCATCCATCCGTATAACCCAAGTTACAAAGCGTTGCTGGTTGATCGTATTACAGGGAATAAATAATTTTCCATTTGATCCAGGTGGGAAAATGATACAACGAACCCCCAATAGCAGGACGCATTTGAAAAGCATACCAGAAGTTGATTCAAGGTCGAATCCTTTTTCAAGAGAAGGGGGATGACGTAATCCGGGATAGGAATTCAAATGAGAAATCAAGACACGGGCAATGCAATGACAATCTACATGAAAAATTGAGCAAGTTTCGTGTTGGGCTCGAGTCGAGAATCAAATCGTATCAAGTTGTTTAGAAAGGAGTGAAGAACCAGCAAAAGTTGAACCACGCGATCGCGTGGCACAACCGAGCGCGATCATGCTATTGCATTGAAAAACAACCCGAGAGTTTGAAGTTTAACCGCGAGATCGCACATGTTAAAATCACACGATCACGCGGTTGAAGTCGGAGCAGTTTTGTGCATTTTTATAATTATTTTCAGTTTTAGTTTAATTAAGACTCTATTTTGAGCCCATTAGCGGCTAGCCTAATTCTTAGGTCAATTTTTCTTGTTTATTTGTTTTTCCATTCATTTTAAAAAAAGTTTTGGTTTAATAAACAGTTTTATTGAGAATTCAATAAATTTATAGGTGGATTCCTATATTCCCCTTCGAACTTATCAAGATTATTTCTTGTGGCGTACATCTTGAACTTATAAAATATTTGTGAGAATATTTGTGGAGTTCAAAACCAGAAACTTATCAAGGAAGCTTGGCAGATCCTTGCGTTTCGAAATTCTTGGTTCTTTATTCCACATCGTCGATCTTCACATCATGAATATCGGGTCAAGATTACACCGTCCATCCACAACCTGGGTTCAGAACTTTCCGGCTTTAATTCCGCGTATCTCAAATCGTATCATTTGGTATCAGAGCTGGACTTTAAATTTAGGTTTTTATTCTACCAGTTTAATTCTTATGTTTACCATCGAATCTACCATTAGAATTACCCATATCTTTTTGTTGAGTCTTTCTTTTCTTGAGTGTTCTTCGTGCTTGTAATTTTTTCTAGTTTTGATCCATATAAAAATCCAACAAAATTCAAAAGTGTTTATTTTATTCAATTCCTATCCAAATCCTGTTCCGTTTGTTTTGTTATGTTCATATCAATTTTTTCAGATTTTTATAAAAAATATTACTTTTTTATTTTTTTTTTCCCCGAAATTCATCCATTATTCAAAAAAAAAAAAAACTCACTTCAAAATTCAAGAATCACTTTCTTGAATATTTTTATCCTTGTTTATTGTTCTTTTCCATTTCATTCTTCATAAATTCCATAATGTCCAATTCTCAAGAAAAATATCCATCTAGAAGGGGGAACGATAATAATAAAGATCGTATTTGGAGATTTTTGAATGATACTTTGATGAGGTTGGATAAACTAGATGAAAGGGAGGGAAAATTGAAAAAGGGGCGATCTCAAACAAACCGTAGTGATGAGAGTCATTATACGCGTGATCCTAAACCTAGAGATGGAATTGGGGTTAAGAGGGGAGAAGAGATTGATTCGAAGGCGATTTTGAAAATTGAAAAGGAAATTTATGCGGAAAAGTTGAGGTATGTGATAAGTGTACTTATACACTTATTTCTATCCTAAACGTGGGATTTTCATTGTTTGTTCAAGAATATTTGTTATTTATTTTGTTTGTATTTTTTTATATTTCAGAAATAACCCAAAGTCAGGAAAATAATGGAATTGAATCCAAAATCGAGCAATTGAATGTTAAAAGTATCAAAGTAAGCAAATCAAAAGGAATTGGGGTTAAGAGGGGAGAAGAGAATGATTCGAAGGCGATTTTGAAAATTCAAAAGGAAATTTATGTGGAAAAGTTGAGGTATGAACGGACGGTAGAAAGAAAAAAATTGGCTAAGTTACAAAAGAAAGAGAAAAAAAGAGAGGCTGTGGTTAGATGGTTAAGGGAGAGTGAAATACTTATTATAGTAGAGCCTCAGGTTGAGAATGTTGAGAAAGAAGAGGGTGAGTTAGAATTGAAGTTAGAAGTTGAAACTCCGAATTTTGTGGAAGATGAAAAATTGAAAGTAGTTGAGCTAACTCCAAAATTTGATGAGGAAAAGGAGGAGTTAGGTAGCGAGGGAGCGATTGAGAATAATATTGTTGATGAGAAGCATGAATTGGAGGTTGGGGTAGAAGTGCAAATTTTGAACTTCGAAGTTGAAGATCCACATTCGGGTAGTTATGAGGAAGTGTATAAAAATGTGGAATTAGAAGATGTAGTTGGACTTGAGAGAAAAGGAATAAAAGAGAATGAGCAAGAAAGTAAAAAGATGGGGAAGGAGAAGAGAAGAGCTTCGTTGTTGGACATGATGATGATTCATCATGAATACAAGGATCCATACCTTGTATTTTGTGAAACTAACATTCTCCACCCTATTCTATTTAAATCTCTTTTGCTGGTTAATTTCCCTTGGAACAACTTATGCCCAGTGGAGTTTATGATTCCATCTATCAGTATAACCCAAGTTACAAATTAATGCTGGTTGATCCTATTACAGGGAAGAAATAATTTTCCATTTGATCCAGGTGGGAAAATGATACAAAGAACCCCCAATAGCAGGACGCATTTGAAAAGCAGACCAGAAGTTGATTTGAGGTCGAATCCTTTTCAAGAGAAGGGGGATGACATTATCCGGGATAGGAGTTCAAATGAGAAATAAAGACACGGGCAATGCAACGACAATCTACGTGAAAAATTGAGCAAGTTTCGTGTTGGGCTCGAGTCGAGAATCAAATCGTATCAAGTTGTTTAGAAAGGAGCGAAGAACCAGCCGGAGTTGAACCACGCGATCACGCGGCACAACCAGGCGCGAACGTGCCATTGCATTGAAAAACAACCCGAGAGTTTCAAGGTTAACCACGAGATCGCGCATGTTAAAACCACGCGATCGCACAGTTGAATTCGGAGCAGTTTTGCGCATTTTTATTATTATTTTCAGTTTTAGTTTAATTAAGACTCTATTTTGAGCCCATTAGAGGCTAGCCTAATTCTTAGTTCAAATTTTTTTTATTTATATGTTTTTCCATTCATTGTAAAAACAGTTTTGGTTTAATAAACAGTTTTATTGAGAATTCAATAAATTTATAGGTGGATTCCCATATTCCACTTCGTTTTATTGATAATTCAGTAAATTTATAGGTGGATTCCTATATTCCCCTTCGAACTTATCAAGATTATTTCTTGTAGCGTACATCTTGAACTTATCAAATATTCGCGAGAATATTTGTGGCGTTCAAAACCAGAAACTTATCAAGGAAGCTGGGCAGATCCTTGTGGTGTTTCGAAAGTCTTGGTTCTTTATTCCGCATCTTCGATCTTCACATCGTGAATATTGGGTCAAGATTCCACCGTCCATCCACAACTTGGGTTCAGAACTTTTCGGCTTTAATTCTGCGCATCTCGAATCGTATCATTTGGTATCAGAGTTAGACTCTGAATTCAGGTTTTTATTCTATTCAGTTTAATTCTTATGTTTATCATCGAGTTTTCCATAAGAATTACCCATATCTTGTTGTTGAGTCTTTATTTTCTTGAGTGTTCTTCGTGCCAGTAAATTTTTCAAGTTTTGATCGATATCAAAATCCAATAAAATTCAAAAGTGTTAACTTTATTCAATTCCTATCAAAATCATATTCCGTTAGTTTCGTTATGTTCGTGTCAAATTTTCAAATTTATATAAAAAAAAATTTATTTATTTATTTTTTTCCCCCCAAATTCATCCATTATTCAAAAAAAAAAAAAAAAAGTCACTCCAAAATTCAAGAATCACTATCTTGAATATTTTAATCCTTGTTTATTGTTCTTTTCCATTTCATTCCACATAAATTCCATAATGTCCAATTTTCAAGAAAAATATCCATCTAGAAGGGGGAACGATAATGATAAAGATTGTATGTGGAGATTTTTGAATGATGCTTTGATGAGGATGGATAAACTAGATGAAAGGGAGGGAAAATTGAAAAAGGGGCGATCTCGAACAAACCGTAGTGATGAGAGTCATTATAGGCGTGATCCGAAACCTAGGGATGGAATTGGGGTTAAGAGGGGAGAAGAGAATGATTCGAAGGCGATTTTGAAAATTCAAAAGGAAATTTATGTGGAAAAGTTGAGGTATGAACGGACGGTAGAAAGAAAAAAATTGGCTAAGTTACAAAAGAAAGAGGAAAAAAGAGAGGCTGTGGTTAGATGGTTAAGGGAGAGTGAAATACTTATTATAGTAGAGCCTCAGGTTGAGAATGTTGAGAAAGAAGAGGGTGAGTTAGAATTGAAGTTAGAAGTTGAAACTCCGAATTTTGTGGAAGATGAAAAATTGAAAGTAGTTGAGCTAACTCCAAAATTTGATGAGGAAAAGGAGGAGTTAGGTAGCGAGGGAGCGATTGAGAATAATATTGTTGATGAGAAGCATGAATTGGAGGTTGGGGTAGAAGTGCAAATTTTGAACTTCGAAGTTGAAGATCCACATTCGGGTAGTTATGAGGAAGTGTATAAAAATGTGGAATTAGAAGATGTAGTTGGACTTGAGAGAAAAGGAATAAAAGAGAATGAGCAAGAAAGTAAAAAGATGGGGAAGGAGAAGAGAAGAGCTTCGTTGTTGGACATGATGATGATTCATCATGAATACAAGGATCCATACCTTGTATTTTGTGAAACTAACATTCTCCACCCTATTCTATTTAAATCTCTTTTGCTGGTTAATTTCCCTTGGAACAACTTATGCCCAGTGGAGTTTATGATTCCATCTATCAGTATAACCCAAGTTACAAATTAATGCTGGTTGATCCTATTACAGGGAAGAAATAATTTTCCATTTGATCCAGGTGGGAAAATGATACAAAGAACCCCCAATAGCAGGACGCATTTGAAAAGCAGACCAGAAGTTGATTTGAGGTCGAATCCTTTTCAAGAGAAGGGGGATGACATTATCCGGGATAGGAGTTCAAATGAGAAATCAAGACACGGGCAATGCAACGACAATCTACGTGAAAAATTGAGCAAGTTTCGTGTTGGGCTCGAGTCGAGAATCAAATCGTATCAAGTTGTTTAGAAAGGAGCGAAGAACCAGCCGGAGTTGAACCACGCGATCACGCGGCACAACCAGGCGCGAACGTGCCATTGCATTGAAAAACAACCCGAGAGTTTCAAGGTTAACCACGAGATCGCGCATGTTAAAACCACGCGATCGCACAGTTGAATTCGGAGCAGTTTTGTGCATTTTTATTATTATTTTCAGTTTTAGTTTAATTAAGACTCTATTTTGAGCCCATTAGAGGCTAGCCTAATTCTTAGTTCAATTTTTTTTTATTTATATGTTTTTCCATTCATTGTAAAAACAGTTTTGGTTTAATAAACAGTTTTATTGAGAATTCAATAAATTTATAGGTGGATTCCTATATTCCCCTTCGTTTTATTGATAATTCAGTAAATTTATAGGTGGATTCCTATATTCCCCTTCGAACTTATCAAGATTATTTCTTGTAGCGTACATCTTGAACTTATCAAATATTTGCGAGAATATTTGTGGCGTTCAAAACCAGAAACTTATCAAGGAAGCTTGGCAGATCTTTGTGGCGTTTCGAAAGTCTTGGTTTTTTATTCCGCATCGTCGATCTTCACATCATGAATATCGGGTCAAGATTCCACCGATCATCCACAACCTGGGTTCAGAACTTTCCGGCTTTAATTTCGCGCATCTCGACTCGTATCATTTGGTATCAGAGCTGGACTCTGAATTTAGGTTTTTATTCTACCAGTTTAATTCTTATGTTTATCATCGAGGCTGCCATAAGAATTACCCATATCTTTTTGTTGAGTCTTTCTTTTCTTGAGTGTTCTTCGTGCTAGAAAATTTTTCCAGTTTTGATCCATATAAAAATCCAACAAAATTCAAAAGCGTTTATTTTATTCAATTCTTATCCAAATCATGTTCCGTTTGTTTCGTTATGTTCGTGTCAAATTTTCAGATTTATATAAAAAATTATTTATTTATTTTTTTACCCCCAAATTCATCCATTATTCAAAAAAAAAAAAAAAGGAAAAAAAAAGTCACTCCAAAATTCAAGAATCATTTTCTTGAATATTTTAATCCTTGTTTCTTGTTCTTTTCCATTTCATTCCACATAAATTCCATAATGTCCAATTTTGAAGAAAAATATCCATCTAGAAGGGGGAACGATAATGATATAGATCGTATGTGGAGATTTTTGAATGATGCTTTGATGAGGTTGGATAAACTAGATGAAAGGGACGGAAAATTGAAAAAGGGGCGATCTCGAACAAACCATATTGATGAGAGTCATTATAGGCGTGATCCGAAACCTAGAGATGGAATTGGGTTAAGTGGGGAGAAGAAATTGATTCGAATGCGATTTTGAAAATTCAAAAGGAAATTTATGAGGAAAAGTTGAGGTATGGACGGAAGGTAGAAAGAAAAAAATTGGCTAAGTTACAAAAGAAAGAGAAAAAAGAGAGGTTGTGGTTAGATGGTTAAGGGAGAGTGAAATACTTATTATAGTAGAGCCCCAGGTTGAGAATGTTGAGAAAGAGGAGGGTGAGTTAGAATTGAAGTTAGATGTAGAAACTCCGAATTTTGTGGAAGATGAAAATTGAAAGTAGTTGAGCTAACTCCAAAATTTGATGAGGAAAAGGAGGAGTTAGGTAGCGAGGAAGCGATTGAGAATAATATTGTTGATGAGAAGCATGAATTGGAGGTTGGGGTAGAAGTGCAAATTTTGAACTTCGAAGTTGAAGATCCACATTCGGGTAGTTATGAGGAAGTGTATAAAAATGTGGAATTAGAAGATGTAGTTGGACTTGAGAGAAAAGGAATAAAAGAGAATGAGCAAGAAAGTAAAAAGATTGGGGAAGGAGAAGAGAAGAGCTTCGTTGTTGGACATGATGAGATGGTGATGATTCATCATGAATACAAGGATCCATACCTTGTATTTTGTGAAACTAACATTCTCCACCCTATTCTATTTAAATCTCTTTTGCTGGTTAATTTCCCTTGGAACAACTTATGCCCAGTGGAGTTTATGATTCCATCTATCAGTATAACCCAAGTTACAAATTAATGCTGGTTGATCCTATTACAGGGAAGAAATAATTTTCCATTTGATCCAGGTGGGAAAATGATACAAAGAACCCCCAATAGCAGGACGCATTTGAAAAGCAGACCAGAAGTTGATTTGAGGTCGAATCCTTTTCAAGAGAAGGGGGATGACATGACTCGGGATAGGAGTTCAAATGAGAAATCAAGACACGGGCAATGCAACGACAATCTACATGAAAAATTGAGCAAGTTCGTGTTGGGCTCGAGTCGAGAATCAAATCGTATCAAGTTGTTTAGAAAGGAGTGAAGAACCAGCAAAAGTTGAACCACGCGATCGCGTGGCACAACCGAGCGCGATCATGCTATTGCATTGAAAAACAACCCGAGAGTTTGAAGTTTAACCGCGAGATCGCACATGTTAAAATCACACGATCACGCGGTTGAATTCGGAGCAGTTTTGTGCATTTTTATAATTATTTTCAGTTTTAGTTTAATTAAGACTCTATTTTGAGCCCATTAGCGGCTAGCCTAATTCTTAGGTCAATTTTTCTTGTTTATTTGTTTTTCCATTCATTTTAAAAAAAGTTTTGGTTTAATAAACAGTTTTATTGAGAATTCAATAAATTTATAGGTGGATTCCTATATTCCCCTTCGAACTTATCAAGATTATTTCTTGTGGCGTACATCTTGAACTTATAAAATATTTGTGAGAATATTTGTGGAGTTCAAAACCAGAAACTTATCAAGGAAGCTTGGCAGATCCTTGCGTTTCGAAATTCTTGGTTCTTTATTCCACATCGTCGATCTTCACATCATGAATATCGGGTCAAGATTACACCGTCCATCCACAACCTGGGTTCAGAACTTTCCGGCTTTAATTCCGCGCATCTCAAATCGTATCATTTGGTATCAGAGCTGGACTTTGAATTTAGGTTTTTATTCTACCAGTTTAATTCTTATGTTTACCATCGAATCTACCATTAGAATTACCCATATCTTTTTGTTGAGTCTTTCTTTTCTTGAGTGTTCTTCGTGCTTGTAATTTTTTCTAGTTTTGATCCATATAAAAATCCAACAAAATTCAAAAGTGTTTATTTTATTCAATTCCTATCCAAATCCTGTTCCGTTTGTTTTGTTATGTTCATATCAATTTTTTCAGATTTTTATAAAAAATATTACTTTTTTATTTTTTTTTTCCCCGAAATTCATCCATTATTCAAAAAAAAAAAAAACTCACTTCAAAATTCAAGAATCACTTTCTTGAATATTTTTATCCTTGTTTATTGTTCTTTTCCATTTCATTCTTCATAAATTCCATAATGTCCAATTCTCAAGAAAAATATCCATCTAGAAGGGGGAACGATAATAATAAAGATCGTATTTGGAGATTTTTGAATGATACTTTGATGAGGTTGGATAAACTAGATGAAAGGGAGGGAAAATTGAAAAAGGGGCGATCTCAAACAAACCGTAGTGATGAGAGTCATTATACGCGTGATCCTAAACCTAGAGATGGAATTGGGGTTAAGAGGGGAGAAGAGATTGATTCGAAGGCGATTTTGAAAATTGAAAAGGAAATTTATGCGGAAAAGTTGAGGTATGTGATAAGTGTACTTATACACTTATTGCTATCCTAAACGTGGGATTTTCATTGTTTGTTCAAGAATATTTGTTATTTATTTTGTTTGTATTTTTTTATATTTCAGAAATAACCCAAAGTCAGGAAAATAATGGAATTGAATCCAAAATCGAGCAATTGAATGTTAAAAGTATCAAAGTAAGCAAATCAAGAGTTGATGCAGTTAATCAAAGGGCCAAATGGAAGAAGAAATCAAATTTGGAAGAAATCAGAAGTTTGGGGGCTAAATTGCAACATTCGAAAGTTGGAGGACTTGCTATGAAATTAAAATACAGAGACCAACTTGTAACATTTAAAAGATAAAAATTGCATCTCTATGGTGAACCGTGAGATTGCACGGTGTTATAGCGAGGTCGCATGACCGAAAATTTCAGCGACTGAAGATAACCTGCAAAATCGTGCGATCGCGCACTTTTGAACCGTGCGGGCGCACGGTAGAACTTCTGGGCCGCAGCTGGGCTTTTTGCACAGAAATCAGCATTCTTTCTCCCTAAGTAACCTAATTCTTTTTAACATCTATATATACCAGACTTGGGGCACGAAATTAAGGGGTTCCCAATCTTCATAATTCATGCCGAGACGCTGTCGAATTGCTGGGGGATCCATAGGAGGCCAAATTCAAGATTGAAGAACAAGGATCAAGGAGATGAATACATCTTTTCATATTTATTGTGATTTATTTTCGATCATGTATTTAGGCTAGTTTTTCATTGTTAGAATTGTGATGAAGCTTTAATTTATTGATAACATGTTTTGACTGCACATTTATATTATGCAATTTACGAGATTGATGCCATTAATTATGTTTTTATTCTCATATATGATTGTGGACGCATAATTATTGATGTTTGCGATAGAGTTCTATGTTCGAAAGAGTAGGAATCTATTAGACCTTGATTAATTGCCGCGAAGTCCGATAGGAGATAGAAATATACCCTTATGCTTCGTGTTATCCTAAAAAGTGCTCATAATTCGTTAATGCTTTTCTACATGTTTGGATTCGTCATAGAAATATAGGCTCGTCTCTTGTAGGAAAATGTGCTTATGCATCGCTCGAAAGGGGACATAAATAAATTTAGGAACACGGATTTTCAATACTCATACCTTGTTATTAAATGTTTAAGTCAAATACATGGTTGATATGATTAATGTGGATTCATAATTCTAACATATTCATCCTTTCGTTTTAAAAAATCAAATTTTCTTACTTTCTTTAGTTAAATTTTTAATTTGTTTTTCAAAATCAAAATTTCCAAATTCAAAGCTCTTCTTGTTCCAGTTAAGGATTCGTAATCTAAAATACAATTTAACACAATCTCTATGGGATCGATACTTGGACTCACGTCCACTTTATTATTTGCGCGACCCGTGCACTTACGGAGCGAACAAGTTTTTGGTACCATTGCCGAGGATTGTAGTTTAAATTTATTTTTAGATTACTTTCACTAATTCGGACTTTTTACTTTTTTTTAGTAGTCTTTTTAATTTATTTTTATTTTGTTACTTTGGATTATCCATCTCAATTTTAAGCCTTCCTATGTTTGGTTTTTCTTGCGAGGTATATTTGAATCTACCAGTGGCTTGCAATGAATGATTTAAACATGGACTATGAAGACATGTTTAGAGAATATCCAGGTTGTGAATTTTGCTACAAAATATATTGTAATGGACAGTGCTTGGATGCAAGCAATATTTGGGTCACACCGAAACTCCTAGTGTTTAAAGAGTACTTGAAATGTCGAAAACAAGCAATTGACACGTCGGATGCAAGTCACATGCTATTTGATGAGTGTTTGCCGAACGATTGGGACGAGGACATCGCTCTAGTGGGAGATGGTCCTCCACTGTGGAGTGAAAGGGTAATTTCAAAATACTATCAGAAGCTAGCCAAGTTAGATGAAGGTGATATGGTGCTAGGAGACTCCATGTATTGGAGTGAATTTAAAAGGTGGGGATATAATCCACTCGAGAAAGTTCATAGGAGAGACTTACCAATGCCCGTGGAGTTTGATGACGAACCAGCCATTGAATCCAATGATGAGTCAACTATTGAGGAAACACGTGAAGAGGATGAAAAATCAATCACAATGAACCTAAACGGAGATTTGGACATCAATAAGGAAGAAATCAACTTGCATGGTTTTAACCTTATTAAATGCCAAGAAATTGATTTTGTGATTAAACCCGATGAGGAGGTAGAAATCTTCATAGTTGAATTTGAATTGGGGGAGATTGACATGTTCTACAATATGAAGAGGGTAAGTTCCGAGTCTTGGAGATCAAATGAGAAGTGGAACAAAATCAAAAGAAAGAAGATGGGCAAAGCATCAAAAGCTTTCTTTAGGTGCCCTTGAATCAATTGCCAAAAAGTCTAGCTCTAGACTTTAAATGAAGCGCTTGTTGGGAGGCAACCCAACTTCTCAAACCCTTTTTTCTTTATTTGTTTTCTTTATTGTTGTTTTGATGCTATACACTGTATTTTAGGATCACTTGCATGCTTAGAATCCATATTTTGACATGTTAGTGGCATTGAAAACTTCATTGCATCTATTCTTGCATGTTTTAGCATCTTTAGGATTTATTTGTTTTCTATTTGTTTTGTACTTTTTATCATAATATTCCACTTGATCACCTAGCTTAGGACATGAACATATTGTTTAGAAGTTGGTTGCATGCATTTGAAAGTATTTAGGGGTCGAAAAAGGGGTCCAAAACTTAAAAATGAAAAAATCATACTTTACTACCTTTAACACCGTGCGGTCGCACGGTAATTTTCTGGGCAGAAACAGCAGAATGGATATATAATGCAATAACTTCATTTTTACCACTTCAAACCCGATTTTCTTCTCCCAAATCATCATGCATCGAGTCCAAAATTATTCCCCATTGTTTGCACATTATTTTAACTCTAAGTCATGCCCTACTACACTACAAAATCATTCAAAGGTATGAACTTTTCCACCAATTCACACAATCATGCATAATTTTGGTGCATTTCATATCTTATTGAGAAAATTTGAGTTTGTTGATAATTGGTGATGGGTTTAGACTCATTGACTCGAGTCTCCAACTCTATGATATTCCTTGATTTCTTCATATGCACAAAAGGTGTTCGATAAAATGTTTCAATGAGTGTTTTGTTGAGTTTCTGCAATTCTGTTTAGATGATCACCTTCACTACATGTCATATATCATTTATGTATCATTCAATCATTATTTACACTGGTTTAAGGCATGAAACTCAACTTGAACATCATTACACTATATAGCACCTCATTGTAAGGCCATTACAGGTACCAATGCACCACAACTCACATTTTTAGCTTCACTGCACCTACTTTGTCACATTTTTTATGACCCAAATGAACTCCAAATATGATGAATTTTTGACATGTTGTAGACAAAGTTATATACTTTCATATTCCCATGACATGTCTCGGGAAATTTTCACTTTCTCGAGGCGATGTCAAAGGTTGAAAATCAGTGGTCGACCACTTTTCAAAATTTTCAAAATTTTTCTAAATCCTAGTTTGGGTGTGTTGTGTTGATTTTCTTTAGTTCTTATGTGATAATTATGCTTGTAATGATCATTAATGTTTATTTGCAAGGAACACATCATCATGGGACACTTCAAGCCGAACATGGAAAAGGAAGTAAAGGGTCATTTCATCCAACAAAGCATTCAAGTCAAAGCTTCAAATGGAAACACCATCTCTCCAAACCCGGGAAGTACTTGACCCCTCTTGTTATTTTGTGCTTAATTGTTTATTATCTCTTGAATACATTGAGGACAGTGTAGATTTCTAGTTTGGGGGTGAGAATCTCATTCATGTGTTTTCAATTACACATACATTCGATTTTGGGTATAAAATTCGTAAATATTGAAAATTTGAAAAAATCATAAAAAGTGAAAAATTTTGATGTGATCCGGGAGGGGGGTCACAACGAACACGCGGAATGAACGCCGGGAAAGTTCCGAATTCAGGTTGGAACGGACGGTGACAATACGACCCGAGCCTCACGACGTAAGAACCAGGGGCATATTAAACCCGAGACCCGTTACGATGCGGAAACAAGAACCGTAATGGTTTGAACGCCACAAGGAATGTCCAGATCCTTGATAAGTTCGATTGGTGAACACCACAAATATCTCACAATATTTGATAAGTTCAAAAGTTCATTCAAGAACAATATTTGGGAGAGAAATAACTCAACACAATTTTCATTAATCAAAGTCTGTTTTTGTATTACAATGAAGACGCCTTTATATAGGCAACAAGAATAAAAACCCTAGTCTACTTAGGAAACTAAATAAAATCTAATCTAATTAGGGAATAGATAAAATCTATCAAAATAGAGTCCTAATTTAATTGGAAACAAAATGTTCAAAACAAGGTAAATCTAATCCTATAATTAAGGAAATAAAAATTCGCAAATCTTGGAATTACGGCCGTGACAACATTCCTTACGGTCGTAACTGTACTTCTGCTTAAAGATTACGGCCATGACCATAAACTTACGACCGTAACTTTGAAATCTTGGAACTCTTTAATTTCCACCCGAGGATGACTTACGGCCGTGACAATCTAGCTTACGGCCGTAAATTTGATTCTGATCCATTTTGACCTGTTTTGATCTTGGAAGCTCTCCGAACCTGTTTGAATTCTTGTTTTGGCTTGAATTGTAGTTCTTTCCGTCAAGCCCGCCATGATTCTCATCATTCTCCCCTTCTTTACGATGATTCGTCCCGAATCATAGCTTGGTTCGTGATTTACAGCTGCCCCACCTGGATCAAATGGGAAATTATGTACTCTAGGACATGAATTCATTATGTGGCAATCCTCCAATTGGTGAACACGAATGTATTGAAACATGAGGTTAATTTGCCAAGGTGGCTTTGACTCAAACATCCATGTGTAAGCAACCTGCAAAAAGGAGTCACATAAAATGGGGAGGGAAATGTTAGTTTCATGAGGTACAAGGTATGGATCCTTGTATTCATGAACCATCACCGCCAATTCCACTTTTTTAACCACGAGGCCCTTCTCTTCACCCCGTTCTCCCTTTGAAACTTCTTTCTCACCTTTCGTACTTTCAAACCCAACAACCTCTTCCGACCCCACATTTTTATCAACAATTTCTTGCACTCCCTCATTGCTACCCAAAATTTTATCTTCTAATTCCTCACTTCCCAGCTCAAAATTCGGAGCTTGTTCAACTGCTTCAATTTTCAACTCTTCAAATTCAATCTCAACATGAGGCTTTACTATAATCTCACACTCACTTCCCCTTTGTAATTCAGGCTCAGCCTCCCTTTCCCTTTCCCGTTGCAACTTGGCTAATTTTTCCCTTGCTCTCTTTGCAATCATTTCCCCCTTTAACTGCTTTAATATAATTCTCACCTCATCAATTTCATCCCTCATTTCCGAGACAGCATCCCCAATTTTTTTGGCACCATCTTCCAATACTTTCAGCTCATACCCAATTCCAACCCTAGGTTTATGATCAATCCTATTTTCCCTCCTAACTCTAGGAACTGTTTGAGGTTTTTCCCTGAATTTAGACATTGTGGGTTGGATGTGGACGGGAATGGAAAAATTCGATAACAAGGAGCAAAGAAACTCAAGGAAGTGGTCCTTGAATTTTGGAATTGACTCTTTTTATTTTATTTTTTTGAATAATGAATTTTCGGAATTAAACAAAAAAAAATTAAAAAAAATTTAATTAATTTTTTTTTAAAAATAAATCCGAAAATCTGACACGAACGCGACAAAACAAACGAGACTGGATTTGGACAAGAATCGAATAAAATAAACAAGATAGAATTTTTTTTTGAATATTTTCTGGATTAAAGACTCACAAATATGAAGAACGTGAAGAACAAGAAACAAAGACTCGACAAGCAAAATAAAAATAGGATATGAATGATTCTGTGCAGACTCGATGATAAAAACACAAAATCAAACTGGATAGAATAGAAAAACAAAACATGAATCCAGAGTCCAGCTCTGATACCAGATGATGTGATCCCGGGAGGGGGGTCACGACGAACACGCGGAATGAACGCCGGGAAAGTTCCGAATTCAGGTTGGAACGGACGGTGACAATACGACCCGAGCCTCACGACGCAAGAACAAGGGGCATATTAAACCCGAGACCCGTTACGATGCGAAAACAAGAACCGTAATGGTTTGAACGCCACAAGGAATGTCCAGATCCTTGATAAGTTCGATTGGTGAACGCCACAAATATCTCACAATATTTGATAAGTTCAAAAGTTCATTCAAGAACAATATTTGGGAGAGAAATAACTCAACACAATTCTCATTAATCAAAGTCTGTTTTTGTATTACAATGAAGATGCCTTTATATAAGCAACAAGAATAAAAACCCTAGTCTACTTAGGAAACTAAATAAAATCTAATATAATTAGGGAATAGATAAAATCTATCAAAATAGAGTCCTAATTTAATTGGAAACAAAATGTTCAAAACAAGGTAAATCTAATCCTATAATTAAGGAAATAAAAATCCGCAAATCTTGGAATTACGGCCGTGACAACATTCCTTACGGCCGTAACTGTACTTCTGCTTAAGGATTACGGCCGTAACTGTACTTCTGCTTAAGGATTACGGCCGTGACCATAAACTTACAGCCGTAACTTTGAAATCTTGGAACTCTTTAATTTCCACCCGAGGATGACTTACGGCTATGACAATCTAGCTTACGGCCGTAAATTTGATTCTGATCCATTTTGACCTGTTTTAATCTTGGAAGCTCTCCGAACCTGTTTGAATTCTTGTTTTGGCTTGAATTGTAGTTCTTTCCGTCAAGCCCGCCATGATTCTCATCAATTTTGAAAAGTTTTGTTGATTTATTTATTACTTATGATATGATTTGAATTGACTTTTGTGCTTTAGTTAGATAATTGGGCAACATGTGCACTAAAATATTTCTTAACATTCATCCATGTAAGACTTTAATCAAATTTATGCACACTAGTACATTAAGAGTCAAAGGCGTCGGTTGTAAAGTAGAAAAAGCGTCGGTTGTACAGGAGACGCCTTTAGTAGCGACGCTAAAAGTCCATACTTAAGGCGTCGGTTGTAAACCGACGCCTTAAGTTCATTAAAGGCGTCGGTTGTTAAGTAACAACCGACGCCTTTAGTTGAGATAAGGCGTCGATTGTTGTTACTTAACAACCGACGCCTTTTACTATTAATTTTTTTTTCATTTTTTTTTATTTCCCTTATATACATATATATACTATAACAATCATGTACACATCAAAAAATTATCTTCAACAAATATATATAATCGAGGAATGCAGAACAAAACTTAATAAGTTAATAAACAGAATTTCGAATTAATTAATCTTGTATTCACAATATTGTTAAAAAATTTGTACATGTTAAACATAAAATGGGCCAAGTTTACATACACTCTTCGACGAAGTATTTGGCCCATAAATTTCGAACCTCGTCAATTTCCTCTGTTGAGTAAATCTCTTGACATGCCTAAAAATAATTAATAAGAATTAATAATTATTATGTTAATTACATATAAATCGTAATTAAACAATTATCTTCAATAACTTATACCTCGTGTAGAGAAGTAAGTTGAGAACAGGCTGTGACTATCTGGAACATGTTTCTCATAACATAATAGCCACACTCATCTCCTCCAGGTTGCTGGGGACACTGAAATTTGAATATTTAAAATTAAAACTATTATTAATAATCGAATGAAAGTGAATATATATTAAACTAATATGAGAATTTGTAGCAATTTATAAAATTCTAGTTTTCATACCGAGATCTTTTTCCAATTTACATTGGATGTTGCTCTCTTGCCTCCTAATGACCAAAAAGCTCGAAATGCCCTAAAGTTTCAGTAAATATGAATAAGTTATAAAAATAATCATAAAACTCATTACATAAATTTTGCCAGAGTCTCCCCTATAAATTGAACGTATCCAACCTGTATAGAGACCTATTTATTGAAAATTATCCTAACAACTATCATCATCACAACACAAACACATCAATTTCACCTCAAATTCTCTACGATTATTCCATGAAAGTAACCCAACTTATCTATATGAATGCACTAAACACAAAAGTTTGAACAATGCAATAATTACTTGCACATTCAATGACGGCTTGATTTCTATGTTACGCCTACATGATTGTGCTGAATCTATGAAGTACACAGTATTGGCTTCACAACATATTGCAAGCAACGTCCAATGAGTCCTACGTATTATAAACGTATAAGTGTTCTTTAAATAAATAAAGAAATACACAAATAATAATAATGATCTTACTCCTGATAGTACGGCGCTAAAATGAATTGCTTGGATCTCAGCGTATTCATTGTTTCAGCCATGTAACTCATAACACTTTCTACATGTGTTTTAACTCTGATCGACGCAATCTGTGATGGACACATAAATCCAATTGACTGAATACCAAATTGCTCACACAACCCATGAAGGAACCTAAAAACAACAACCAATGAATAAAAAATAAAAAGGAAAATTTAAATGAAAGACATAAATGCGTGTTCAGCAATCTTACATTATGAATACTTGCAAGATAGATACATTCAGCCATTTCATTGAGAGCAAGTTGGTGATGTCGTCAATCGTAACATAAAAACTTTCACCTTCCATGTGATGAAACACAGTCGCGTCTAGAGGTACTTGGATGTAGTCTGTACCAGCAGGAAGTGTAAGCACCAGAGAGTGTAACATCTTACAATCATTACCCAGACGTTGTAATGTTGCATCATCAATGAGTGGTGATCGTCTGGTAGATGACATATCAAAACTCTGGGATTTTTTATTTTTTTCAATTTGTTTTGCCTGTTTTGTCAACTCTTCCTGTAATTACATGTTTTTTGTCATCATAACATTTCTAATATAATTTTAAAAGTAATTAAAACTCGAAAGAAGTTTTTTATAAATATAAAAATTATTACCTCTCCAAAAATTACCAAATCTTTAGGCCATTGACAGAAACTTCCAATAGCTTCCCCCACCACAGTGTAGTATGGAGATGGTACTGGAAGAAGTGACGCTTCGGCACCTTGTATAACATCATCAACCGACACTTTAACATGATCGGTCAAGAGATGTTGATGGTGCACAATAGTCTCAGGTCCGGATGGAAAAACCATTCCTCTAGCCACTATTTGATGCTCACCATTACAACTAATAGCGAGACGACAAGGAATCGGTTTCTGTTGTTCAATAATATTCAATGTTATAGCCCTTACAATTGAAATATAATCAGTAATATTGAAAAACAAAATATTTTAAGAGTAAATACCTGAAGGCCATCAAATGGATCAGGATTAACTGAGTAGCAACTACTGCGAGTTGGTGGTCGAGGTTGTGGAGTTATGTCCACTTCGGCATCAACATTTAAGCCCATGCGCTGAAGGATAGCTTCGTATTTCTGCTGCATACTATCAATCTTACTATGTACCTCTGCTGCATACTCTTTCCTGACACGTTCGGTGATACCAACCTCCAAATCCTTCATGATAATATCTTTAATATCATCTACCGACACAACCCCTCTCGATCGTCTGCTGGCCGAATCAGGTCTGCCATATACATCCCTCAGCGTTACGTATACACCATATCCCCTAACCCGACCAGGATGATCCTCCTTACCAAGAGCTTCCGATAAGATGTCGTGGTGTCTCCTTGGGAAAAATGTCCCTTGAGTTGCTTCCTCAGATTTTTCAATCTGTTCTCAAAAAAAAAATGAAAACTAAATATTAGTGTTTAAGCGAAATTTCATCATATTATGAAAAAATGATAGGCTATGCTTACAATTTTTCCGTACACCCCCCTCGTTTTCTCGTTGGGGATGTAATAAGATCCGTCTTCTTTCTTCTTTGATCTAGCTCGAATCCAATCTAAGCTGCGATCATCACTTAACATGGACGAGCTAAGTGATGTACATGAAGATACAGAAGACAGTAGTGGGTCTGACAAAAGCCACTGTGGCCTCATCCCGACATAACCAGCGGAGCCCAAAAAATGTGGATGCTCGTTGTGCAACTGGCTGTCCCTGGCCTTCTTGCTTTTTTCCTTGAAAAATAAAGCATCACATTCATTAATTTTCAACTCAATAATAAAAAATAATTAAGAATCATCACACAGGAGAGTAGGAGTTATAATGTCATATACCTTGAAAATCTCAGTCTCACGCTCTTTCTTGAATTGCTCCCATTTTTCTTCGGTCAGGTAATTATATAGCATAGTAGGTGATTCGTATCTTGGGTGCTTATTGTTAATGAACTTATGCACCAACTTATTCTTGAAATCTTTCCATCGGGACCCAGCAACTCTTAAAATAATTCGTTTCCTTTCGTCGTCGGGTATGCTGAACTGCTTCTGAAATACAACAATAATATGCGATATTTATACCCATAACAAAAAAAATATTAAATGAATTATTAAGTTACTATGTATGAAGTGATGTAATACCTTTATATCTTCCCAAATCATGTCTTTAAGGCCTTTAGGGACTTTATGCCAATCACTAATAATTATATCCACATGAATACGGACCAAAGACCCTTAATAAGAATTGAAGTTCTTCTTATGGGGTCCGATTGGCCTATTGTGTTCATCAAATTCAATCGCACTTACTTCATCCCCCTTCCTCTTCATGTTTTTGGAACTAGTTGGTCCTCTAGTCTTTTTTTTTTGTACTCATACACTGATCATCAGATGAACTAGAAGAATCATCCATGACTTTCACGGGGACTATACACATATCTGCGTATATAACAAAACAAAAATATATAAACAAATTAGTAAGCGAATAATAACAATGAATAGAGCATATATGAACAATATTAAAAAGTTCAAAGTAAGAAAGTAAACGATCTTACACAATTATATTGCCTCAGGAACGACGGTCAATCCACAATCCTTCTTCATGATCCTCAGGCATGTAATTTATTTCAAGATTATCTTCCCTTGTAATTGCATCTGGTTGTATACCAATAGAAAATGGAGGAGTTTCGTCGAAATGATCATACTCTTCTTCATCTACCACATCATCAATGCCAACAATATGTCTTTTGCCCTGAAGTACAACTGACCACTTAGTATTTGCTGGGTCAAGAACATAAAATATCTGTTTCGCTTGTGATGCTAGTATGAATGGCTCATCAAAATAACCCAACCGATCAAAATCCACCAAAGTGAAGCCTAATTCATCCACCCGAACACCCCGTCTATTATCAACCCATTTACATAGAAATAGAGGAAACTTGAACTCCCTGTAATCAAGTTCCCAAATATCTTCAATTACTCCATAGTAAGACATTACGAAAAAATCTCTTGACATTGCTACTTGAGTCATTCCACTATTTTGCATCAAGCTCTTATCATCTTGACGTTTTGTATAAAATGTATACCCATTAATGTCATATGCTTCATAAGACCTCACAAGCATGCCAGGGCCGTAAGCTAACCACTTTACAATTTCAGAAATGTTATTCGACATTTGTGATAATTCTTGCAGCACTTTATCTTTGAACCATTCTGCAAATGAGCGATTATGTTCATTAGTTACCCACCTCTCAACATTTGAAGGATTTTGCTGCCTTAAAATGGACATGTGCTCGTCCAAATATGGATGAACCTCGGTAAGGTGTTGCAAGACAAGGAGGTGTGCTTTGTCTCGTAATTCAACACCAGGCACAATTGTTTTGCATCCAATCGTACCTTTACCTTTCAGTCTTCCCTCGTGACGAGATTTAGGAATACCAATAACATCAATATCATCTAGGTAATCAGTACAAAATTCAATAACCTCCTCGGCAGCATAACTTTCAATGATACTGCCTTCAGGTCGAAATCGATTTCTCACATATCCTTTTAATATACCCATGTATCTCTCAAATGGATACATATACCTCAAGAACACCGGACCACAAATCTTAATTTCTCTCACCAAGTGAACAAGTAAGTGCACCATAATGTCAAAAAATGATGGAGGAAAATACATTTCAAATTGACATAGAGTGATAACAATATCGGCCTGCAAATCGTCCAGCGCATCCGGATCAAAAATTTTACTACAAATTGCATTAAAAAAGAAGCAAAGTTTTATAATGACATTTCTAACATGTTTTGGGAGTATGCCACGAACTGCAACTGGTAACAAGTGTTGCATTAAGACATGACAGTCATGAGGCTTCATACCAACCAATTTCAAGTCCTTCATCGACACAAGACTTTTGATGTTCGATGAGTATCCAGATGGAAACTTAACAGAATTTAGGCACTCAAAATCTCCTTTCTAGACAAAGTGTAGCAGGCTGGGGGTAAATAGGTACGCTTTTCCAACTCTTGCGGTGCTAACTTATCTCGTATCCCCATTTCTACCATGTCTTTACTGACTTTGATACCATCTTTTGTCTTTCCTTGAATGTTCAATAATGTCCCGATGACACTATCACATACATTTTTCTCCACATGTATTACATCAAGACAATGTCTTACCTGTAAGTGTTCCCAGTAGGGTAGATCCCAAAATATGATCTCTTCTTCCAAAGACTCTTCTGAGGAGGTTTAAAAGGTTTGCCAAACATAACATCAATATTTTTAACTCGTTCATAAACCTCATTTCCTGTTAATGGTAAGCGAGAAACTCGAGTCTCGACTTTTCCATTGAAGAGATTTTTCTTCTTTCGATAAGGGTGGTGAACAGGGAGAAATATACGATGACTCATAAACACATTTTTCTTACAGTTTTTTAACCAAAGATCAACCGTATCTTCTTCACAAACGGGACATGCTTTAGCTCCTTTATTAGTATACCCCGACAAGTTACCATAAGCTGGAAAATCATTTATGGTGCAAAATATCATAGCACGTAACGTGAAATTCATTTGACTATGTGCATCAAATGCTAACACACCTTCATTCCACAACAGTTTTAAATCTTCAATTAGTGGCGCTAGGTAAACATCTATGTCATTTCCCGGTTGTTTAGGCCCTGATATTAACAACGACAACATGATGTACTTTCGCTTCATACATAACCAAGGAGCAAGATTGTAATTCACCAAGAGAACCGAAAAAGTGCTATGTCGACTACTCATATTACCGTGCGGGTTCATCCCATCTGTACATAGTCCAAGCCTAAGATTCCTATCTTCTCCACCAAAATCGGGGAACGTCCTATTAATGGTCCTCCATTGAGGAGAATCAGCCGGGTGTCTTAGCTTTCCATCTTCTTTCCTCCCATCGGCATGCCAACGCATGTTCTTCGCATCCTTTGCATTGGCAAATAAGCGTTTAAATCTTGGTATTACAGGTAGGTACCATAACACCTTTGCCAGAGAGCCTTTCTTATCCACCCAATTAACATGGCCTTCCTTTCGCTTATACCTCGATGCTCCACACTTTGGACACAGGTTCAAGTCCTTATACTCTTTCTGATACAATACACAATCATTTGGACATGCATATATCCTCTCGATCTCCATACCCATCGGGCACAACATTTTCTTTGTCTCGTAAATTGAACTAGGAAGTTCGTTATCCTCCGGAAGCATATCTCGTAAAAGTTCCAATAAATTCGTGAAACTCCTATCACTCCACCTATTCTTTGCTTTCAAGTTATACAACTTAAACACAGCAGACAATTTTGTAAATTTCTTACAACCAGAAAATAAAGGCTGTTCAGAATCATTAAACAGGCTATCGAAAATATGAGACTTTTCGATAAAATCCTCTTGTATGTCACGCATCATTTCATCTATCCGATCATTATCCACGTCATTCTGATCATTGTCCAAATTATTCTCCTCTTGATCACCCTTATCATCACCGGTGCTCATCCTAAGAAGTATACTCTCACCGTGCCATATCCACTGTACATAACCTTCCTTAAACCCATGACGGATCAAATGACTCTTGACTTGTTCAGAGCTACGAAACTTTCTCAGATTCTTACAATCACAACAAGGACACAAAAGCATTTCTTCACCTTCTTTTATTTTGTTTTCCTCGGCACATTTCATAAACTCTTCAACTCCTTTCACATATTCATGTGTATTACGTTTCTCATACATCCAACTCCGATCCATATCTAGTAACACACATATCAAGATATTCACCACGTGTTAAAATGAATGAAATCACCTTAACTTATTATTTACATTTTTATTTATAAATCTTACGAAAATTTTGACAGAATCTATAACACCCGCACTTAATTTTTGGGTTTAACCTCAAGAAATTGTAAATTTAGGGACTTAATTGGATGTTAAAATTTATTTAGACCTTAATCATGACAAATTATTTTATTGTTGAAATTAAGAAAATATATGCAAGCATGAGAGGTTCCATTATACGTAATCATGAAGAGCATAATATTTGTATAAATATGGAAAAGTATATGAATGGTTGATAAGATTCCATTATATGTAATCATGAAGAGCATAATATTTGTATAAATATGAAAAAGTATATGAATGGTTGATAAGACTCCATTATATGTAATCATGAAGAGCATAATATTTGTATAAATATGAAAAAGTATATGAATGGTTAATAAGACTCCATTATATGTAATCATGAAGAGCATAATATTTGTATAAATATGGAAAAGTATATGAATGGTGCTTTACTTTAAGAAAAGGATGTGTTAAAATTAATAGAATTGAATGATGATGTTTACATTATGCCAACTTTATACATCTATATAAATCCATCTCTTTTACACACAACTCTACGCATATACACTTATTTCCAATCTCTTGACAAAATCCACAAGTAAGAGAAATTCAAGGTGGTCAAGAAAGTTTTGGTCCATTTACTACTACACTTCATTTTAATCTTTTAAACGGTAAGTATATCTTATGTTTTTATGAAAAGAAAGTATGTTTTCTATGTTTTGGATTATACTGTGAAGTCAATTTCAAGAAATTGTTATGGGTTCCACATGATATGATATGATATGTTTATGACTATGCTAAGGGACCGGAGTTTAGTAGCGCTACACATAAGAATTATTACCACTTATGTTCGGTAAAATCCTTGTGTCTCCTTATGTTAATTATGATCCTTATGTTATTCATGAAAATTGTTTTTTTTTATATGCTTACTGAGGTTTTTATAAATCTCATTCCACGATATTTCTTCCTTTCAGAAAATTGATGATTCGAGGTGGTCAACATGGAAGTGGCAAAATAAAGTGGCCAAGATTGATGAGATTATTGGATTGAACACTTTAAATTTTCTATGTTTTGATATTATTTTTATGCAAAAACAATATTCACTATTTTAATTCCGCAATTAAATTATGACTTTGGAAGTCGCACTCTATTAATTCAGTTATGAAATAAATTCTTATTATATTACTATTTAGGTCTCGATAATATGATATGAGTCATTAATAGTGGCACTCGAATGGTCGAGAATTCGGGTCGTCACAGTTGGTATCAGAGCAAAAGGTATGTTTTCCTGTATACTCTTTAAATCATTTCAAAATATTTCTACAAGAAATGTTATTGCAATTAATCTATTTTAATTGCAGTTAAAGTAATTAATTTTCTTCATATTTTACATGTGTTTAAAATAAAATAAAATAAAATAAAATAAATAAAAAAATATTATTATTATAATATTCATTTACTGTTCACGACAGCACGTAACATGGAGCACTGTTCACGCAGTGAACAGTGACCGAAGCAATGTTCACGTGAACAGTGAATGCGTCACTTAAAAAAAAAAAAAAAAAAAAAAAATTTATAAGTAAGATTTTGATCTAATCACTTATGCAAATTCTATTTTGATTACCAAATTATTTTATTTGGTAATTGGGCTCAATCTTGTATGAAAATTTAAATTGGGCTAAGTAAATTACTATGTGTATTGTTATTGTATCAATTTGGTCAATCTCATGTAAAGATCCAAAATGGTTAATGAATATTTTCTAAGAAATAGACCATTATTTAATTATGAAAAATGTGACTCATCAATCCGCTACGCCACCTTCCATGTCTTGACTCTTCGAATCAGGTATGTTATATGTTTTGCTAGTCATTTACGATTTTATGGAGGGAAAAAAAAAAAAAAAAAAATTTACCTTGAGACTTTACATGTTATATATGATTTGTAGTATAAATTGATAGAAGTCTCAATTTTAATTCCAACGTAGAATCTGAGACATAGAAGATACATATTGGAATTTTGGTACATGTTAAGCTTAGGAAGATTGACCCAATTTGATATTAAGTTAGTTGGAAAAAAAAAAAAAAAAGGGTAAGGGATAATAAACAAAAATTTATTTAATGAATCCGTACGATAATTCATCCCTTTATCACTACCTTTGTGTAAAAACAAGGGAAAAACTGTGGATGGTTATTAGTACTTCCTCTTCAAGCTTACTTCGTCTTCAAGTTCCAACTAACAGTTCGATAATTTATCCCTTTATCACTACCTTTGCGTAAAAGCAAGGAAAAACTGTGGATAATTATTTGCACCACTCTTTAAATTTCAAATTCTGAAAATTTCACTCCTCAAAATTTATAATTATTCTAATGAAACTATAATAAAAAAAAAAATAATAATAAAAAAAAAAAAATTAATTATGCTTCCTATTTTTGCTAGATGGTGAGTGGACAAGGTCAAACAACCCGAACTGATAGGTGCAATCATTTTACTTGGTTGCATAGAAATTACAAGAGAAACCCTAACCATGGTTTGCCACAACATTTGGATGCCATGGAAAAGATTTACCGAGGGGCAAGGGCAAATGGATACCAATTTCATCGAGACGAAATTGTGTATCATCTAGATCGAACTCTCACTCCTTATTGGAGGAAATTCATCAAAAGAATTGAAGAGACATTCGACTACCAAACCTCCCCAAATATATTACTACGATGCATGAGGGAAAGGTGGAAGGTAAATCGTGAAGACCTTTATGACATCAATAGGGCGCCAGGCTACGAACAAAATCCAAGCAATGTCCTACCAATACCTGAAGTTAATTACGAGGGACTATATGTTGAAGATGAACCAAATGAGGAGTACAGCCCAGCGTCGTATTCCGCAATTGACCCAAGGCAAAATCCCGAGGGAAATCAACATGAGGGTGATGATAGGAACTATTAGTTGACAATAAATTTTTGCCTTTTAAATTATGAACCCCATTAAGTTTTAGTATGTTTGGACACTGGGTATGCCTGGTAGTCCATTATGTATGTTAACTTATGAATGTTTATGAATAAAACATGTTATTTCTTTAAGTTCTTGCTTTTAAGTTGACTTCTTTCTAAATAGTCACCATTGTTTAATTAAGGCTATGGCACCATCAAGACGCGGAAGGACTAACAACAGCAATAACCAAACCCAAGAGCCCCCACAACCTATTCAACCACAACCTATTGCAGTTGACCCACAGTTTGCTCAGCAATTTCTTTCTATGATGCAAACTTTTGTGCAAACTACTGCACCACCACCGGCACCTACTCAACAGCCAACCCCAACGCCACCACCTTCTCCGACACCTCCTCAACCAGAGCAACAACAGGAAGTTGTGCCCGACACTAGGACCACTATCGCTGTTGTTGAGCAATTCAGGAAACAGCAACCCCCTATCTTCTATGGCAGTACGGATCCCTTGGAAGCGGAGGATTGGCTAGTAGGAATGGAGAGGATTTTCGAACTCATTGACTGCCCGAACCCTAGAAGGGTGATCTGTGCAACCTTTATGCTACGTAAAGGAGCTAGACGTTGGTGGGACACCACTGTTAGATCAAGGGCTCCTGGTCATGTTTGGATGTGGGATGAATTCAAGGAGGTATTTTTGAAAAAATACTACCCCACGAACATTCGAAATCGGAAGGAAGCTGAATTTCTCACTTTGACTCAGGGATCGATGTCCTTGATCGAATACGAGCAGAAGTTTGATGAGTTGGCTCATTATGCTCCTGAATTTGTGGATACGGAAGAGAAAAAGGCAAGACGTTTCGAGCAAGGTTTGAGGGATGACTTGAGACGGACTGTTATTGTGCTCCAGCTTGAAAGTTACCATGATGTGTTGGCAAGGGCACAACTGGCAGATTTCAAAAATCGCACTAGAGAGGAAGATAAGCATCATGGTGAACAGCCAGAAAAGCAAAAGTGGGTTGATAACAAACAGCCAGAGAAGCGGAAGTGGATGGATAACAAGGGCAAAGGAAAACAGAATTTTTCCAAGAAAGGAAGAGGAGATTCGACACAAGGCAGCAACAAGAGCTACCCACGCTGTGAAAAATGCCAGAAGCATCATCTGGGAACTTGTCTTATGGGGACAAATTCATGTTTTCGGTGTGGAGAACAAGGACACATGGCTCAATATTGTCCTAAGTATAGTCAGCCAGGAAACAACCAGCAAAAGCCACAGGGTAACAATCAGCAGAGGCCTCATGGAAACAATCAACAGAGAAATAATCACAATAAACAAGGCAATGCATCCGGAGGACAGGCTAGGGTTTATGTATTGGGAGGACAAGATGAGGATCAGAATCGAAATGTCCTGGCAGGTAAAGTCCTCATATCCAACTTACAAGCATATATATTAATTGATTCGGGTGCCACCCACTCATTTATATCCCCTAAATTTGTAAGTAAACTGAATGTTATGGTCGAACATACACAATTCCCTTTAGAAGTGACGATGCCCAATAGAGATGTGTTGAATACTGATTGTATAACTAGGATGGCTAAGGTAGAAATTGATGGTAGATCACTGGAGATGGAGTTATATTTACTAGATATAGACGAATTCGATGTAATTCTTGGAATGGACTGGCTATCCAAGAACCACGCATTAATTCGTTGCTTTGAGAAAGAAGTAATTTTCCAAAGACCAGGAGAAGAAGAATTTCGACTATCTGTAGCTGGATGTGGACCGTTATCTCGCATCGTTTATGCATTGAAAGCACGACAAGCCTTATCATTAGAAGACACAACGGGTTTTCTGATGTCTGTAATAAGTAAGGACGAGAACAACAGACCAACAATTAACAATGTTAAAGTTGTATGTGAATATCTGGAAGTCTTCCCCGAGGAATTACCTGGCATACCACCAGAACGAGAGGTAGAATTCACAATTGACCTCATTCCCGGCTCAGCGCCAATCTCCAAAGCTCCGTATAGAATGGCGCCTAAAGAATTACAAGAATTGAAGACGCAGATAGAAGGGCTATTGGAAATGGGTTTCATTCGGCCTAGTGTATCACCATGGGGGGCGCCAGTGTTATTTGTTAAGAAAAAGGATGGATCGATGAGAATGTGCATTGATTATAGAGAATTGAATCGGATCACTATAAAAAATAAGTATCCCCTTCCCAGGATTGAAGATTTACTTGATCAGCTCCGAGGTGCAACGGTATTTTCCAAGATTGACTTAAGGTCTGGTTACCATCAGTTGAGAGTCAAAGCTAGTGATGTCTCCAAGACAGCATTTAGAACTCGGTATGGACACTACGAGTTCTTGGTTATGCCTTTTGGGCTAACTAATGCTCCTGGGGTTTTTATGGATTTAATGAACCGCATTTTCCATGATTACCTAGATCAATTTGTTATCGTGTTCATCGACGATATCCTAATCTATTCTAGAAGTAAAGAAGATCACGAGGACCACTTAAAGATCATTTTAGGGATTTTGCAGAGGGAGAAACTCTACGCCAAATTCAAAAAGTGTGAGTTTTGGCTAGAACGAGTAGCATTCCTTGGTCATGTTGTCACATCACGAGGGATAGAGGTGGATCCTAGTAAAGTAGAGGCAGTGTTGAATTGGCAAAGACCGACCAATGTAGGAGAAATTCGTAGTTTCTTGGGTTTAGCAGGATACTATCGGAGGTTCATAGAGGGATTCTCCAAAATATCGGGACCTCTTACACAACTAACGCGCAAGAATGCGATGTTTGATTGGACAGAGGATTGTGAGCTAAGTTTCAAGAAGTTAAAGCATAAGTTGGTGAATGCGCCAGTACTAACCATACCCACTGGGTCAGATGGTTTTGTGATTTTTAGTGATGCTTCAAAGCAAGGTCTGGGATGTGTCTTAATGCAACACGGTAAAGTGGTCGCCTATGCATCAAGACAATTAAAGATACATGAAAAGAACTACCCCACGCATGATCTAGAACTTGCCGCCGTGGTCCATGCACTAAAGATTTGGAGACACTACCTTTATGGAGGCAAGTGTGACATTTATACGGACCATAAAAGCCTCAAATATATCTTCACTCAGAAAGAGTTGAACATGAGGCAAAGAAGATGGCTAGAGTTAGTTAAAGACTATGATTGTGAAATTCATTATCACCCCGGCAAAGCAAATGTAGTAGCTGATGCCTTAAGTCGTAAAGTTACAAGTCAGTTAGCCATGTTGACAATGCAAGAACCATTATGGAGAGAATTTGAGAAATTGAATCTTGAAGTTGTCACCACTCAGCCAGGTGTGGTCGCTCGAGTCGCAGTTATGTCGATCCGACCCACACTTCGTGATAGAATTAAGGGTCATCAAAAGGGTGATCAATCCTTTGAGCATATCAAGTCTGAGATTAACTCAGATAAACGAAGGGATTTCACTATTTCTGAAGATAAAGCATTATACTACCAAGGACGCCTATGTGTACCTAATTTTGAGGAACTAAAAAGAGAGATTCTAGAAGAGGCTCACTCATCTCCTTATTCAGTACACCCAGGAGGCACAAAGATGTATAATGACTTGAAAGCAGTATTTTGGTGGGAAGGTATGAAGAGGGATATAGCTGAATACGTCAGAAAGTGTTTAGTGTGTCAGCAAGTGAAAGCCGAACACCAACGACCATCAGGGTTACTTGAACCATTGGAAGTCCCAGAATGGAAGTGGGAGCACATAACGATGGACTTTGTGATTGGTTTTCCAAGATCAGGGAAAGGCAATGAAGCAATTTGGGTCATAGTAGATCGACTCACCAAATCCGCTCATTTCCTGCCAGTTCGGATGACGTTCACTATGGATCAATTTGCGCAACTTTATGTGAATGAAATAGTAAGGTTACATGGTGTACCCGTTTCTATAGTATCTGATAGAGATTCAAGGTTCACATCAAACTTTTGGAAAAGTTTACACAAATCTATGGGAACTAAGCTAAAGTTTAGCACGGCCTTCCACCCTCAAACGGATGGTCAATCTGAGCGAACAATCCAAACATTAGAGGATATGCTTCGTACATGTATCCTCGAGTTTGGTGGACAATGGGAGAAACATTTACCTTTAGTCGAGTTCTCATATAATAACAGTTACCACACTTCAATTGGCATGGCGCCATATGAAGCATTGTATGGAAGAAAGTGTAGGTCACCAGTTCATTGGGATGAAGTCGGGGAGAGGAAGATTTTGGGGCCAGAAATTATTGAACAGACAATGCATGCAATTGAGAAAATTCGCGCCAGTATGAAAATTGCACAAGATAGACAAAAGAGTTATGCAGATAAAAGGAGAAAAGGCCTAGAATTTTCAGTTGGTGATAAAGTGTTCCTCAAAGTAGCACCGATGAAAGGAGTGATACGGTTTGGAAAGAAGGGTAAATTACGACCAAGATTTATTGGCCCGTTCGAGATCTTGCAACGGATAGGAAATGTTGCTTATCAATTGGCATTACCTCCAGAACTCTCAGCTGTGCATAACATATTTCATGTGTCAATGCTTAGAAAGTACGTCCCTGACCAAAGCCATGTTATCAACCACCAGTCTATAGAATTACAACGAGGTTTGACCTATGAGGAAGTACCAATAAGAATCGTGGAACAGACATGTAAACCCCTCAGGAATAAAGTGATTTCACTAGTAAAAGTACAGTGGAAAAATCACTCTATGGAAGAGACCACGTGGGAGCGAGAGATTGAAATGCGAGACAAGTACCCACAACTTTTCGATGATTTTCAAGGTAAATTTCGGGGACGAAATTTAATTTTAGGAGGGTAGATTATAACACCCGCACTTAATTTTTGGGTTTAACCTCAAGAAATTGTAAATTTAGGGACTTAATTGGATGTTAAAATTTATTTAGACCTTAATCATGACAAATTATTTTATTGTTGAAATTAAGAAAATATATGCAAGCATGAGAGGTTCCATTATACGTAATCATGAAGAGCATAATATTTGTATAAATATGGAAAAGTATATGAATGGTTGATAAGATTCCATTATATGTAATCATGAAGAGCATAATATTTGTATAAATATGAAAAAGTATATGAATGGTTGATAAGACTCCATTATATGTAATCATGAAGAGCATAATATTTGTATAAATATGAAAAAGTATATGAATGGTTAATAAGACTCCATTATATGTAATCATGAAGAGCATAATATTTGTATAAATATGGAAAAGTATATGAATGGTGCTTTACTTTAAGAAAAGGATGTGTTAAAATTAATAGAATTGAATGATGATGTTTACATTATGCCAACTTTATACATCTATATAAATCCATCTCTTTTACACACAACTCTACGCATATACACTTATTTCCAATCTCTTGACAAAATCCACAAGTAAGAGAAATTCAAGGTGGTCAAGAAAGTTTTGGTCCATTTACTACTACACTTCATTTTAATCTTTTAAACGGTAAGTATATCTTATGTTTTTATGAAAAGAAAGTATGTTTTCTATGTTTTGGATTATACTGTGAAGTCAATTTCAAGAAATTGTTATGGGTTCCACATGATATGATATGATATGTTTATGACTATGCTAAGGGACCGGAGTTTAGTAGCGCTACACATAAGAATTATTACCACTTATGTTCGGTAAAATCCTTGTGTCTCCTTATGTTAATTATGATCCTTATGTTATTCATGAAAATTGTTTTTTTTTATATGCTTACTGAGGTTTTTATAAATCTCATTCCACGATATTTCTTCCTTTCAGAAAATTGATGATTCGAGGTGGTCAACATGGAAGTGGCAAAATAAAGTGGCCAAGATTGATGAGATTATTGGATTGAACACTTTAAATTTTCTATGTTTTGATATTATTTTTATGCAAAAACAATATTCACTATTTTAATTCCGCAATTAAATTATGACTTTGGAAGTCGCACTCTATTAATTCAGTTATGAAATAAATTCTTATTATATTACTATTTAGGTCTCGATAATATGATATGAGTCATTAATAGTGGCACTCGAATGGTCGAGAATTCGGGTCGTCACAGAATCTCCCCTATAAATTGGACTTAACCAACCTGTAGAGGGAATCAAAATGCCACAATAAAACTAAAATATTTAACTTCAACATATTCAAAACTCAAACAAAACTCCAGTCAAATTTCAACAATATCATCCAGTCTAAAATATTCATCCTCAACATGTTAAAAACTCAAACATTTTTAGCCTCTTAATTATTCACTATATACGCTCATATCTCCAAATCATCACAACATAATCATCTCAACTCATCAAAACATCCAAAAAGTACAAAACATCTCAAATAATTCACTTATAAATACCTCACAATCATTACTTATCTGTAACTAATTCAAAACTCAAATAAAATTAACATTCTACAATTTCAAAAAAACTCCAATTTTTAAAAATTGAATGTTTACTAGATACTAACACAAAATCAATAATCTAAAATTGAAATTCAAACTAAAATAATAAGATCATTTAAATAAACCAACATAATAAATAAAAATGATAACTTCAATTATAATCTAACAAAATGAACAAAATAGTTTAACTTAAAATATGAAAAATTACCGTTTAGTAGTGGACCTTGTGGGGTGGGTGGTGGTGGCTAGAGTGGGATGGAGCACGGATTTGGGGGGGTGGTGGCGTGGGTGTGGCTGTGGGGAGTGGGTTTGGGTGGGTGTTGGTGCGGGTGGCCGTGGGAAGCCGGTTTTTGGTTGGTGCGGGTGGCTGTGGGGAGCGGGTTTTGGGTGGGTGGTGGCGCGGGTGGGGTGTTGTGGCGACGCGGAAGGGCGGTGGCGCCAGGGCTGGTGGCGGGCACGCCGATTCTGGTGGCGCGCGCAGTGGCTGTGGAACCAAGGGTTGGTGGCGCGAGGCTGAGGTGGATGGTGGCGGTGGGGTGCTACAGCGTCGGGTGGAGGGTTGCACGGTGGCGACGACGTGAGAATGTAGGACGGTGAGGTTGAACTGAAAATGTTGTGGAGCTGGAGATGAAACCGGGGAAATGTGTGAAATTTGCTTGAAGGCGCGAAATTATAGCCTAAGTATAGGCGTCGGTTCTTATAAAGAACCGACGCCTATTATTAAAAGGCGTCGGTTCTTAAAAAGAACTAACGCCTATTTGACGGTTTAAGGCATCGGTTCTTATGTAAGAACCGACGCCCTT
Source organism: Ligustrum vulgare (assembly GCA_963555705.1). Classification (NCBI taxonomy): domain Eukaryota; kingdom Viridiplantae; phylum Streptophyta; class Magnoliopsida; order Lamiales; family Oleaceae; genus Ligustrum; species Ligustrum vulgare. The sequence goes on along the minus strand of OY743181.1, from coordinate 34,426,155 downwards.
AAGTGGCCGGGTTATTGGCGTCGGTTGTTTCCTAACAACCGACGCCAACAACCGACGCCTTTAATCAACTTTTATTTACGACTTTGCCACCGCATTTTTTCAGGCGTCGTTTTCCTTGAAAAACGACGCTAATTTGTTATTTTCTTTTTGATGTTTTTGTACTAGTGGCACATAGCCACTTCGAATAAAAACTTGTGTAGGGAGATGCTTGATAGTCGTGGGGTAAACTTGTGCAATTTGAACATCGAATTGACGGTAAAATTACAAACCTTAAGAAAATTAGATCCCGACCTGAAATGTAGAACCAAACTGCTCATTGAGCAGTTTGGGGGTAGGAAGGTTAGTATGAGTATGTATTGATGGATTTAAGAATTGAAGTTTTTAATTTTACATCTTTAGTATTAGGGGATTTGATCAACGGGTATAAACCATAATAACCAGCATAAAAATAGAAAAATGCTGAAGGTCTTATTCCGCTCTTCAATTGCCTTTTTGACTCGAGTAATTAAGTCTGAGGGGTTCTCTGAACCTGATAACCTAAGCTCAACTGAGTTGGGAGCTGCCGACCTAAAGCTCGCTACAGGTCAACTAGAAAGCAAGTATGGAGAGTGGACTTACACATAAGACACAAAAACATCTTTAACTTTTCTATTTAAGCCTTTATGACTTGGGTAATTAAGTCTGATGGGTTCTCTGAACCTGGTATCCTAAGCTCAACTGAGTTGGGAGCTACCGACCTAAAGCTCGCTACAGGGGTCATATAGAAAGCAAGTATGAAAAGTATTGCACAAAGATGGTAAAAGACAAGGACATTAAAAGAAAAAGTCGTCCATATGAAAGAAAAATGGAATAAAATGGTATAAGCTTTGTTGATTGAAATTCCTAACACTTTGTTAATTATTCTTGGTCTGTCGTGCATACTTGTCAATCCTAACTGCCTTGTATGGAAAAATGCAATGTATACATGTTTAAAAACCACATGAATAGGAAAGACCTCGGGACATGAGAGAAAAGTAATAAGGTTATGATCATCCATGAGAGGGTAAGGAAAATCAAAAGAAAATCATTGTTGGTCACATGAGATTCGGGCTTACTCTTGCATAAAAAGTCGCACATTGTCAAGTTTATTTTTCCATAAGTTTGCATTTGATTCTGGCTATTCACACACCACACAATTAAGTTGAGCATCGGATGAATGAAAATATTTAATGTTGTTCATATTTCTTTTTCTAAAGTAATTAGTTAATCTGGATTGTTGAAGCGCATGGTAAATGAGTCAATAGGAACAAAACATTTTAACTTCAAATTTATAGTTTAGTTTTATTTTTGTTCGAGGACGAACAATAGTTCTAGTTTGGGGGTGTTGATAAGCGTATTTTATACTCTTATTTCTATCCTAAACGTAGGATTTTTATTGTTTGTTCAAGAATATTTGCTATTTATTTTGTTTGCATTTGTTTATATTTCATAAATAACCCAAAGTCAGAAAAACAATAGAATTGAAGCCAATATCGAGCAATTGGATGTTAAAAGTGTCAAAGTCAGCAAATCAAGAGTTGATGCAGTTAATCAAAGGGCCAAATGGAAGAAGAAATCAAATTTGGAAGAAATCAGAAGTTTAGGAACTAAATTGCAACAATCAAAAGTTGGAGGACTTGCTGTGAAATTAAAATAGAAGAACCAACTTGTAACATTTAAAAGATGAAAATTGCATCTCTATGCAGAACCGTGTGGTCGCACGGTGTTATAATCGTGCGGTCGCATGACCGAAAATTTTAGCAACTGAAGATAACCTGCAGAACCGTGCGATCACGCACTTTTGAACCGTGCGGTCGCACGGTAGAACTTCTGGGCCGCAGCTGGGATTTTTGCGCAGAAATCAGCATTCATTCTCCCCAAGTAACCTAATTCTCATGAACATCTACATATACCAGACTTGGGGTACGAAATTAGGGGATACCCAATCTTCATAATTCATGACAAAACGCTGTTGAATTGCTGGGGGATCCATAGGAGGCCGAACTCAAGATTGAAGAACAAGGATCAAGGAGATGAATAGGGTGACATCTTTTCATATTTATTGTGAATTTTTTTCGATCATGTATTTACGCTAGGTTTTCATTGTTAGAATTGTGATGAAGCTTTAATTTATTGATTCCATGTTTTGACTGCACATTTATATTATGCAATTTATGAGATTGATATAATTAATTATGTTTTTATTCACGTCTATGATTGTGGACGCATAATTATTGATGTTTGTGATAGAGTTCTATGTTCAAAATAGTAGGAATCTATTAGACCTTGATTAATTACCGCGAAGTCTGATAGGGGATAGAAATATACCCCTATGCTTCGTGTTATCCTAAAAAGTGCTCATAATTCGTTAATGATTTTCTACATGTTTGGATTGGTCATAGAAATATAAGCTCGTCTCTTGTAGGAAAAGGTGTTTATGCATCGCTGAAAAGGGGACATAAATAAATATAGGAACACGGATTTTCAATACTCATACCTCATTATTAAATGTTTAAGTCAAATACATGGTTGATATGATTAATTTGGATTCATAATTCTAACATATTCATCTCATCGTTTTGAAAAATCAAATTTTCTTACTTTCTTTAGTTAAATTTTTAATTTGTTTTTCAAAATCAAAATTTCCAAATTCAAAGCTCTTCTTGTTTTGGTTAAGGATTCGTAATCTAAAATAAATTTAACACAATCTCCGTGGGATCGATACTTGGACTCACGTCCACTTTATTATTTACGTGACCCGTGCACTTGTGGAACGAACAGTATGAACGGAAGGTAGAAAGAAAAAAATAGGCTAAGTTACAAAGTAAAGAGGAAAAAAGAGAGGCTATGATTAGATGGTTAAGGGAGAGTGAAATACTTATTATAGTAGAACCTCAGGTTGAGAATGTTGAGAAAGAGGAGGGTGAGTAAGAATTGAAGTTAGAAGTAGAAGCTCCGAATTTTGTGGAAGATGAAAAATTGAAAGTAGTTGAGCTAATTCCAAAAAATGATGAGGAAAAGGAGGAGTTAGGTAGCGAGGGAGTGATTGAGAATAATATTGTTGATGAGAAGCATGAATTGGAGGTTGGGGTAGAAGTGCAAATTCTGAACTTCGAAGTTGAAGATCCACATTTGGGTAGGTATGAGGGAGTGTATAAAAATGTGGAATTAGAAGATGTAGTTGGACTTGAGAGAAGAAATAAAAGAGAATGAGCAAGAAAGTAAAAAGATTGGGGAAGGAGAAGAGAAGAGCTTCGTTGTTGGACATGATGAGATGGTGATGATTAATCATGAATACAAGGATCCATACCTTGTATTTTGTGAAACTAACATTCCCCACCCTATTTTATTTAAATCTCTTTTGCAGGTTAATTGCACTTGGAACAACTTATGCCCAGTGGAGTTTATGATTCCATCCATCCATATAGCCCAAGTTGCAAAGCATTGCTATTGATCCTATTAAAGGGAAGAAATAATTTTCCATTTTATCCAGGTGGGAAAATGATACAACAAACCCCCAAAAGTAGGACACATTTGAAAAGGAGACCAGAAGTTGATTCGAGGTCGAATCCTTTTCAAGAGAGGGGGGATGATGTGATCCGGGATAGGAGTTCAAATGAGAAATCAAGACACGGGCAATGCAACAACAATCTACATGGAAAATTGAGCAAGTTTCGTGTTGGGCCCGAGTCGAGAATCAAATCGTATCAAGTTGTTTCAAAAGGAGCGAAGAACCAGCCAGAGTTGAACCACGCAATTGCGCCATTGCATTGAAAAACAACCCGAGAGTTTCAAGGTTAACCACGAGATCACGTGTGTTAAAACCACGTGATCGTGTAGCAGTTTTACGCATTTTTTACGCGATCCCAATAGGGGAACACGACGAAAACGCGGAATAATTAATTGAAAACGTAGGAAATATCCAGATTCAGCCGAACAAACACAAGAACACAAGAATTAAAATACTGGAAAGATAAAATTGACGATAGGACCTTGACCCTAGATTCATGACGCAAGAAATTGACGATACGAAATCGAGATCTAATTTTTTCGAAACACCACAAGGACTTGTCAATTTCCTTGATAAGATTCTAATTGGAAACGCCACAAATATTCTCACGAATATTTGATAAGTTCAACGCCACAAATATTTCACAATATTTGATAAGTTGGATTTGTTCTCGAAGAACACAAAAAGGACTCCTCAACCTTTCAATTGGAGGAAACTCTCTCAACTCAAATTCAATATTCTCAAAACTAACTGTCTTTTACAATCATGAAAAGGAATATAAATAAGAAAAATAACATAGCCGCTAATTGGGCTCAAAATAGAATTCTAATTAAACTAAAATACTAAAATAGGCAAAAAACTTAAAAACGGAAAAATAATCAAGAAAACGCGAAAATCCGGAAAATCAGATTTACGGCCGTAAATGACTTTCTATTTAAGACTTACGGCCGTGACCATATTTCTTACGGCCGTAACTATGAAATTCTGTAATTCTTCGTTTAAACCCGAGGTGGAGTTACGGACGTGAGGATTATTCTTTACGGTCGTAATGAAGGTTCTGCTCAAATTTGCGATAGCTGTGTTACGGCCGTAACTTCCACTCTTACGGCTGTAAGATGACTTCTGCGCCCTTTTTTCCTCTGAACTTCGATTCCTTGCTTCGGCTTGATCCTTTCTTCCTCCCGGCTCGACCCCAACACAGAACTTGCTCCGTTTTCCACGTAGATCACCGTTATATGCCCTACGTGGTTTGCAATTGTAGCTACGCAATTGTAGCTACGCAACCCACAAAATATTGAATCGACCCAAGAACGTTAAGAAACTACGATTTATGGATCCAATTAAAATTAATTGAACCAAGAAACCAATACAATCACAGGGATATATTGACCTCTTGATCACAAACAATGTTAATTCTCACCGAGATTTGAACAAACAAGAATAACTCACAAGTTCGAATTGTGTTCAATGAAGAACTAAGTTGAAAGCAATTTGCCTCTCAATAATATCAATAATTGTCTTAATTCTCCAACATGGAACTTGCTTCTTTAGTCGCTATGAATGTGTTTTCATCCATTGTTGCTTGACGACTTGTATTCGGGATCAGGATCACATCAACGAGGTTGGTTCATGATTTAATTACATATGACCACCCGAAATATATATCTCCCATTCAGCTTTATCATTTCTTAACTGAAGAGAAATGGGAGTCGTTCAAGAAAGAATGCCAGACAGAGAAATTTAAGGTATATTTAAATGTAAGCTTGTGATTTATTGAGTTGAAAACTAAAAACATGTGATTTTTTTCAAGAATAATGTAAGAAGGGCAAAGGTAGTCAATTGCGAAATGAGCATCCACATTATTTAGGTTCAGCTGGGTATGCGGGGATGAAGCCACAGTGGCTAGTAAGTGACCCACTATCTTCTAGCTCTTCATGTGACATGATTAGCTCGTCAATCGTAAGCGAGGATCGCAATTTAGATTGAGTTCAAGCTAGATCAAAAAAAAAAAAAAAAAAGGAAGATGGAACTTATTACATCTCCAACGAGAAAACGAGGGGAGTGTTTGACAAAATTGTAAGTCTATCCTCCCGATTTTTCATATTTTCAATTAAAATTTACTTAAACACTTATATTTAGTTTTCATTGTTTTTTTTTTTTTTTTTTGAAAGGTTGAAAATGCTGATCAGGCCCTGCAGGGGACATTTGTGCCAAGTAGACAGCATGATATCTTAAGTGAAACCTTTGGTAAGGAGGATCACCCTGGTAGGGTGAGGGGGTATGGCATCTATGTCACCATGAGGGATGTTTACAGAAGGCCCGATGATTGTGTGGGGTCGTGTCAATAGACGATATTAAGGAGATTCTCATGAAGGAAATGGATGATAGTATTGTCGAGCGGGTCAGGTTTCAGACCATGTCGAAGATGGAGAGTAAATTCGATAAATACAATGCTATCCTCCAAAGCTTGGGCGTAAATGTTGAGGCCGAGGTGGATGTAACTCCATAGCGATGACCACCAACTCACAGCAGTTGCCACTCCGTGGATCCAGATCCATTTAATGGGCTTCAAGTATTTAGTTTCAAATTATTTAAATTTTTTTTTAACATTACTTATGTTCCTTCAGTAGGAAGGGCTAACATATATGTTCAATCATATTGTAAAATAATAGAAAATTCCTTATCGTCTCACCGTAAGTGTTGATTGTCTGAAACAAATAGTGGCGAGAGGGATGATTTATCCATCTGGACTCGAGACTGTGGTCCATCATCAACCACTCTGGCTTGATCATGCTAAGGTTTCTGTTGACCATGTTATAGATGGTACAGAAGCGTTCTATCTTCCAGTGTCATCTGAATACCACACCACGATGGGGGAAGCTATTGGAAGCTTCCTTCAATGGCCTAAGGAATTGGTAAATTTTGGAGAGGTAATAACATTTAGTTATATAAAAGTTTTTGTCAATAGTAATTTCTTTTTAATTTGTATTAGACATGTTATGATGATAAAAATTGTCTTATTGCAATCTAACGAAGGGAAAACACCTTAGAGTTTCGAATTGTCATCTACCCAGCGACCTGCGATTATTGATGATGAGACGTTACTACGTCTAGGTGATAAATTCAAAATGTTATACACTCTGGTCCTTCGATTACCTGTTGGTGATGACTTCTATCAGGTGCCCGTAGATGCCTCTGTGTTCAATTGTACGTTCGATGACGATATTTTTGTTACAGTCGAAGACATCACCGATTTGCTTACGATGCAATGGTTGGATACATCTATCATACAAGTATTTTCATTGTAAGACTTCTAACCACAAATTATAAGTTCAATTTAATTAAATCATTATTTTATTTCTATTTATTGTTTATACCTGTTTTAGGTACCTCCATGAGTTGTGTCAGCAATACAGTATTGAATCGATTGGATTCATGTCTCTGACACACATTGCATCAATTACGGTCAAAACAAATGTAAATGGTGTTGTAACTTATATGGCCGACACCATGAAGGCAATGCAATCTAAGAAATTCATCCTATCACCGTATTTTTAGGAGTAACACCACTGATATTCTCTTTTTTCTACCTAAGTTGAATCATATGACATTTTAATTTGTATTTACACGTTCATAATACGTAGGAACCACTGGATGTTGCTAGTGATTTCTCCGTAGAAGAATACGTTGTACTTCTTGGATTCAGCTGCTACATTGAAGCACGATATTGATATCAAGCCGATATTGAACAATAAGTAATTATTTCCTTGATCATGCCTTTTGTTTATAAGTGGATAAGTTAGGATAATTTTCATGAAGTAATTGTAGAGTTCATTAGAAATTGATTGTGAAGTTGTGGTGAAATTGATACATATATATTGTGATTGTTGATAAGTTGTGATAGTTTTTTATAGTAGGGTCTCTCTATAGGTTGGATAAGTTCAATTTATAAGGGAGACTCTGTCAAAATTTCTATAGGAAATTTGAGTCTTATTATTATTTTGTAACTTGTTCATATAATTTATTGAAATTTTAGGGCTTTCAAAATGTATTGGGCATGTACAGGCTTTAGGACAAAAATGAATACAATGTGGAAAAATGTAAAAGGTATGCAAACACAAATTTAAAATTTATTACATATGTTTGAATTATTTCCATATTTTATTTAGTTTGATTACTAATGTTCATTTTCAATCTGAAAATTTCAGTGTCCTTAGCAACCTGGGGGTTCTGAATGTGGTTATTACGTTATGAGAAATACGTATGAGATAGTCACAGATAACTTTCAACTCGAGTTGTTAGAAAAGGTATAAGTTATTGAAGAATGAGAATTTTTAATTATGACTTTATATTTTATTAACAAATAACTAATTATTCATTTTAATTGGTTGTAGGTAGGGGTGAACACGGTTTGGTTTTGGGGGTTTTTGACAAAATTTCAAACCAAACCATTTAAAGTGGGTTGTGATTTTTTTAACCCAAACCAAACCATTTCATTTTGTAAACCAAACCAATTTTTTTTGCGGTTTGGTGCGGTTTCAAACTGTGGTTTACAAACGAAATAAATTTACACGTTCTAAATAAGTTTAAGCATATATATATTTGACTAGAATTTTGACTTAAAGCTTTGATACAAGTCAAAATAATATATTATATCACTAATAGAGGAAAAAAAAATACAAGATGAAGTATTAATTTTCACTTCTAATTAAGTAATGAAGCGAGATTCAGTCAGAAAACAAGTTGGAAAAACATATTTCAGAAGCGTGTATCGGCATCCAGCTCCTCGCCAAGAAAGTAAGTCTAAATCCTTTGGCAGCTTATCAGTACATCAAAAATATTATTTTTTACTCCATACATACATATATATTTACTTATTTACATTAGTAGAATATAAGTTTTTAATTCATTTTTTTTAAAATTGAAAGTTGGCCTTTATTAGAGAAATCAATAGAGTATTACCACAATTTGCATCCTGGAAGTAATTGTAGTTAATTCATCTGCAATTTTAATAAGCAAAATGCTATAAAAATAAGGATTTGTCATTTCATTATTGGGAAGACTAACAACTAAATCCTTTGATAGCTTATCACTACATAAAAAAATGTTATTTTTTCTTTCATATACATGTTTATTCATACTTACATTGCTTGAATATTATAAGTTTCTGTTGCATTTTTTTTTTAATTGAAAGTTTGCATTTATTTTTTATTTTTATAATTTTTTAAATTTTAGCGGATTGGCGGTTTGAAACAGTAGTTTTGAAAATTGAAACCTAAACCAAACCGTTTAAGGCGGGTTGAAAATTTTTCAAACCATTTCACATTTGAAACCAAACCATTTGTTGCGGTTTGGTTTGACTTTACGGTTTGGCGGTTTATTTGTTCACCCCTAGTTGTAGGCATTTAAAGAATACTACTCAATGGAGGAAATCGTCGAGATTCAAAACTTACGGAAAAAATACTTCGTTAATGTGTGTATGTAAATCTTTTTCATTGAAACTTGCATTTACATATTTGTATAACAAATTAACAATCTAGTAAATATAATTATTTTTTATTTAATTTTATTATGTATATGTCGATTATATATATTCGATGGTGATATATTTAGTGATGTGTATGTGGAGAATGTTCAGGTCATTGCGGGCCACATTCTGGGGATTGCAGGTCATGATCTGCAGTGATCTAGGTCATTGCAAGGCACTTTCAGGTGATTGCTGGTCATGACCTGTGGCGACCTGGGCCATTGCAGGCCACGTTCAGATAATTGCAGACCATGACCTATAGTGACCACGTTAAGATGACTGCAGGGTATGACCTGCAATGGAATAGATGAAAGAAATGTGGTGCTTTCACAAAAAAATAAAAAAACCACTTTAGGCATCGGTTGTGAATTCACAACTGACGCCTAAGTCTTGACTTTAGGCATCGGTTGTAAATTCACAATCGACACGTAAATTCAAGACTTTACGCATCTGTACCATATACATCGCCTTTACAAACGACGCGTATTGTTTTTTACGATCGACGTGAATGAGTCTTTCTGTATTAGTGTCGTTCCCTTTCACTATGATTCGAAAAGATATAAAAATAACTCTAGTTTAATATGTATGAAGCTAGGTGAAAATCATCGTTTTGGTTGTTTTCAAGGAAAAAGTTCAAAATGCGAAAAATGGTACTTGTGCCAATAGTAAGGTAGCTCAACTGGAAGAGCATTACACTGAAGATGAGGTCACATGTTTGATCCACCTTTTGCATTTTCTTTTGATTAAAGTTATCTTTTACCAAATATTTACAGTGAAGTGTTGAACTCTCTTGCTACTTATACAACTTGGTAAGAGAAATCATTGGTCAAAAACTTTTGATACATTGGTTCAAACTATCTCATCATTTTTAATCATCAAAGTCTTTCAACACTAACACTTGAGCTCATCTTATTTTTATTTACTAGTATTACACTCGTGCATTGCACGAAAAAATAATATGAAATGATTTTACCGTAAATATCATCGAAATTGAATACATAATTTGTTTTGATTAATGGTACAGACTGTCAACGAATGATCAAAATAGAAATAAATTACAATTCTCATCAATTTTAGAAAACCTATTTAAATAATAGATTGTTTGTACAATTTCTAGTTGCTCACACCCGTGTGATACACGAAAGTTCTATAGACAAAACATATTGCTTAAATTTAAATTAAGTAATGCAATTTTTCAAATATATGTTGTATAGAATAAATATAAATTTTCATCCAAATATTTTTTACTTACGTGAATAGAAATAATATCCCTCAAAATATTATAATTTACATAAAATAAAGTAATTGTAACAAATTAAATATATGCAGTCCTATGTATAAATAAATTTAACAAATTAAGCAATATTGACGATTCACGAAAGTGAAAATCAACCTTAAGATTTTTGGTGCACGAACGTGAGATTCAACTCAACTCAAAAGATCCTTCGCATGATTAATATTTTTTAATTTTTAAATGCGATGCATTTAATTGAACATAATTAAATGCATATGTAATTATATTTCAATAAAAAAATTATTAATGAAAATATAAATAAAATATATAGTGAGTCTTTTTGTCTATATATATGTTAATAAAATTAAAAAATAAAGTTTCACCATTTTTTACTGTATATAATTATTTTTTTAATATTTTAATAAAATTGTAAACTGATGAATTGTTTTATCTCTTTACGGGAAAACATACTATGAATTAAGTGTTTTAGAGATTGTACAGCGAACATATCAGCTCCATTTAAATTTTCTTTTTTAAAAAAACTTTTGAACTACAAAATTAGGCCCATACAATACATGTGCAAAACTCAACTTACATATTCTCCTAAAGATCGACGCTTTTCCTTTTCATATATTTCTTCATCATATTCTTCCCAAAAAGATGTGTATGATAGACTTTTTTTGTATAATTTTATTTTTTAAACATTAATTATTAATTTCAAGTGTTTTTCTAAAAAAATAATCATTAATTGTAATAAATATTGTTACATTAATTGATTCTTCTTTCTTCATAATGACAATTTCTTTTTTCATATTGTTACATTATTATTGTAATAAAAATTACTGATCGATCAATTGTTTGATAGAAATTATATAAACGAATTATTAAAGTCTATAATATATTTTAATTATTTTAATTTATAATGATAATAAGATAAGATAAGATAAGATAAGATTGGAGGTGTTAATCCATATCTCTCTTGATACTTAATTACAATATATTATTTTCAAGAGGAGTATTTCAGTTATAAAATTATACTTGGTTCATTTCGAGATCTATTTGAATCTCGATGGTATAAGGAGTAATAATCCATGTTTAAGTTACTTATTCATTTTGAGGTCCAACTGTAAAGCTTAGAAAAGGAGTGATGTTCTGTGTTGTAAATCAACAAGTCATATCAAGGTCTCGTAAAATCTTGATAAGTTTAATATAAAATCCTTGCTCATGACGATGAGCTCGATAATGGATGATATAGGTCGGTGGTTGGGTCAAACCACCTTTAAAGAGCTAATATGTGTTCTACTCTCCTTTTACTTATTGCACTTATTCATTTCTATTATTTACTACGTGCAATTATACTTATTGTGCCTTACTTGTGTTAAAAGATTAGTTGTTTTGTTCATCAGTGTCATACATTTTATTCATAGTTGTGCAAGTTGTGGGGTATTCGAAAAATCAATCTCCTTTATTTGATGGCACAAATTAAAAATATTAGAAAGCTATGATGATGATTTATATTCAATCTATTGATTGCAATATTTGGAAACTTATTGAATATGGTCTTCATGGGCCTACATAAACTCTTAGAGTTGATAAAAATTATGTATCTAAACCAAAACCTAGATAAGAATATGAAGAGGAAGAAAAGAATAAATTATCCTTAAATATTAGAGAAAAAATTTCCTTTATTGTGCCTAAGATAAGAATGAATTTAACCGTATTAGCACATGTGATTCGACATTTGATATTTGGCATGCATTAGAGGTTACTCATATAAGCACTAGCAAATTTAAAGAATCTAAGGTCAATCTATTGTTCAATGATTATGAAAAATTATTCATGAAACAAGATAATCCTATTACTAGCATGATTATTCGCTTTACCAATATTGTAAATGATCTTAAAGGCTTTGATCGTAACTTTTCTAATGGTGAACTTGTGAGTAAAACGCTTATGTCTCTCTCAGAAGATTTGAGTCAATTGAGAATGTTGATTGAAAATACACAAGATGTCAACACTTATCCATTAGAGGAGCTCTATGATACATTAATGACTTAGAGCTTAACAATGAGTAAGTAAAGGAAAAGACTAGAAAGAGCAAAATAGAGGAAGCAAAGGAACCTCCTAGAAGACAAATTGCTCTAAAGACAAAAAATGAGAAAAGGTCTTCGAGCATCTCAATGGATAAGGAAGAACTAGATGATTTAATTCTTCTAATAAAAAGTGGAGAGGTACAGCAAAAATCGTCAATTTCCAAGAAGAAATAAAAAGAATGAAAAAGCAAACAAGAAAATTGTTTGCTAATGATTTTGAAAAATCATGACATGAGAGATCCGAATGTTCTGATAAGAAGAGGTTTTTCTAAGAAGAAAGCTCTTCGAGTATATGGGACGAAAGTGGTGATGATGATGAAAGTGAAGACGAAATCGCCAACATGTGCTTCATGGAAACTGAAGATGAGGTAAACTCTATTGGCAAGCTTTCTAATGATGAATTATCTACATCATATGATAAAGTGATTGATGAATTTGAAAAGCTTAATTTCAAGCACTATACTCTTAACAAAATACATTCTTTGTTGAAAAAAGAAATTTGAAAAACTCTTGGAATGCAAAAAGGATTTTGACATAGAAAAGATCACCTATCATTCCTTAGTTAAAGAAAACACTTCTCTAAAAGAATAAGTTTTGGATTTGACTAACATCATTTACAATTTACTCAAGGAAAGAATAATTTTGACATGATTCTAGGTGAACAAAAAAGTTTCTTTAATAAAGAAGGAGTTGGATATAAATCTAATTTATAAATAAATAAATAAATAAAACCATATTTGTAAAAACTTCAAATATCCCTCATCCTAAAGCCATTTGTAGCTTTTGTAAAAAAAAAAAAAAAAAGGGGGACATGTTGGATGTGAATGTATACTAAAAAAGAAGCTACACTTTGAGAATAAATACAAGTGGATTTCCAAATTCACCAAAACTAACTACGAAGAACCTAGGTTTATATGGGTAAGGTAAATAGCCATTTGTTCTTGAATACTGGATGCTCAAAACACGTGACCGAAGATCATAATCTTATATCTAGCATCTAAATGAAGGAAAAAGGCAATGTTACTTTTGGAAACAGCTCCAAGGAAGGATCATCGGCATTAGTAAAAATGATAATCCTTCCTCTCTTTCTATAGAGAATGTGCTATTAGCTGATAACCTCAAACATAACGTGCTAAGTATTAGTCAATTATATGACAAGGATTATGAGATTATGTTTATGTTTTAAATATTGAATTTATGAATGATTTAAAATGTTTATCTAGCTTTAAAGACCAGTCTTGGCTATGGCGTAAAAAGCTAGAATATGTACCATTTACCTACTCTAAAAAAGATTTCGAACATTGCTTTGTAAAAGATTTGTCAAACTTAAAATCTAAAAATGATGGAATTTGTGATGCTTGTCAATTTGGAAAGCAAGTAAAAAGCTCTTTCGAATTTAAGCAAATTGCTTCTACCACAAAACCTTTACGACTACTCCACATCGATCTTTTTGGTCCATCAAGAACCACAAGCTTGAATGGGAAACATTATGCCTTAATTGGTGATTTTTCTCGATTTACTTGGGTATTATTTTTAAATCTAAAAAAAGCTCTAAATGCTTTCAAACATTTTTACAAGAAATTTCAAAATGAAAAATGATCCATTATTTCCTTAAGGAGTGATCATGGTAGAGAATTTAAAAATAATGCTTTTGATTATTTTTTTAAAATTAACGGATACGAATATAATTTTTCATCTCCTAGAACTCCTCAACAAAATGAAGAATAGTACATTGCAAAAAAAAAATGGCACTGACCATGGTCAATGAAAAATAATTTAACAAAAGTAATTTTTCGTCTCCTAAAACTCCTCAACGAAACAAAGAATCGTACATTGCAAAACATGGATCCAAAAATGGTCAATGGAAATAATTACCAAAAGACTTTTGGGTTGAAGCCACTAACATCGCTTGCTACATCATCAATCTTATTTTAGTTAGCAAGAAAATAAGAACTTCTTATGAGCTTTGAAAAAATAGGATTTATAATATCAGTTATTTTAAAGTCTATGGTAGTAATATTTTATTTTGAGTACAAAAGATGTTTTGGAAAAATTTGAGTCAAAATTCGATATTGGACTATTTATTTGTTACTCATCTATTATCAAAGATTATCGTGTTTTCAATAATAGAACACTAATAGTTGAAAGATCAATGCGTGTCATCTTTGATGAAGTTAATCTTCTTAATCAAGAGAAAGGTGTAGACAATGATTGTTAAGTGCATTTTTATGCACATTTCATGCCTTTAAATTAGCATTTTCGGAATATATTAAGCAAATATCTACTAGATATTACATATTTTGTGTTTAAATAAGGTAATATTCAAGTTTGATGAAAAAAATCACAAAAGGAGTGCAAATTATGCTGAAATCAGAACTTTGGGGGACCAACTTGGCACTCTTCAGAAGTTGCAGACCTACTGTGTAGTTAATCGAGGGACCAAATTGCAAGTTTCCAAAAGTTGAAGGACCTCAAGTGCAATTTAGAAGGACATATTTGAAAGAAATCCAAAAATGTAGGGACCAAATTGATCAACCATGAAAGATGGAGCACTGGAGTGCAATTAAAAGAGATTTGGTTCGCACCAAATTCTATCAGAACAACCCATGTGGCAGCATGGCTTGTCCATGTGTCCACATGGCATCTGCTGGGCAAAAATCAGTTTGGGTCTAACTCGGTCGACCCGGTTCAGCCCATATACCTGTTTTTGCGAATCTGAACAGTTTTTAGGGTATTTTAAATTGTTTATGGGTATTTTTGAGTTGTATAAATGCCAAAACATGAGAGACAACTAGGGTTAGCTTTATTTCTTGCCTCTCTTTATTTCTTTCTTGCAATTTTCTTTTGTAATTTTTCTCTAAAACTCTCTTCTTAATGCATTTTAAGCTTTAATATTGTTGACTTTTTACTAAGTCTTCTTCCTTTAGAGCTTATTGTGGTTGTTTAAAGTTTTTATTATTGTTATTTATCTCAACTATTCACCTAAAATCTCATGATATTTATGGTTTATTTAATGCATTATGTTGGGTTATTGGAGATATTAATGGATGATGGAGACTTGATTCAAAGTGAAGAAATCTTGGAGCATTCACTTCAAGAACTTAACTAGAAGGGAGTTTTCTTTATTATCTTGTTATTAATCTTTTATTTAGCTTGTTGTTGAAGTCATTATGATGGTTGTTAAATGTTGTTGTTACATTATTACGGGTTAACTCTCATTATGAGCTAAATAGTATTTTGTTGGGAAGATTGGTGTTACTTAACTTCACTTAGTTAATTTAAGTTTGTTTATTTGTTTTTGAGCATTTGAATTTATGATTATTGTCTTTTAATATTGTGTACTTTAAATTATGATTTTTTCTCGCATTTATTTAAGTAGTTAATTTTATTTACAAAATGCAAATTAATTAAGTGTTTTTTAAGTGAAATCATGAACCCCAACTTTTTAATATTTCATTTTCCTTTTTGTTGTTAGAATTTAAAGTTAGTTAGTTTAAATTGTGCATTTACAAAAATAATCCAAAAAAATTTATTGTGTGACTTCATTGTTAAAATTAAAGTAACTAGTGTGTGAGTAATTTAAGTATATATTTCTCGTGGGATCAACAACCCGAACTCAAAAAGTCCACTTATTACTTGTACGCGACCCGTGCGTTTGCGATACACTATTTCAGTGAACAATTTTTTGGCGTCATTGTCAGGGAATGTTTTTACTTTGATTACTACTTTAGTTAATTTTTGTTTTAACAATTTTATTTTGTCACTTTTTGTTAACCACCACAATTCTAATCCTTCTCATATTTGGTTTTCTTTTTATGTCTACATGATTCTAACATTGGCAAAGTAGGAAATATTTTTGCAATGGACAATCTTTACATGGGCAATGAAGACATGCTTGGAGAATATTCAAGTTGTGAGATTTTTTATAAGATGCATGATAATAGACAATGTTTATAAAATTATCTTCATAGCAATAGCTCACATTACTGTGCCTTATAGTGGTCGTTTTGAGGAAGTCCATCTTCTTGATTCTTCATTCTTAGTCAGCTGGAAAGCGGACTTCCTTTTCATTTAATATGAAACAAATTCATCATGTTCATTCTTTTCCTCATACTCTAGGCTTGCCTTACAGAATTATCCTCACTAAAATCTTCAAACATTTCAAAGTACCCCTAGACAATGAACCTTTAATCAAGCCCAAACACGCTGACATTATCAACATGAATACCTTTAAAATTATGAAAATTGTTAAAGAAAATAGGCAGTATGTCACATTCAAGGTTTTGATGATGCTTTGAGGCCCTCAATCAATTGATGGAGTTACTTTAATGCTTCAATAACTTTGCACTTCACAATATACCTTCTATGATGTCTTCTACACCATCCAACATCCTAATCCACCTTCACTTCTGAAAGATTGAAGATCTTCATGTTCTACTTATATTTTATCACTAAGGACTATTTGGTATTGCATTATGACTCTTCATGTTCTTCGTTTGATCATGTCACCAAACTTTAAAATGTTGGTTCTCGGCTTGCAAGCCAAAACTTTTTTTATTTTTTATTTTTTTTGCATCTTTTGTGATCTTAACAATATTTATGCTAAAAACTATTGTTTATTTTCTGTTGAGATCTAGTGCTCAAATTGGATTAGTGATCGATTTTTAGGTTTCATCGTAAGCCTAATTGGTTACTTTCAATTACGTAATTCAATAGTTCACCACCTTATGTAAAAAATAGTTGATATACACAACATATTGATTTGTGTATTGGATTATAAATCGAGTGAAATCGCAGATTTCTTAACAAAGAAACGCTCTTTCCAAATGTAGTTTCTATGTTATGTATGGTCGTGCCAAAGGGCATATCGATTGAAGAAGATTCATCTTTTTGATCTGGTTGAAAATTCATTGTTTTTCTCATTGTCGCACATATGCTATGATTAAGGGGAAAATAGTTTCAACTTTGTTTCTGTAGAAACTCAAAAAAATTTATCCTTTTTAGTGTACGTTTAAAAGGAGATGATTTAGCGTCGTGAGCCTAGCCTATAGACAAACATTGTAAAAGACATGGTGATTCACACAAGCAACATGGGTTCGAGTCGTCATGCATGCCTTTTTTTGTTAAATGAATGTTTTATGTCAAAATATATATGATTTGAGTAATATTTATTTCAAATGATAAACTCTATAAAAAAAAGTTTATATTTTTTTAATAAAATCCTAAGGGGCTATGTTACATGATACGATCCGGACCTGGCAACGAAGGGTGAAGTCGAGACATCAGCAGTATGACAGTGATCTACGTGAAAAAATGGAGCAAGTTCCGTGTTGGGATCGAGCTGGGAAGAAGAAATGATCAAGCCGAGTCGAGTGATCGAAGCTATTTGTGCAGAAAAGTCATTACGGCCGTAATGAAGATCCTTCACGGCCGTAACTCTTATAATCACGGTCGTAACCAATTCTCGAGGAAAAAGGAAGAATTTCAGCAGAACAAGGCATATGGCCGTAACTTCCAGACTTACGGCCATAACATCCAAGCCAGGGGTATTTCACGGCCGTAATAAAATTCGTCACGGCCGTAACTACTAAAGCAGTTTTGGACCAGAGAGGGGCTTACGGCCGTAAGCCCGATATTTACAGCCGTAACTGAGTAGTGGCCAGATTTTACGAGGATTTTTAATTATTTTGTTTCCTTTTTGGTTTTTAAGTTATTTGCCTATTTTAGTATTTTAACTTAATTAGAATTCTATTTTGAGTCAATTAGCGGTTAGGTTATTTTTCTTATTTATATTCATTTTCATGATTGTAAAGAATAGTTTGAGTTTATGAATTAAATTGAGAGAGGATTCTCCAAAATTGAAAGGTTGAGTTATTCCATTTTTCTTAAACTTATCAAAGATCCAATCTTTGTGGCGTCACCCAACAAACTTATCAAGGAATTGACAACCCTTATGGCGTTCATCAATCTTGGTTCTTCAATCTGCATCATCATTAATTGCGTCATGATTGTCAGTCAAGGTTTTATCATCGATCTATCTTTAATTCCGTTATTTATTTCCTTGTGTCTTGTTTATTTTCACGTTTAATCTGTCTTAGATCTGTCCTAGGTTTTAATTGTGTTGTTTTCGCGTGTTTAACGAGATTCCCCGATCGAGATCTCATCATCTGGTATCAGAGCTTGGATCTATTTCAAATTCTTGCGTTTCTTGTTAATTCTTGATTTTCTTGATTTTTTTCATGTTCTTCGAGTTCTTCATGGCAGTCATAATTTTCTTCAATTTGATCCATAAGAGTCAGTCCAAAAAATTCAAAAGTGTTTTTCTTGTTCGTTTTTCGTCCAAATCCAGTTCCGTTTTTTCTGCCATACTCGTACTCCAATTCTCTGGCAGATTAAAAAAATTCTGAAAATTCCAAATATTCTGAATTTTCTCAATTTCCAAAGTTCCTTGTTCTTGTTTGTGTCTTACCTTTTTCCGACCCTTGATTAGTTCTTGGGTGAGATTTGAAGGGATAGAAGAGTGAAACACGAGTGAAAATACACGTGAGGAGAAATTTATTTTTTTTTGAAATTAAAAATATCTGATAGGGAGGGTTCCACATCTTCATCTTCTGTTGGAGACAAGAAACAGCTCAGGGGTGTGAATAGAAAGGATGAACAGGGTAATGATGATATTGCAGCAATGAGGGCACAATTTGAGAGGTTTATGGCTCAGATGGAGAATCGAGGTGCAAAACGTGAACAAAGACCTCGTGATCAATCTCATGATGGTTCTCCGGTTAGGAGAGGTAATAGGCGTGAGGTTGGTATGGATGATGAGGACATGGGAAGTGAGAGTGGAAGTATATCTTTGGGAAGTATGCGAAGGAGGGATAGAGGAGATAGGTATGAGAGGAGGCATGATAGGGAGCGTCGTGATGCTAGGAGGCATCGTGGGGGTAGAGATGATGTTGATGACGACCTTGGGAAAATTAAAGTGAAAATACCATCGTTCCAGGGTGGGAGTGATCCGGAGGCGTACTTGGATTGGGAGACCAAGGTTGAACGGCTATTTGATTGTCACAATTATTCAGAAAAAAACAAGGTGAAATTAGCCGTAATTGAATTCACAGAGTATGTCAATATTTGGTGGGATCAGCTAGTGACGGGTAGGAGAAGGAACCTTGAGGAGCCGGTGGAGACTTGGGGTGAATTAAAAACCATAATGAGGAAGCGATTTGTGCCGAATTATTATTATAGAGATATTTACCAGAGGCTGCAGGGTATGACTCGGGGGTCGAGAAGTGTAGAAGATTATCATAAGGATATGGAGGTGGCGATGATTCGGGCTAACGTGGTAGAGGATCGGGAAGCTACGATGGCTATGTTTCTGAGTGGGCTGAATAGAGATATTGCCAATGTCATTGAGCTGCAACATTATGTGGAGTTAGAGGATATGGTGCATATGGCCATGAAGGTGGAAAGACGGCTAAGACGAAAGGGGGCAGCAAGACACTCACCATCTTATCCTACATCACAACCGAAGCAGGAACATCATGATGAACATAACCCGAAAGGGAAGGAGGAGCCTACAACGAAAGGTAAAAATATTTTTGATTCTCAAACTACTCGGGATAGAAATATTAAGTGTTTTAAGTGCTTGGGTATGGGTCATATAGCATCCCAGTGTCCAAATAGGAGGCTAATGATCTTGCGTGATAATGGTGAAATTAGTTCAAATGATGAATTTAAGGGAATGCCTAAGTTAGTGGATGTTGAGGCTAGTAGTAGTGATGAGGAAGGGCTGACCTATGCTGTTAAAGATTCACTTGTTAATCGGCATGTCCTTAGTACTAGGGTCAGGGTGGATGAAATTGGTGAGCAAAGGGATAATCTCTTTCATACTAGATGCTTAGTGGGTAAAAAGGTTTGTGGTATGGTGATTGATGGGGGGGAATTGTACTAATGTAGTTAGTACAATGTTGGTTGAGAAATTGGGTTTGAGCTTGATAAAACATCCAAACCCTTATAAATTACAATGGCTGACCGAGTCGGGGGAAATTAAGGTAAATAAGCAGGCTAGGGTCAATTTTGCCATCGGGGGTTATAAGGATGAGGTGGTTTGTGACGTGGTACCTATGTATGTTGGCCATATTTTATTGGGGAGGCCATGGCAACATGATAGGAGGGTAGTGCAAGATGGGTTTAAGAATCAGTATTCATTTGTGAAGGGTGGGAAGAAAATTAACCTTGTTCCGTTATCTTCGAAAGAGGTTCAAGAAGATCAGTTAAAAACCAAGCGTGAGTTTGAAAGAAGAAATAAAAGTGTTGAGGCCACGACCTCAGAAAAAGGAGAGGTGTGAAAGTTGAAAACAAGAGAGTTGAGGTCACGACCTCAGAAAAATGAGAGAATGAGTGCAAAAGAAAAGAGAGTCCACTCCCAAATTGAGTTTATTTGCACAAAGGTTGGTGTACAAGGGTTCTTGCCTTGCACTTAACAAAGCTAACCATTCCCTCCCCAGTTCTATTAAATCTGTTTTACAGGGACATAGATCAAGCCATGAACTCAAGGCGGGAACGAATTTCATTGGCAAAAATGAGCAAGCCAAAAGTCTAAAGGATCACACGAAGCTTAAACATGATCATCGAGCCTGGAAAAACAGGAGGAGTTTGAAAAGCCGACCAAAAATGGATTCGAGGTTGAATCCTTTTCAAGAGAGGGAGTATGATACGATCCGGACCTGGCCACGAAGGGCGAAGTCGAGACATCGGTAGTACGACGGTGATCTACGTAGAAAACCGAGCAAATTCCGTGTTGGGATATAGCCGGGAAGAAGAAAGGATCAAGCCGAGTCGGTGATCGAAGTTATTTGTGTAGAAAAGTCATTACGGTCGTAATGAAGATCCTTCACGGTCGTAACTCTTATAATCACGGCTGTAACCAATTCTCGGGGAAAAAGGAAGAATTTCAGCAGAATAAGGCTTACGGACGTAACTTCCAGACTTACGGCCGTAACATCCAAGCCTAGGGCATTTCACGGCCGTAATCAAATTTGTCACGGCTGTAACTACTGAAGCAGTTTTGGACCAGAGAGGGGCTTACGGTTGTAAGCTCGATATTTACGGCAGTAACTGAGTAGCTGCCAGATTTTACGAGAATTTTTAATTATTTTGTTTCCTTTTTGATTTTTAAGTTATTTGCCTATTTTAGTATTTTAGCTTAATTAGAATTCTATTTTGAGTCAATTAGCAGTTAGGTTATTTTTCTTATTTATATTCCTTTTCATGATTGTAAAGAACAGTTTGAGTTTATGAATTAAATTGAGAGAGGATTCTCCAAAATTGAAAGGTTGAGTTATTTCCTTTTTCTTGAACTTATCAAAGATTCAATCTTTGTGGCGTTCACCCAACGAACTTATCAAGGAATTGACAACTCTTGTGGCGTTCACCAATCTTGGTTCTTCAATCCGCATCGTCATTAATTGCGTCGTGATTGTCGGGTTAAGGTTTTATCGTCGATCTATCTTTAATTCCGTTATTTATTTCCTTGTGTCTTGTTTATTTTCTCATTTAATCTGTCTTAGATCTTTCCTCGGTTTTAATTGTGTTGTTTCCGCGTGTTTGACGAGATTCCCCGATTGGGATCTCATCATGTTACACAATTTATTTTATAGAAAGACCCAATTTCATATTTCTAAAGTATAAACAAAAAAAATTGGGGGACTCATAAAGTTTATTTAGTATTGTATATACTTTATCATGGTTATTGAAATGCTTGGGACTAAAGGTGCTAAATAGTTTTATTTTTAAACCCATTCCCTCTCTCTCTTCCTGCAAGCAAGATATAGATACATATTCATTATACATGTTCATACAAAAGGTAAGAAAATCGAAACTTGCAATGAAGATGAAATGAAAGTATGATTAACACATTTACTCCATTTAATCACTTTTAAGCACTCCATAAATTTCCATTTAAGCACTCCATAAATTTCCATTTAAGCACCCACATTACACCATTTATAATTATCACATAAATTAGACATGTTTCGTCTCTTGAGGTAGAAGTGGTGGTTACACTTCCTTTCACCCATTCACAGTCCTTCCACTATAAAAGGAGTCTTCTAAGGTAGGGTACAAGTTCCTTGACTTCAAATACCACAAACCCACAAAAAAATATCATTTCTAGGAAGCTTAAAGTTCAAAGCAAGAAGGTGATTGGATTTATATAGTCGGTTCACCATCGGAAGACACCATTCACCATCCAAGCTTTTATATCCAACGCTTTTGAATTGAGGTAGGTAGAGGTGCAAGTGGTTATTTCATTTTCAAATTATGAAATTCTCAAATTCTATGAAAAGAATGGTACCTTAGGGTTTGGTGGTTCGACACTACTATAGATGAATGATCATTCTCCGGCTCTACATGTTATGATAATGCTATAGAAATTTTGATTTTGCCGGAAATCCATCTATGTTCACTGGTATGAAACTATAGTTGCGTTTTTCTAAATTTGATAATGGAATGCACCAATGACATCTATTGGGGTCATGGATTGCAGATTGAGTGAGAGAGATGCGAGATGGTGTCAATTGCCGGAGTTTTTCTTTAAAGACAATGAGACGAGTAATCTGTATTTGTTTTTTTTATATTGTCGTACATTAAGCTTAATTATATTTTCATGATAATGGAAGTTTAATATTTCATGTGGAATGTTTGTGCAAGACAAGGATTGAAATTCGGAGTATAAGAAAAGAAAAACTGTGTCAAAACAAGTCTGTCCAACCAACTTCGGGACGTTATTTTTCATAGTACAGACCTTGGAATTCCGAAGACACGATGACATTCTCCACTAAATTATCTTTCTATGAGCTCTAAAATCACTTAATTTGGAGTTGTATAGAGGTCTACACGAATTTTTAAAAAAAGGTGTACGTCACAGTGTTCTATCCGAGCTTCCAGCATCTCTCCTTTGTTTCAAAACTTCATATCTTACTCATTACTTGGTATTTTTGGAAGACACCAGTGAGGTTTGATAACTTATTGTGTTAGCTATCATATAAACTTGAAATCAAGTCATTCTCATGTATGTAGAAAACGGTATGTAACTTGAAGTGAAGCTGCACTGTTTAGTTTTCAACTAGAGTCAAAACGGTGTTTTGAAAATTGTTTTAGTACTACTTATCTAGTCAACGAAAGCCTATTTTTGGATATGTTGTAATTTTACAAGTATTTTACTTATAGTTAAAATTTCAATGAATAATAAAGTTGTTTACTAGGTCAAATGAATTTTTAAATATCAATACAATGCCCAGAAACTATACCAAAGGAAGCTGACCTTTTTTTTAACTGTACGTGAACAGTACCATGCAATATGGTACTATCCAGAAACAAAATATATATATATATATATATATATATATATATATATATATATATATATATATAAATAAATAAAAATGTTATAGACATGCAACATATGGGTCTCGAACGTGGTTGCCATTTTGATGTGATCCGAGGTAGGAGATCAAAAAAGAAACCAAGATATAGGCGATGTCACGACAATCTGCATGGGAAAACGAGCAAGTTTCATGTTGGGCCCGAACCAAGAATCAAATCGGATCAATTTATTTAAAAAGAAGGGAAAAAAAGTGCAGTCGGGGCTATCACGCGATCACGTGGTGAAGAGGAGCGCGCGATTGCGCAATGGTACAAAAACTTCACCCGAGAGTTTTAGGCGACTCCATGCGATCGCGACAGGTTTTCCTGCACAATCGCGCGGTTGACAGGGGAGCATATTTTTGTGAGTTTTAATTTAATTTCCGATTTAATTATTTATGTTTCTATTTTCGAACTCTAGTGCGGTTAGGTCAGTTTTTAGGCGTATTTTGACTTATATTATATTTTCCATTCGTTATTGAGACAGATAAATTTGGTTATTGAATAGATTGAGAGTTTTCTCTTGAAAAGTTAAGGATTCCCTTTATTTCGAACTTATCAAAGATAGAATCTTTGTGGCGTTCACCCAACGAACTTATCAAGGAATTGACAACCCTTGTGGCATTCACCAATTTTGGTTCATATTCCGCATCATTCTCACGTCGTTGATATTGGGTCAAAGTTTTATCGTCAATCCTATCATTTAATTCCGTTATTTAATTTCTTATTTTCTTGTGTTCAATCCGTTTTAGATCTTTCCTAGGTTATTATTTTTGTTATTCCACGTTTTCGTCGTGCTCCTGATTGGGTTCGCGTCACATCTAGTCTATGTTTGTTTTCAATTATTTGGATTTAAATTTCATATTTTTGAATAGTGAAACCAAGGATTTTTTTTTTTTGCATGAATCATATTTATTGAAATTATGTTTGATTTTTATAAAAAAAGGATATCCATAAATTCTTATTGTAAACACTTTTCCGCAAAATAAATTCATTAGTTTATTAATTGATTTCTAAGCTTACGGTAAATGATTTAAATAACTTGGTAACGTTTCTACCAATACGGGCTTGGGGAATTATAGCATGATATCAGAGCACAGTTTTAGTCGATTCTGTAGACTTATATGTTTAAAGATTTTATTTAATTTCCTTGATTTTGTTAGCCTTATCATATGTTTACCCTATTTATCTAATTTTGTGAATAATTGCATGTTAAAAACATAATTTATATAATGAGAGACGATGTTTTCTAAATACAATATATTCACAAGTTTGTATCTTTTATTTTATAATTTCACGATGTTAATTATTGATTGGTTATATGGTTTTCACATTTGTGTTACATTTTAAAAAACAAATTTAATGTATGAAAATATATGAAAAGAATGATACTCCATGGCACCATTGCATCCATCGTTAATCTCATCCTACGACTCAGGTATGTCTAAATAAGAATTATAGCAACCCAGAATTTTTATGCAATAAATAATTATTTTAATATTTAGAAAATTGTGTCGCTACTATTTCATTTATTATTTTGAAATTAACGCCGCGACGGATTCGTCTAGCCAAGTCAAGAAATATCGAATTTTGTTCGATTTTAAATTAAAATCTGAATTTCTAAAAATTATGTTATTTAATTACTTATTCAAAGTATTATTTTTAAAATCATTTTGAATTCCAAATTTATTAAAATATCCCAATGATCCTTATCAAATTATTTCAAGTCCAAATACGAAATCCAATTTTATCTCAAAATTTACTTACTTCTCAAATGTATTTTTCAGTCCAAAATATATCTGTTTTAAATACATTTCTTAATCAAAGTTAGTCTAATTTTCAGTTGATTACTTCTCACGTTTTGCATTTCTCTTTATTCTCCTTTCCACCTCATTTCCAACTTATATCTCCACCAAACACTACCGTGAATTTCCCATCACGTTCACAGCAATGATATCCACCATCAAAGCAAACATCATCATTCTCAGCATGCCTCCATCTCCAATTTTTATTTCTTTCTTTCACATGGCACAACTCTTGATTTCCTTTACAGCAAATGTCTCTCTTTATACCTCACCATTTCATCATTTTGATATGCCATCAGCATTTAAATCAGCTCAACTCCATCGAAATCAGCTCCAACACTGCCTTTAGCCCTCCTTCATCACCATCACAGCCTCAACCAAGAATGGAGCAATCCACCACCATTTCCAATTCAATACCAAATCTAATACATACAGCAAACCAAGTTCACTGCAATACCACAAATCACAACTCCGCCAACCACCACTGTAACCACCTCCACTGCCGCCCCAGAATCCACATCAATCAGCCTGCTCAACCCATCTTCAGCCACTGCCCAACTTCAAGTACCCAAATCAAAACCCAAATTAAACACCAAACTCAGAACAAAACTAGTACCTACCTTCATCACCGGTCATCTAAACGGATAGTCGCCGGAAGACCTTCGAACTCTAATTTCGTTTTCAACCTAGATCAATCCCCAAATTTCAGCCTCGGTCTCGCACCAAATCCCGTAACTAAGCTCTAAAATCTGAACCGTCCTACTTGGTTGCCTCTCGCCGCCACCTCGAGGCGGTGTTCCACCGGCTGTAGCGTCGGATTCCTCCATCTCACCGATCGCCTTTCTCTCGCTCGTCTCACTCTGTCTCTGAAACTGGGTCGAAGAAGAGAGAGAATGCTGATTTTTATATTTTAATTATTTTCAGAAATTGCAACTTTGGTCCCTATAGTTTTAAAGTTATTATTTTAACCCTAAGTATCAACTTCATCTTATTTTAGTCCATATAGATTTAATTCAAGTGATTTTAAGCTCAAGTTTTTATAAGTTATCTATTTTAGTCTCTCAGGTTTCAAAATAGTTTAAATCAGTCCCTGACGTTTTAAATTGTATCAATTCAGTCCCTTTTTGTTTCAAATCATCATTTTCAGCCCTTCATTTTTTAAACGTTTTAACTTCAGCCCTTTAACTTTAAACTCATTTATTTCAGTCCCTACTGATTTACTTTATTTGATTTTAAGCCCAAGTTTCAAAGTATTCATTTTAGTCCCTCAACTATCAAAAGTATCTATTTTAGTCCCTCAACTTTCAAAACATCAATTTTAGTCCTCAAATTATAATTTATCATTTTGAACTATATATTCGATATACTAAAGTGACTTATTGGCTAAGACGAAGCGTACGGAGAATTTAAAGAAATTGAAGTCATTCCCGCTCAACTTTGCACTCGTCGGATTTGAGGTAGACTCGCACTTATTAATTGATTTAAATTATGATTTCATATGAATGTCATGTGACTTGTGAAAGTCAATTTTTAAGAAAAACAAGTATGTTTTTATGAAAGGTAAATATACCTTATGTTGTTATGAAAAGTAAGTATGTTTTTATGAAAAGAAAATATACTTTATGTTTTTACGAAAAGTAAGTATACCCTATGCTTCACGAAAATGTTTTTTTTGGATCATTGCTATGAAATCAATCTACCAAGATTGTTTTGGGTCCCATATGATAAGTTATGATATGTTAAGGGGACCGGAGTTTTAGTAGCGCTACACATAAGAATTCTTGCCACCTAAGTTCGGTAACATTCTTGTGTCTCCTATGTTTATGAGGATTTGCCACGAAGTTCGGTAAAATTCCTATCTTTCCATATGTTTATGAGGATTTACCACCTAAGTTCGGTAAAATTCCTGTCGCATATGTTTATGAGGATTTCGATCCTATCTTATGTTATGATGCAATTGATCCCTATGAATTTCAGAAAATTATGCTTGGTATACTTACTACATAAGAATTCTTGCCACCTAAGTTCGGTAAAATTCTTATATTTATGAGGATTTCGATCTTATCCTATGTTATGATGAAAACTTACTGTTATTATGATTTTACTGCATAAGAATTCTTGCCACCTAAGTTCGGTAAAGTTCTTGTGTCTATTTATGTTTATGAGGATTTCAATCATATCTTATGTTATGCTTTCAAAAGAAATTATGCTTGGCATAATTAAAATATTTTTATAAGTATATGGTTTTCAAAGAGCTGTTTTCAAAGAGCCTATGATTTGCAAAATATGTCCCGTGCTGTAATGCACAATATGAGTTTTATCAAGAGCAGTTTTATAAAGAAGCTCTATCAATGCCCGTTTTATAAAGAGCCGGGATTTATGTGTTTAATCATCTTATAAATTAAATTAATATGCGATGAGTCTACTGAGTATTTCCCCCATGAAATACTCACCCTACTTTTTAACAGTTTTGCAGATTTCGGAGACGGTGGCGAGCGATGAATGATGGTGGCAATAATCGTTGAACGGTTGAAAGTTTGACGTTAATGATTTCCGTATTTTCCAAACAATCGAATAATTTAGAGAAGTTCATTTATTTGAGAAATTATGATATTGGCAATTTCTTTACAATATTAATGGTTCGATTTACTATTTCAAATGGTTTCATAAATGTTTTCAATTTTAGCGGCCATTACAGTTTATTTAATGTTGCCAAAAAAATGAATTTCAATTATTTCTTCCGCAAAAATATTATTCGAAAAATTTAGACAGAAAATGACGTAGTGAATCGGGTATACGGAACTCGGGGCGCTACAAGTTGGTATCAGAGCTAGTCTGCGTTTCTGTAGACTGGAAAAATTTTCAAAAAGAATTTTCAAGAAATATTTTCCATTATAAAATTTTATTGATGAAGATTGCCACTGCCATCATTCGTTCCACCAACTCCGAGGTAAAGAAGTTTATGATGTTTAAAGTTATTTCAGTATTTCGAATACTCATTTTATTGATTTATGAGAAAGAATGAAGAGTATTTCGGATACTTATGATTTATGAGAAATAAGAATGTATTTCTTCGAAAATAATGATGTTGTTATGCTTTGTCATAACTTATATGCTTTAATGTATGATTATGAGAAATTTTTTTAAAAGAAAACGAGTGTTGAGCATAATGGGAATAATATGATTTTATTGAGAATTAAGTAATGGATATTATGTTGAGTTAATTTATTATGCCTCTATGTTAAAGAGAAATTTATTATGAAGTTTGACTTTGTGAATAAATTTTGGGAATATGATTTATGGCATATATTTATAAGTATGAGTAACTTTTGAGCCAATTAAGGTATGGAAGGAAGTGATATTGTGATATTGAAAAATATGATTTGAAATTGTTATGTTGAGGAATTATGAATTGAATTATGAGATATTTTGATGATATTGAAGTGTTGGAATCATTTTCAATATTTTTAGATCGTTGTGATCAAATGTGGAGTTATTTATTATTGTGAGTTATGAAGTATGCTTATGGTTTGGATAAGTCCAAATTACAAGGGAGACTCTATCCAGAATTTTATCATTTGGAATTAAGAGCATAATATGATAAGCATCCACTAAAGGAATTAAGGTTAGACATGCAAGATCATTTACATCACAAACGAGATTTAGAAGATGATAGCAGAGATTTTATTATTTTCTCATAAGGAGAACACACAAGAGTCACACTGGAAAGGAAATACATGAAACACACGAAAGCATAAGAGAAAAACATGGAAAGATCCTCAGAATGAGAGATGTGTTTCCGGAGTAGCCGTATCCTACCACCTCTGATCTTTAGAGGAAATAAAGAAACCTTCAAAGAGGTGTGTTTCGAGAGTAAGAATACTCCGTAATCTACCACCTGGAATCTTTGAAGTACACACAAGATTTAAACATTAAGGAAATCCTAGTAAATGGAGGGGTGTCTCGAGAGTGAGAATACTCCGTACTCTACCCCCACCTATTCTAAGATTCAAAGAGTTAAATTTACATTAACCGGACTCCATTTTCGCTTGATTCCCCTTCCTTGCGACCAATCTATCTTAACCCCTGCTGGATCTTGTATTGAGATATATGACTGCAGCTTATCCAGTAGTTCATCAATAGTAGGAGCAGAAATAAGAAGCCTTCTGGAAAATGGAGAGATGAATCCCTGTTCCACAGCATAATCAAGAAAGGTTAACAAACCATCAAAGAAATTGTTAACATTCAGAAGCCCAATAGGCTTAGTATGGAGATCTAGTTGAGCCCACGAGGTAATGTTAAAGATTTCTTCTAAGGTACCAAAACCTCCGGGCAGGGCTATAAAGGCATCAGAACCATATAGCATACAAGTTATGCGTTCATGGATGGATAAGGTTTGAACTTCATGCCCTCGTGTTTTGCCTGCAACATCTACCAAAGGGACAGGTATAACACCGATTACTTTTGATTTCTCTGCAAGAGCAGATTGGGAAACACAACCCATTAGACCACTGCTACCACCCCCATATACAAGAGTGATACCTTTTTCCCCCAGTTTCTTTCCAAGATCTACAGCCGCTTCTAGATAACCGAAGCCTTTCCCTACTTTTGATCCACAAAATACACAAATAGTTTTGATCTGTCGAAGTTTTGGTGCTTCCATCTTTAATAGTAAAGAAGGGAAAACTTACGAAGAAGATGTGATTTTGGGATGTCTGAACTATGAAATATGTTTGGCTATTTAAAGCCGGAAAAATTTACTGTTTTTGATTGATTCTGAAAAAGTAAAGATTTACTTTTGACAAAATCAGCCCACTTTTGAATATTTTTATCGTATCGAGGCTGTCACCTTTCGGCGATTTAATATTTTATTTCCATCTTTATCAAAACTCGAGAAAAGGAAAATATATTTTATTTTCAAAACGCGTGAAAGAAAGCAGCAAAATATTTTAAAAGATTTACCTTATAACATTGCTGAACTGCCAGAAGCCTCATTTTGTAAAACAGACTGGCAAACAGGATCTTTTGCTATTATATTTTGGAGACTATAACGATTTTTGTCCTCGTTAAACTGAGCGTATAAGGAGAGAAGTTCACGTTGCACATAACCACTTGGGTGCGTCTCAAGAGTCAGTCGAATATCATCCAAAGACTCCTTACTCAGTCCACCCTTTATGAATTCGATTTTATCATCCCGATTAGTAGAAGAATATCCTACTGATTTGCAACGTGTATTACAGTTCCAACGAGCACATTTGTAGCAACCACCCAGTCTTTTTGCTCTTCGTTTCTTTGCGAACGTGCTTTTGCCTAAACCAGGCATATGTTTTGGAAATGTTGATGGTAATTCACCAGATAGTCGAACCTTTGCTTCTATCAACCAGCGAACATCTTCTGGAATATCATGAGCCATTAGCAACCTCAATCTTTCGAGCCTTATTTTATAGATCTTTCTCAGATCATTCATAGGAAGACTGGAATAATACTTGCGAATGTTAGAAAGAATGATATCCATTGTTTGATGATTCAACCTCTTCACAGCATGAACTATTTAAAAGCGCAAAGGATCTGAGTGAATCCGCGTGATGTTGTGACCAGCAAGAAAGCGCAGGATTATTTTAATGAAAAGAGGAGACAAGAAGTAATGCGCTGTTAAATTTTATCGATAAAGGAGATTTGATTGGAGATTTGGAATATTTTCTTGGATTATGGGTACTGATATTTTGTTTTAATAATGATAATCTTGGTATAATGTGATGATACGTGGAAAGTAAAATGAGTACCGTATTGAGTCAGAATTCATACGTATATACAAGTGAAAGAAATACTTTGCAGGAAATGTGGTGACATCTAAGTATAGAATCTTAGTTTTGGGAGATATTTGTTTACTAAATTTTTGGGTTACAAATATTGGAAAGATAAGTTGATGATATTATGTTGATATGTTTGGGTATATTACGTAGAGAAGATATTCAGGTAATTCTTTGATTATTTTTGGAATTTTCGATGATAAGAAGAAGAGATTCTGATTAAGTATTCAGAAATTATAAGATTAAGTAAGTTTAATTTCGAGGACGAAATTATTTTAAGGAGGTAAGATTATAGCAACCCAGAATTTTTATGCAATAAATAATTATTTTAATATTTAGAAAATTGTGTCGCTACTATTTCATTTATTATTTTGAAATTAACGCCGCGACGGATTCGTCTAGCCAAGTCAAGAAATATCGAATTTTGTTCGATTTTAAATTAAAATCTGAATTTCTAAAAATTATGTTATTTAATTACTTATTCAAAGTATTATTTTTAAAATCATTTTGAATTCCAAATTTATTAAAATATCCCAATGATCCTTATCAAATTATTTCAAGTCCAAATACGAAATCCAATTTTATCTCAAAATTTACTTACTTCTCAAATGTATTTTTCAGTCCAAAATATATCTGTTTTAAATACATTTCTTAATCAAAGTTAGTCTAATTTTCAGTTGATTACTTCTCACGTTTTGCATTTCTCTTTATTCTCCTTTCCACCTCATTTCCAACTTATATCTCCACCAAACACTACCGTGAATTTCCCATCACGTTCACAGCAATGATATCCACCATCAAAGCAAACATCATCATTCTCAGCATGCCTCCATCTCCAATTTTTATTTCTTTCTTTCACATGGCACAACTCTTGATTTCCTTTACAGCAAATGTCTCTCTTTATACCTCACCATTTCATCATTTTGATATGCCATCAGCATTTAAATCAGCTCAACTCCATCGAAATCAGCTCCAACACTGCCTTTAGCCCTCCTTCATCACCATCACAGCCTCAACCAAGAATGGAGCAATCCACCACCATTTCCAATTCAATACCAAATCTAATACATACAGCAAACCAAGTTCACTGCAATACCACAAATCACAACTCCGCCAACCACCACTGTAACCACCTCCACTGCCGCCCCAGAATCCACATCAATCAGCCTGCTCAACCCATCTTCAGCCACTGCCCAACTTCAAGTACCCAAATCAAAACCCAAATTAAACACCAAACTCAGAACAAAACTAGTACCTACCTTCATCACCGGTCATCTAAACGGATAGTCGCCGGAAGACCTTCGAACTCTAATTTCGTTTTCAACCTAGATCAATCCCCAAATTTCAGCCTCGGTCTCGCACCAAATCCCGTAACTAAGCTCTAAAATCTGAACCGTCCTACTTGGTTGCCTCTCGCCGCCACCTCGAGGCGGTGTTCCACCGGCTGTAGCGTCGGATTCCTCCATCTCACCGATCGCCTTTCTCTCGCTCGTCTCACTCTGTCTCTGAAACTGGGTCGAAGAAGAGAGAGAATGCTGATTTTTATATTTTAATTATTTTCAGAAATTGCAACTTTGGTCCCTATAGTTTTAAAGTTATTATTTTAACCCTAAGTATCAACTTCATCTTATTTTAGTCCATATAGATTTAATTCAAGTGATTTTAAGCTCAAGTTTTTATAAGTTATCTATTTTAGTCTCTCAGGTTTCAAAATAGTTTAAATCAGTCCCTGACGTTTTAAATTGTATCAATTCAGTCCCTTTTTGTTTCAAATCATCATTTTCAGCCCTTCATTTTTTAAACGTTTTAACTTCAGCCCTTTAACTTTAAACTCATTTATTTCAGTCCCTACTGATTTACTTTATTTGATTTTAAGCCCAAGTTTCAAAGTATTCATTTTAGTCCCTCAACTATCAAAAGTATCTATTTTAGTCCCTCAACTTTCAAAACATCAATTTTAGTCCTCAAATTATAATTTATCATTTTGAACTATATATTCGATATACTAAAGTGACTTATTGGCTAAGACGAAGCGTACGGAGAATTTAAAGAAATTGAAGTCATTCCCGCTCAACTTTGCACTCGTCGGATTTGAGGTAGACTCGCACTTATTAATTGATTTAAATTATGATTTCATATGAATGTCATGTGACTTGTGAAAGTCAATTTTTAAGAAAAACAAGTATGTTTTTATGAAAGGTAAATATACCTTATGTTGTTATGAAAAGTAAGTATGTTTTTATGAAAAGAAAATATACTTTATGTTTTTACGAAAAGTAAGTATACCCTATGCTTCACGAAAATGTTTTTTTTGGATCATTGCTATGAAATCAATCTACCAAGATTGTTTTGGGTCCCATATGATAAGTTATGATATGTTAAGGGGACCGGAGTTTTAGTAGCGCTACACATAAGAATTCTTGCCACCTAAGTTCGGTAACATTCTTGTGTCTCCTATGTTTATGAGGATTTGCCACGAAGTTCGGTAAAATTCCTATCTTTCCATATGTTTATGAGGATTTACCACCTAAGTTCGGTAAAATTCCTGTCGCATATGTTTATGAGGATTTCGATCCTATCTTATGTTATGATGCAATTGATCCCTATGAATTTCAGAAAATTATGCTTGGTATACTTACTACATAAGAATTCTTGCCACCTAAGTTCGGTAAAATTCTTATATTTATGAGGATTTCGATCTTATCCTATGTTATGATGAAAACTTACTGTTATTATGATTTTACTGCATAAGAATTCTTGCCACCTAAGTTCGGTAAAGTTCTTGTGTCTATTTATGTTTATGAGGATTTCAATCATATCTTATGTTATGCTTTCAAAAGAAATTATGCTTGGCATAATTAAAATATTTTTATAAGTATATGGTTTTCAAAGAGCTGTTTTCAAAGAGCCTATGATTTGCAAAATATGTCCCGTGCTGTAATGCACAATATGAGTTTTATCAAGAGCAGTTTTATAAAGAAGCTCTATCAATGCCCGTTTTATAAAGAGCCGGGATTTATGTGTTTAATCATCTTATAAATTAAATTAATATGCGATGAGTCTACTGAGTATTTCCCCCATGAAATACTCACCCTACTTTTTAACAGTTTTGCAGATTTCGGAGACGGTGGCGAGCGATGAATGATGGTGGCAATAATCGTTGAACGGTTGAAAGTTTGACGTTAATGATTTCCGTATTTTCCAAACAATCGAATAATTTAGAGAAGTTCATTTATTTGAGAAATTATGATATTGGCAATTTCTTTACAATATTAATGGTTCGATTTACTATTTCAAATGGTTTCATAAATGTTTTCAATTTTAGCGGCCATTACAGTTTATTTAATGTTGCCAAAAAAATGAATTTCAATTATTTCTTCCGCAAAAATATTATTCGAAAAATTTAGACAGAAAATGACGTAGTGAATCGGGTATACGGAACTCGGGGCGCTACAAGAATGATTCAAATTTTGTTACGAAATAAAATTTTGATTCTATAGTTATGATTTTCATGTTGCGATACATTCTTGTATTTTTTGTATGTCTAATGTACAAAAGAAATGAATGTTATTTTTAATGGCATGTATTGGGCTAGAAACTAAAATTATGAGTGACAGATGGCGAGGAGAAACAAAGGCCATGTTCTCTTTACTGTTTTGATGTCATTTTCTGTTTTTATTTTCGAAAACACTAAAAACGCGTTCTCTTTACCATTTTTGAAAACGTATTTTGGAAAAAAAAAAAAAACTTGTACACAAAACTCAAAACGCCAAAAACCTCGTTTTGGGCGTTTTAAGTGTATTTCAATAAAAAAATGTTCAAAACGTGGAAAACGTGTTTTAGGATTTTTTTTTTATTTTTTTTTTATCCTAATTTGGAACTAAGTTTAAAATAAAGTTGATTTTTTTTTTTTTTTTTTGGAGAATTATCCTAGTTTAGAACTAAGCCTAAATAATTTTTTTTTTTTAGAATTATCCTAACTTGAAACCTAAACCTAAAATAAAGTTTTATTGAATTCAATATCAACATTACAAAAAAAAAAATTAAGTGGGAATTCTTTTTGTTATATTTCAAAAAATTCCTTGATAAATGGACTTTGGTAATTTTGATAGAACGCAAATTTTCTGGATTTTAATAGAACCAGAGGTTCCTTAAATCTCAAACCTTACCAAGCTGTGTTAATATAAACTCTTAGTGCTCACATTAGTGTGTTGCAGGTAACCATGTTTTCAATGTATTGTGAAAGAAATTTTAATTTGAGCCTATAGTATTCTGCAAGTAAATTAATTAAAAATAATTTAAGTAATATTCTGCAAAATTTCAAACAGAACGTATTTTCTAGTTTTTCATTTTCAAAAACAATTTTCAGAAATGACAAACCAAACGCGTTTTTAGTAAATTTGAAAATAAAAATAAAAACAGGAAATATAAAACATTTTCGAAAATGAAAATACAAAATAAAATACAAAAAGAACGCCACCTAAAGTTCTAGGAGAAGAAATACTATTAGTCAACAAGAGAGAGATATTCGAGCTTATGTAGACTTTGAGGTAGACGAATCCTTACACGAACATTGGCTAAAAGCAAGTAATGTAGATTACATGATTAGCAACCACAAGCTACGTGCCACTTACTAGAAACTCTTGCCCCTCGTGAGAACCGTATTGGGAAACAAATACAAGAAAGCATGCTATCTTAAATTTTGGAAGGTGAACCAAAGGAACTTGACTTTGTAGACTTTTGCAATGCCTACATCCAAAATTGCGAGACGATCGTTGGTTATGTTATATCTCATTCGGGATCAGAGCCTACAGTGACTTTAGATAACGAAGTTACACAGTCATTTGGGGAAAATACTAATGAATTCGAAGTTACACAGCCATTTGAGCCAAATGCTAATGAAGAGGAAGAGGAAGATCAGGAGGAGGACACGAAGAAGACCAGAGTAGAATGAGTAGAGGATATGCAAAGTATTTCCCTTTTAATTTGAGAAAATTATGATGATAATAAAGTTATTGTATTTCTTTCTTTCCCTATTTGAAGAATGTGGAAAAAATTATGCGATCAAGTTGTGAAAGATTCACTTTTCCATTTTCATTTTAAGTATTGATATTTAATGAAAGATATCATTTTTTAGGAAATAGTCCGAGCAAATCAAAACAGTTTGATTAGAGACCTCCTTCAATGTAGCGACCAAGAATTTTTACGCAATTAATAATTATTTTAATATCTAGAAAATCGTGTCGCTGCTATCTCACCCATTTTTTTTGAAGTTAACGCCGCGACGGATTCGTCTAGCCAAAGTCGAGAAATATTAAATCCATTCGATGTTAAATTAAATTTTCGAATTTCTAAAATTATATTATTTAAAGTATTATTTTCAAAATCAGTTAAATTCCATCTTCTTTATTAAATTATTTTAAGTCCAAATACTTAATTCAATTTTATCTCAAAATTTATTTATTCTCAAATGTATTTTTCAGTCCAAAATATATCTGTTTTAAATACATTTCCAAATCAAGTTAGTCAATTTTTTAAGTTAATTATCCAAAATTAATCCTATTTAACCTAAACCTAATTACACCCCACGTTTTTCCATCTTTACACCTATTTCTAATTCATTTCCACCTAATCCTTCACTTTTTCTCTCCTATAATTCATAAACATTCCAACACCCCATATTTCTTCCATGTGCAAACCCCTTCACAGCTCCATTTTCATCGCCCAACCACTCTTTCCAGCAAATGCCTTCTTCTCCTTTATCACCAACTCCACCTACCACAATTTCAATCCCCTATATCACCATCAACTCCACTATCAATTTCAGAAGCCACACACAAACCTCAATTTCAGTCGAACCCAACTCATTTTCCCTACTACCAGACTGCAATTTCAGACCAACACCACCGTAGCCACCTCTACCAAAGCAACCGAGTTTCATCACCATTGGAACACCCAGTTCACCAAAACAGTCGATCCACCATCATCGCATTGGCACCACTGCAACCTTTCAATACCGATCAACACTACCACCTGCATCCACCTCTATTGTCGAACGAACCAACATCAATTCATCACCACCACAATCACCGAAAACAACCCCTCGGCTGTTTTCATTTTACCACATCGAACCTCATCTCCTCCGCACAACTACCTGCAGCACCGTCACCTGCAGTATCGCCTATACTGACCACCACCTTCACCGTCATCACCAAACGGACACACCACCACTACCCACTTCGCCGACCGCAATCACCGCCACCAACCTCCTCAAACGCCCTCTCAATCAACTCTCAAATCTCACCCAAAAATCAACCCAAAACCAAGAAATAAACTAACCAAACAACTTACCTCAACCACCGGACTTTCACCGGTGAAGCTCCAAATCGACGGAAAACAAAGATCCAAGCCTCGATTTTCATTTCGGTTCGCACACAAACTCGCACCCTATCTCACACCTAAACCGCACAAATCTGAAAACCCCTTTTACTGCCGCTCGCCACCAATCTACAACGGTGTCTCGCCGGAAAATCGTCGACTGAGGACCGGTTTTTGCAAGGACAATCGATCGCCATTTTCTTCTCTCTCTCTCTCTCTATCTATCTATCGGTCTGAAATTCAGATTAAAAAAGGAAAAGAATGAGTTGTTTTGTTTTAAATTAAAAAGTTTTCAGAAGTTTCACTTTAGTCCCTAGTCTAATTTTGCTTTAAAGATTCAGTCCCTATGTTTTAAAAATATTTTAATTTCAGCCCTTAAGTTTTAAATGAGTATTAATCAGCCCCTCATTTTTAAAATCTATTATTTCAACCATATTGTTTTGAGTTTCCGACCCAACTTTTGAAAAGTATTCATTTTAGTCCCTCAACTTTCAAAGTATTTATTTTAGTCCCTCAACTTTCAAAAGTATTCATTTTAGTCCCTCACCTTTCAAAAAGTATTCATTTTAGTCCCTCAACTTTCAAAGTATTCATTTTAGCCCCTCAACTTTCAAATCATCAATTTCAGTCCTCAAATTGTAAATTATCATTTTTAAACTATAAATTTCAAAAGACTAATGTAACTTATGGGCTAGACGAGGCGTACGGAAAATTAAAGAATGGAAGTCGTTTCCCGCTCAACTTTGCACTCGTCGGATTTAAGGTAGATTCGCCCCCACTAATTGATTTATATTATAATTGCATGTCTTATGTGGATTTGTGTGATTTTATGCTTAATTGCATGAGAAAAGAATATCTCTGTTGAGATAAAGAAAAGAATATCTCTTTTGAGATAAAGAATTTATGTTATGCCGGGCATAACTTATCTGCTAGCATGATACAAGAAAAGAATGGTTCATTTGTGTTCACTATGTGATGCCTATGAATAAGAAAAGAATGTCACTACATGATTTGCATAATTACTTGTCCAATTATCTTGTAGATTAATTATTGACGATGAGTCTACTGAGTATTTCATTTTGAAATGCTCAACCCGTTATTTTAAACAATTTTGCAGATTTTGGAGACGATGGCGAGTGATGGGCAATGACGGCAAATTACAAATTGACATTTTTTAAAAGTCGTGAACTATGAAATAATTATTTCATTTTATCAAGAATTTTCAATTCTTATAAATTTGTACGAATTTACTTATTCCATCTGAATTATTGAATTATCGCTAAACTTTTATTCCATAAATGCGATATTTAATATTTAGTCATTTTTCCGCAACAAAGTTTATTCAAGAATTTAGAAAAGTGACGTTCCCGCGCTCCTTGGAATTCGGGGCGTTACAGCATGGTATCAGAGCGGGTCTACGTTTCTGTAGACTTACAAATATTTTTTTTTACAAAATAAGAAAATAAATTTTTCTAAAAATAATAGAAATAATGTTTTGACGACTTTTTGCCATTGCCATCATCTTCCGCTGACTCCGAACCGAAGGTAACGAAGTTTGGTATGTTTACTTTATTGATTTATTTCGGATACTTGAGAATAAATGTTTTGAGAATTTGACGAGAAAAGAAAAGACAAGAAAGAATTAGAAAACTAGTATCCGAAATAATAATGTTTTGAGAATTTGACGAGAAAAGAAAAGAAAAGATAAGAAAGAATTAGAAAACTAGTATCCGAAATAATGAGAAATAAATAAAGAAATAAATGAGTTTTGGAGCATAACGGGAAAATTTTTTTTGAAAGAAAACGAGTGTTGAGCACAACGGGAATAATATGATTTAAGAATGATTTCAAAATAATTTTTGTCCTCGAACTTGGAAATAATGAACCCTAACTGGACTTTGCATAATTGCTTGTAGACATGGCATCATTTACGAGAAGTCAACAGAAAGGATTAGACAATATTTTCGGAATATCTATTGTTTATATTAAACGAGAAATAGCAAGCCAGTTTTATGAAATTGTGATGAGATGTTGAGATTATAAGTGATGTGATTTATTGAGACTTTTATGAGAAGAATTATGAAATTAGAGGTTTAAAGATTTGGTTCTTAGTTATTGGGAATTAAGTAATGGATATTGTGTTGAGTAAGTGAATTATTCCTCTATTTTGAGAGAAATTTATTATGTAGTTTGGTTTTGTGATTAAATTTTGGGAATACGATTTGTGGCATATATTTATAAGTATGACTAATGAGTGGTCATTTGAGCCAATTAATGTATTGAAGGAAGTGATATATTGATATTGGAAACTAGGATTTGAAATTGTTATGTTGAGGAATTATGAATTGATTTTCTGGGATATTTTTGGTGATACTGAAGTTTGTTGAAAATGTTGTCAATACTTAAATCGTTGTGGTCAAATGTAGAGCTATTTTTTATTGTTGGTTATGAAGTATACCTACGGGTTGGATAAGTCTAAATTACAAGGGAGACTCTGCCTAGAATTTTATCATTTGGAATTAAGAGCATAATATGGTATGCAACCACTAAGGAAATTGAGGTTAGAATTGCAAGTTCATTTAAACCATAAGCGAGATTTAGTAAATAATAAGTTATATTTTGAAAGATGAGTGACACCATAAGCGAGATTTAGTAAATAATAAGTTATATTTTGAAAGATGAGTGAAGACAAGTATTATGGCGTTATTGGGAAGAATCTAAATTATTCTTGGGAACTGATTGATCACCAATAAGGAATGATCACTTGAATTGGAGAATATTATAAATTATGACTTATGAGGATATGAGATAATACTGTTGATTTATTTTGGAATTTGATCGGGTAGATATGTTAAAGATAAACTGATGATATTATGTTGATTCGTGAATAATATGTTATTGGGTATAATATATAGAGAGAATATTCAAGTAATTGTTTTTAATTATTTTGGTGATGTTTGGTGATAAGAAGTTTTAGAGATGACAAATTATTATGGTTTTATATGTTTTTAAAGAATTATTTTAATTATTTTGATATTTTTTAAAAGTCGTGAACTTTGAAATAATTATTTCATTTTATCAAGAATTTTCAATTCTTATAAATTTGTACGAATTTACTTATTCCATCTGAATTATTGAATTATCGCTAAACTTTTATTCCATAAATGCGATATTTAATATTTAGTCATTTTTCCGCAACAAAGTTTATTCAAGAATTTAGAAAAGTGACGTTCCCGCGCTCCTCGAAATTCAGGGCATTACATTCAAGCTGTTCAAGACTTGGGTAGACAGAATCCGACTCTACCTGCAAAACCAATTCCTAATGCCCCATTTCCTCGTACATCAATTGTGGAGTTGTTTCGCCGACATAAGCATCCTACCTTCGATGGAGCATCAGGTACACTATTAGTTGAGGAATGGCTTCGCAAGTTGGAACATATCTTTCGGCTAATAGCACGCACTAATGCTCAAAAGGTCCAGTGTGCATAGTTAATGTTTACGAGCGATGCAAGTCATTGGTGGGATTCAATGTCCCGAACTAGGACCGAAGAGTATCTACTAGCCCTAACATGGGGACCAATTCAAGGAGGAAGAGATGGAAAAAGTATTTTCCTCAATCACTAAGGGATTTCAAGGAGAACGAATACCTTCAACTCAAGCAGGGTAGTATCCCCCTAACGGACTATGAGTGAAAGTTTGACCAATTATCAAGATATGCTCCAGACCAAGTTGACACAGAAGTCAA
The DNA here is from genome assembly GCA_963555705.1 of Ligustrum vulgare. Taxonomy (NCBI): domain Eukaryota; kingdom Viridiplantae; phylum Streptophyta; class Magnoliopsida; order Lamiales; family Oleaceae; genus Ligustrum; species Ligustrum vulgare. Next base: position 34,384,616 of record OY743181.1, on the reverse strand, counting down.
GAAGACCTGAAGGTTCGAGCAAGGGTTACACCCAGACATAAGCATGATCCTTATGTCACATCGTTTTACATCATACCGTGAGATGCTAGAAGGAGCTCATGCTATTTGGTACCAGAAGGCTAATGCAGAAAATTACATTCATTTTCCCACCCAGGAGAATAAAGAGCCTTTTGGAAAGAGGAAGTGGAATGGTCAAGACAAAGGAAAAGGAAAAGGAAAATAGCAAAATAAGAAAACTAATACTTGATCTAGTGCCAATAAGGCCTTGGTGACTAAAGTAGCACCATGTTCTAAGTGTGGTAAGTCACATCATGGTGAGTGCTTGTTTGGGAAGAATGCATGTTTTCGATGTGGGAAGCCAAGTCATATCACGAAGGACTGTCCAACCTTTTTCCAAAAGAAGAATGATAACAATGATCAAAATAAGAAAGGAAAAACACGATTTTTACACCGACTCAAGCAATGCAGAAGAGAACTCGAACATTATCGCAGGTATTTTACAATATCTACTACACCTGCTTATGTTCTGTTTGATTCGGGAGCAACTCACTCTTTTGTATCAATGACTTTTATTGCTAAAGAAAATATTACTTGTGATAAGTCAAAGAATACACTAGAAGTTAGCATCCCCTCAGGCAGAACTTTGAACACAAATCAGTTAGCTAGGTCAGTGAAGTTGGAAATTGGAGAAAAAACATTAGAAGCTAATCTTTGTCTAATAGAGATGAAAGATTTTGATGTGATATTGGGTATGGATTGGTTGGGTTGTAATTATGCAACCATCTGTTGTAGAGAAAGGGTTGTGTCTTTCCAAAAATCGGAAGACGAAATTTTTTCTTTCTTTGGAATAAAGACCAAACCCCATCTCTAGTTGATATCATCCCTGCAAGCCGAGAAGTTGTTGAGAAAAGAAACATGTCAAGGGTTTCTAGTCAACGTCTCGGGGAAAGAGCAAGAGATAGTGAAGATTGAAGATGTATTAGTTGTATGTGATTTTTGAGACGTATTTCCTGAAGAACTGCCTGGTACTCCACCTGATAGACAACTGGAGCTCAGCATAGATTTAGTTCCTGGAGTGGCCGCAATATCGAAAACCCCATATAGGATGACACCAAAGCAACTTCAAGAGTTGAAGATCTAGTTGCAAGAATTATTAGATATTGGCTTTATTCGACCTAGTGTATCTCCATGGGACAAACCAGTGCTGTTCATTAAGAAGAAAGATGGAAGCATGAGGATGTGCATCGATTATCGAGAGTTGAACCGTCTGACCATCAAGAATGAATACCCTCTCCCAAGGATTGAGGATTTATTTGATCAATTAAAGGGAGCAAAGGTATTTTCCAAGATCAACTTACGGTCAGGATATCACCAAATGAAGATTAAGGCGAGTGATATTCCCAAGACAGCTTTTAGAACTCGTTATGAAAATTACAAATTTACGGTTACGCCATTTGGATTGACTAATGCTCCAGTAGTGTTCATGGATTTGATGAATCATGTGTTCCATCAATATGAAGAGGAGTACAAGATTTTTTTGGCGAAATGTATGGTATGTCAACAAGTTAAAGCTGAACATCAAAGACCAACAGGTTTGTTAAACCCATTGGACATACCAGAATGGAAGTGGGAGAATAACGCAATGGACTTTATGGTAGGATTTCCGAAGTCAACAAGAGGCCATAACACTATATGGGTAATAGTGGATTGTCTAACTAAGTCAGCTCATTTTCTTTCAGTAAAAATGACATTCAACCTGGATCAGTTGGAACAATTGTGCGTAAGAGAGATTGTAAGGTTGCATGGTGTCCCTGTCCCCATTGTATCTGATAGAGATTCGAGATTTACGTCTAAGTTTTGGAAACATTTATAGGGAGCTCTGGGAACAAAATTGAATTTAGTTATAGTGTATGACCTTCAAACTGATGGTCAATCAGAAAGGACCATTCAAACTTTGGTAGATATGCTAAGAGCTTGTGTTATGGATCAAGGAGGTAGTTGGGAATTATATCTACCTTTGGTGGAATTTGTATTTAATAACAGTTTTCAAGCAACTATTGGAATGGAAACATATGAAGCTCTCTACGGTAGAAAGTGCAGATTACCAGTTCATTGGGATGAAGTTGAAGAAAAGAGAGTTTTAGGGCTTGAGATCATTGAGAGAACGGTTAAAGCTGTTGAAAAGATTCGTGCTAGCAGCGCAAGATCGAAAAAAGAGCTATGCAGACACCAGAAGGAAAGACTTGGATTTTCAAGTGGGGGATAAAGTATTTCTAAAAGTCGCACCAATGAAGGGTGTACTTAGGTTTGAAAAGAAGGGCAAACTGAGACCGAGATATATTTGAAAAGGTTGGAAATGTAGCTTATCAGTTGGCTTTATCGCCAGAACTCTCTGCAGTTCACAATGTGTTTCATGTATCCATGATTAGAAAATATATACATGATCATGATCATGTGGTGAACTATCAGTCATTGGAAGTACAGATAGATTTGTTATATGAGGAATTGCCGAACAGAATATTGGATTGAAAAGTACACAAGTTACGAAACAAGGAGATTAAATTGATCAAGGTACAATGGAGTAACCATGGAATAGATAAAGCTACCTGAGAAAGAGAAGAAGTTAAAGCCAAGTATCCAACACTCTAAACCCAAATACATGATAAATTTCGAGGATGAAATTTTTTTAAGGTGTAAGGAATGTAGAAACCCAAAAACTTTTATCATTTTTAGTGTATGTTGAAAAGGAGGTGTAAGGTATGTAGAATCCCAAAAACTTTTAAATGAATGATGCAATTATAAATGAATGATGGGTTGCTTGGCATATTGGTAAAATACATGGTGATTCACACAAGCAACATGTGTTTAAATTATTTTAAAATATATATGATTTGAGTAATATTTGTTTCAAATGATAAACTCTATAAAAAAAAAAAGATTTTTTTTTTTTTTTTTTTAATAAAATCCTTAGGGGCTATGTTACACAATTTATTTTATAGAAGGACCCAATTTCATATTTCAAAAGTATAAACAAAAAATGGGGGTACTTATAAAGTTTATCTAGTCTTGTATATAATTTATTATGGTTATTGAAACGTTTGGGACTAAAGGTGCAAAATACTTTGATTTTAAACTCTCTCTCTCTCTCTCTCTCTCTCTCTCTCTCTCTCTCTCTCTCTCTCTCTCTCTCTCTCTCTCTCAGCAAGATATAGATACATATATATTATACACGTTCATACACAAGGTAAGAAAATCGAAACTTGCAATGAAGATGAAATGAAAATATGATTAACACATTTACTCCATTTAATCACTTTTAAGCACTCCATAAATTTCCATTTAAATACCCCCATTACGCCATTTATAATTATCACATAAATTATATCTGTTTCGTCTCTTGAAGAGGTAGAAATGGTGGTTACACTTCCTTTCACCCATTTACCTTCCACTATAAAAGGAGTCTTATAAGGTAGTGTGCAAGTTCCTTGACTTCAAATACCATAAACCCACAAAAAAATCTCATTTCTAGGAAGCTTAAAGTTCAAAGTAAGAAGGTGATCAGATTTTTATAGTCGGTTCACCATCAAAAGACACCATTCACCGTCCAAACTTTTATATCCAACGCTTTTGATTTGAGGTAGGTAGAGGTGCAAGTGGTTATTTCATTTTCAAATTATGAAATTCTCAAATGCTATGAAAAGAATGGTACCTTCGGGTCTGGTGCTTCAGTACAACTAATGATCATTCTCTGGTTCTACATGTTATGATAATGCTTTAGAAATTTGTATTTTACCAGAAATCCATCTACGTGCAACGGTATGAAACTATAGTTGAGTTTTTCTAAATTTGATAATGGAATGCACCTATGACATCTATTGAGTTTCAACTCATGGGTTAACTCCCTATTACAGGTTGAATTAATCATTTGGGGTCGTGGATTGCAGATTGAGCGATGGAGATGCGAGATGGTGTCAAATGCTAAAGTTTTTCTTTAAAGACAATGAGACGAGTAATCTGTATTTGGTTTTTTTACATTGTCATGCATTAAGCTTAATTATCTTGTCATGATAATGGATGTTTAATTTGTTATGTTGACTTGGTTCAAAAATTCTGCACAAAGTTCATGCCATCGGTCAAGATCGCTGAACTTAGACACGAATGAGGCCTGGAACATGTTTAAAAACATGCTCGGAAAATGTCCAAACCTTGGCATCACACGGGGACATCAGGTACAATTCTTTTACGCAGGTCTTCTTCCTCAATTCAAGAGTTAGGTAAGCTCTTCATCAAATGGTTCCCTGTGCACTCAAACTGTTGAAAGGGCACTGGAGTTATTTGAGAGGATAGCTAACACAAACTCCAAGTAGTAATTGGACCGAAGAGTTCAAACAAAACCTTCAAGAGCACATGGGATGTCTAAAGTGGAATGCCGGGGGGGGGGGGGGGGATTTGAGGGACAATTATTGTAAATATTTCATTAATTAATAAATATTAAAATCATCAATTACAACATGATTTGTAAAAGGGTAATTATATTGATGCCAAAATATTTATTAATTACACCACATTTTATTTTTGAATGAATATCCCTAACTTTTCTAGTTTTTACACTTATACTCCCAAGTCTTTTATATAAATCTTTTATCATCAATTATCTATTAATTTTCATATCTTGTTCATAAAGATGATTTTTGTCCTTCATATTTCTCGGCGAAAAAAATTTATTTATCTCTCTTATTTTTAAATAATCGAAGTAAATAACTAATAGAAAAGTCAAAAATAAATATTTCCCCAATTTTCAATGCACATTCGCAAATATTTTGATATAAATTGTGATTAAAAAAATAAAATGTTAAATAATTGAAAGTTAAGAATAATAATGATTTAGAAAAATATCGAGGGCAAAAAAGTAAAAGTGAGCAAATATTAAAAACCTTTTATGTAACTAAAATGTGATATAGATATAAAAAAATTGTAATATGAATATAATTACCCTTTGTAAAATAATATTATTATACTTTGATAAATAAAATGCATTCTTAAAAGAACTGTTACATGTAATTTCCTCTTGATCCCATCCAATTTTTTTTTTTTTATTTCATTTATTTATTTTTAATGTCTACAATATACCTTTTAAAAAAGTTCCATTGTTTTTGTCAATTGCTAATTTGCTATACTAGGAAATCTCATATTTTATGATTAATTCTATAGAAACATTTTAAATTGATATTTTTAAGTGACATTGTGACACGACGCACATACATTAAGTAATATAAAATGTATATACACCATATCATAATATCACATAAAAATATCAATTTAAAATGTCACCCTAAATTTATTTTCATATATTATATTCACGTCATCTCAAACAATTTAAAAGTCCAATTTCAAATTCTCGGAACTCGCTTAATTCCAATTAATCATTTCCCAATCTTCTTATTTGTTTCTTTATACAAATATCCCCTATTTGAATATATTTTATTATTAAAAATTGATATATTTAATTCATTTTATCATCAATTGTCATGATTATAATGCCGTTTTTGATCATGTAAGAATGCTTTTTCTTCTTCGGTCTTCGTTGACAATTCTGCTGTTTCTTCTTATCTGTATTTAATTTGAAGTAATTTTGGAGCTAATGTCTATTTTTCAATTGATATTTTCAATTTTGAATTTGTCCCTTCTTGAGTAATGTTAATGCAGAAAAGAAGCCATAATATTATTTGGTTAAGGTTATAGCTCTGTTTTGTGCCCTGGGTCGGAATTTGGGAGGCTGAAATGTCTACACAACAAGGAAATGCAGAAACTAATGATGCTTCAGGTATCTTTTCATCTTTTATGAACGTTAACCTCATTGTTTTCTGCAGATAATTTACTACTATAATGTGCAAGGTTTGAAGTAATTATAAAATATCTTAAATGGGATTTTGATGGAATTTACCTCATAACTGGTCTAAAAGGGTTATGGTAGAGTGAAACCTTTTATTTTTGTTTTCGGCCAAGTTAGAGAAGGGTATTTGATTCTAGCTTACTGTCAAATATAATATATATAAAAGGATTTCTACCAATAAATTTGGACACTTGTATGGCTTCTACCAGAGGATATCCTGTTTTAGTTCGTTCAAATGTATTCACTGCTATATGCATTTGACATCTCCAGATTATTTTTTTTTTCTTGTGTTCGAGTGTGTATTTCTCTTACTATTGGCGCTAGTTGAGAAGTGTTACACATGAGGTAATGCAATTCTATGTTTGGGATCTCATTTGTTGATCCCATCTATTTGCCAAAGTTATTGTAACTGATATGTTCTGGACAGCTACTGTGCATAACCTCTTTTTGAGGATTGATGCTTGTACCTTGACTACCTTCTTATGCTCCTTTAGAATAAGACACTCACTGGGCAAAATCCTTATGACAATGCTATAAGTTGCTACTACTTAGTCCTGTAATTATCATAACACATGCATTAATTGAATCAGGTTCTTGTCTCTATGATCTCCTACGTTTGGAAACCTCTGCAAATTGGGAACACCATCAAAAGGAATGGTCAAACTCTTCTTCCAGTAAGCTTCAATGCTTGATTTTACATCTGGTTGTAAGGTTTTCTGCAACAGTGACCATCTCTAGTTATTCTTTGTTTTTGATATGATGGAGCATATTCAACATATGTTTATATAAGAGTTCAATATATCCCTTAAACTTAATAGTGTTCATATTTTCAGCTCAAGAGGAGACACAGAACCTATTTATTTGCCTGTTAACCCATCAATATCAACTCCAATAAATTAAATACAAAATCTCAATTTTCAAGCAAGAAATTATTTTGGTTCACCTTATCGCTTTCTTTCCAATCCTAAGTTGGTCTTTAGTTATGGACAATAAAAACCATAGCCTAATAAAGTAATGAGTCTCTCATATTTCTATCCATGGCAATAGTTTGAGATATTATACTGTCATCTTTAATCATCTCATCAATGAAATATAAAGTATATTGCCATTCTTTTACTGAAGTAAGAAAGATAATAACTAGCGTTGAAGAGGCAAACTATGTATTCTATCCCCTGGAGGAAAACTCACTTTGCTGGTTTGCTACATGAAAGAGAACCAAATTTTGAGAACAGAAATGTCATTCTCTTTTTCAGAAAGAGCATAGCGTACAATAAATGACGTGAAATCCTTTTCGAAGATGTGTATGATGGCTGTTACTATGTCAATGTGGAATCGTTAGAAGGTTAATACAATTATTTGGGGATAACATCTTCTTCTGTCTTGAGGTATTAATAGTTTTCCTGTTACATATGTTGGTGAAACCATGAATGACACAAGTTTTATTATTAGATGTGGTAGTGTCTTGGGGAGAATTATTGCATCATTTTAACTTTTTATTTTTTAATCTGAGGGATGTAGTTGATGACACAGTCCTCCACTTTTATAAACTCCTCTCTCTACTTATGTCTCTTCTATGCTTGTCTTTTGGAAGGATAAAGATAATTTCACTAGAAGAGGGAACTGAAGCCCTGAATACAAGATGCATAAAAGCTTGCAAATTGTAAACAAGATTTTTTAAAATTCTATCCATGACTCTACACATGAAAGACCAGATAGAATGCTTACATTATTAATTAAGAAAATACAAGTGCTTTTGATTGTCTAACGGGGATTTCTCATTCCCTCAAATGCCCAAGCTGGAATGTTCAAACTAATCTCTAACATACCCAGCATCAGATTCCACTAGCTAGCTTCCACACTAACCGATGACTCAACGGTGTAAATCCTCCCTAGCACCCTTACCTATGAAGCACCAAGTCTCAAAAATCTTTTACCTTCCTGTTAGAGTATCATCTGTAAGACTGGCATCCCCAATTACTAGCCATAAGAGAAGCCACTTTGAGTGCCTAGTCCCCCACCAGTTTCAAGAGGAAGAATTTTCTCTCAGCTTTCAGCAAAATAAATAGAACGAACCTCACCCAAAACGTTACAGATCACAATCTTCCTTGTTGACCCAAGATTTACACATGCATCGATTCCAATAGCTCCTCTACTGGTCGTACTCTCAATTCCTTCATTGCTCTTCACTGAATATTGCACAGAAGATATACCCATTCATCCAAAACTTCATTACTGTTGCCGACCATAAAACCATATATTTCAAAATCTCCATCTATGCATTCATAATACTTCTCCACAGGTGTACTCCAAAAGGCTGGTTAGGCCTTTCAGAGCAAATATCGTGAACTCATCACTATCCTCAGCAAATTCTGATCCATCCTAAACTTCCTTAATAACATCCTCAACAAATGCTTATTTGAACAAACTAGATCCATACCCAAAACCCTGAAGATGATGTGACTCTTGACCACTTCCTATGTTATGAGCTTCGACATTGACGTTGTTAAAAGAAGCAATGCCATGCATTTTTATTAACAGAAAAAAGTGAAAAAGGAAAAGAGTTAACATTATCACTGGATAGTACTGGAAGATCCTAAAGAGCTTCTATAACAAGGACATGGAATTCATTACAACATGCAACACCCAACATGATTTCTTTTATTGCAAACAATGACTAAGAAAATCAATTTGGTATGCTTTCTATAAATATGATAAATTATTAAATTGTTGTAGCCCTTTTAGGATTCTTGAGTCATTTCCACCAAGTCTTCAATTTTTTGTCATGCTTAGCAAGAACCATTCTTTTGACGATTATTGTTTATTAAGCTCTTTTCGACTTTTCTAAACGGTGTATAATAATTGTGTTCGCTTTTCCTTCTTCTTACTTATCTTTGTAAGTTTGGCTCCTATGAACTTCCTACTCTACATAAAAGAGTGAAATTTTGGAGCAAGTGTCTAAATAAAATCATTTCACCCTCCATTGTTTACCCTTGTTCATATAGTTCACTTATCACCATGTAATGGTGCCACATGTATAGTGTGATGCACGTGTATAGTGTGATGCAATGCAACTTATACTGTAAATATTTTTTGAATGAAACTAACAAAAGCTTTAATAATAACAGAAGTCATGGCTTGAGAAATGATTATTGATATCCACTCACATGAGCAACTCAACATATATCTGGTTAATAATATTTCCATTACTGTTCCATATTTAGAATGGATAATTTCCCAACTTATTCCACTAACTTGTATTGAATATATACATAATTATCATTATTCATTATAAGAAAAATAAGGGCATAATAATGAGTGCTTTGGGTTATTTTTCTCCTGAGAGGATCCCTCTATGAATTATACTCGAGTGGCGATATTTTACTCATTATTTTTGGTATGACCTGTGCATTAAACTATTCAGGTCCTCAAGGGCGGCTAGAGTGTCTGTTAACTGAACCCGGTAATAGATCCTGTGCAGATTGTGGATCTCGAGATCCGAAATGGGTGTAAGTCTCAGACACTGTTACCAACTGGATTCCTTGCTTCTTTGTATTATTTGTTGGTGCATTCCAAAGAAAAACTGTGTTATTTATTCACGTTGGCAGATTTGACTTGACTTGATCCATTTCCTTTATTTGTTTTCATAAGATGCACAAACAGTGTAAATTTTCTGATCCTAAAAATTTGGATTTTTATTTATTTTCTTATTAGGAAATTGAGTCAAATATTATGTACAATATTTAAGCATGCATATCTATTCTTTTGAGTATCAGAATGCATCATGTAATCCTTTATGGTATAATAGATTCTTTATGGAGAATTTTGCTCTTTGTAGCCTTTTTTTTTTTTTTTTTTTTCTACTAGTCCCTTTCTCTATCCCTATCTTTTTTTTTTTTTTGCAGCTTTTATTTGTGTTTTACATTGTTACTAGTATTTTTTCTCTGGCTTTCACTGCCACTACGTTTATTTTTCCTCTCTTTAAATAGAGATTTCTAGTTGTTTTTTGAATGTTTGAAATAACTAGTAATTCTAAAATGGTCTTAGGATGTAATAGGATAATCATAGGAGGGGGAAGGGGATAGAAGAAGAGAAATCAAGGGGGCAAGAAAAGAAGAATTGAGGGCAAAGGAAAATATCAATTTATTATGAAATTTAAGGTTGTTTTATTAGATTGCTAAAGCTGCCTTTATATAGGGTTTCAAAAATCCTATTATAACTGGAAAATATCTAATAAAAGCTATTAAATCAAACCATGATTAAGTTTCCTAATATAAGCAATAAAATTGGAAACTATATTAAATAATATCTAGTCTTCCATTCTTTCTGGAAATCCTAACTTCCGGATTGCCACATCCAAACTGAATGGACAGCTATATGGGATTGCAAGTGTTTATGAAATCTCTCTACTGAGTAATTTATTCGGATTGTTAAGATACTAAAACTGAAATTACTTATTTGATTTTCTATTAAAAAAAATAAAAATCAAACTAATCCTAAAACAAAAAGGAAAAATTTATTGACTTATTTTTGTGCTTGTTTATATTTATACTTTTAAGTTATTTTGATGTTTTGGAGACTTTTAGATTTAGTTCATGTTATTGCATTTTGTTTTTATTTATTTTTACATTTTTACTGAATGTTTTGGTTCACCTCAGAGCTTATGCCTTGCCTTACAAAAGAAAAACACTCAATACTTGTTTTTCATCTTTTTAAACATTGGGTGGGATAGCAAAATCCCAATAAGTTCGGAACCGTAAAACGTGATGCATATTAAAATTTTGGAAATAAATTATATTTTGTCATTCATAAAGAAGATACAAGAAAAATATCGAACTTTGACAGTAGAAATTTCTTTTTCGTAGCACTGCTAAACTCTAGGCCCTTATCATACTTATTCATATATGACCATAAAACTTAATTTCAAAATTTAAAATCACAATAGACAACTTAATTAACACGCTTAACTTGAATTTTGAAGATTTAGAAACTACTCTTAGATGACCTCTTTTGACAAAACTTTAAAGCTCCACACCCCCAAGATATTTCTCTCTAGCTAACTCCCTATAATTTAATTGGAAGGTGTTTTATGTTTATTGTGCTTGGTTTTTTGTGTATTTATAGTTGGAGGATTGTGGGACTAATACATTAGTTTTTAAGGCAACTTCTTCTACACATACTTAATTTCTCAATTATATTTGACTCATGTCTATGTATGTATAGTACACACAATTGCCACTAAATATACTAAGATACATAAAATGTTGCCCTCAATATTAGACTTCCTTGAGATACTTAAATTAAACTCAAGAATTAAATCATATATTCCTATATTCCATTTAAAATACATGATTATATACTAATCTATAATACATGCATAACGTATACAATCTCCGTTTTTAAGATAGGAATTACTGTAAATATCATAATTCATTGAGTTAATATGCATATAATCATGTGTAAATATGTATAATTCATGCATGCAAGGTTGCCCAAACTTAATTAAATCATATCATATCATATAAGCACTAATCAAGAGGTAAGTACCATATATCAAGCACCAAGAAAGAGGCAAGAATCATGTATGTATATAATAGCGTGATTGAGTGACAACTAAAATCTATGAATGTATAAAATTATCCAAGACTTATGCCATAATTCCTTCATTGATAATATGAAATCCCTATTTATTTATCCTTATTTCCCCAACTGGTATTCAACACATGTTTCTTAAACTGATTATTCTTAGCCATCAATATAGCGGATGGGATGCTGTCTATGAACTAGAATATCTGCAGTTTAATAATTGCAAACAAGTCACTCAACTATTAATTTTTTGTTATGTCGGTCAGCAAAATTTCAAACCTACTCATTAAGGCCCAAATTCAAAATTTATGGCTTGTAAAAAGGTATGGGGTGTCAAAAAATTGTTTATCTTTCACATCTTCACATCGTTCCTAAATTGTTTGCGAAGTCTGTAGCATGCTCTAATATTGTCTAAGTTGCTCGACAAATAATGCGCCAAAGATACATCTATTTGAATTCAAAGGCTTTAACTATGTAATATCATCTTATGATAACATCTACATTTAAGTCTATGTTAAGAGGCATAATTACTCAAACTCCAGTCACCTAGATCGATTAACCAATCTCTTGAAAATTTATGCTGTAGCATGTGGATGCATTTTTATCAATAATTTGGTGCTTGCTAGTTTCTTTAAAAAAAATGCCTTTGTTTTGTCTGGATTTGTTTTTATTTTCCTGTGACACGCTGTTACTTATATTTTAACTTTTGGTGAACAGATCCTTGAGTCTTGGAGCATTTATTTGTATCAAGTGCTCTGGAGTTCATAGAAGCCTTGGGGTACATATATCAAAGGTGTGGTAATCAACAATTTTGTGTTTTCTCATTCTTAATTGATTCACTAGACAGAATCTTTAGTTCAATGGTTCCTTAAAAATGCTGAGATATAAATATTGGGAAAACTTTTAACGAGAAAACTGAAGATTAGAATAAAGTGTATGAGCAGGCTTTAACTTTCAACAGCATATACCTATTCTGATTCACCCAAGGAAGCCTTCCGATGCTAAATGTGAAAATAAAATGTGTATCACTTGCACATATCCAAGCTGATTCATTATATGTGCTTGATCTATTTGTTCACTAATAATCTTCTCTGAAGGCCATCTTAGTTACAAGTAGAGGAAGCCTCAAATGATATCCCTTTAAAGAGAGGGAACAAGATTCTAAATCCTGAGAGAACAAAAGTCTTTTTAAATACATATTTGTGTGTGGGCAGGTCCGGGTTATGACCCTCCTATTTTCCCATTTAGAGGCTGTAAAATAGATCACTGTCTCCGGAATTATTTTATTCATTACTCTTCTTACTGATTGGTATGCAAAAAAATTGAGCTATTAAAGCTATTATGTCATCTCTAGAAATATTTGGAAAGTCTAAACTGGATCACTCAAGTAATCTGCGTTGAATACTTGATTGAACATTAAACAATTCAATAAATCTTATAGGAATTTCAGAAAACATCTCTAATTGAATGTGTAGAGAAGAGAGAAAGGCTGCCAGAACTAGATATGTTGAACATTATTATTATTAGTAATAAAAGTGAAAAAGATACTCTGTTGCTACAAATCTCTTCTTTGTAGACAACATTTGAAAAGAGACAAAATGATAATATTAACTGCATCCCATTTATCTGGGGACCATGCAAAGCCCTCGAACTAGACCTGTAGCTAGCCTAGCAGAGCAATACAGTTGATAATTCAGTCTAACAGCATGGAGGAGATATGGCCAGAATGACACATTATGTTCTGTGGAGTTTTCCTTGGGTAGTTTTCATAGTTTTATTTTCTATAGCATAGGACAAAATAATATTTACCTATATACCCAAGTCCTTGATCCAAATAATATGTAAAATTAAAATAAATATTTTAACCCCTGAATACTGACGATTAGAAACAATTTGACAAGCCTGAGAATAGCAGAAAGAAAAATGATCCTACTTCTTGCTCTCAAATAAAACCTTGAACTACTTAAGAAACCGCTGTTAAGCTTGAAAAACATTGCTTTTAAAAATAAAGTTGAGAAGGAATCAGGAGAAACATTAATCTTACACGAGAAAGGGTATACAAACAAGAAACAACCATACCCCTATAGATATTAACTTTTCTTTGCCACAATTTTTTTTTTTTAATTGCTTCAGTTTTCTTTAAATAAAAAATCATAGTACCGGTGCATTTTTAGGCTCCACTAGAGTAGGACAAAGGGGGTTAGGTTTCCCCAACAATGGTATATAAATTAGAAATGTTTACAAACAAGGGAGTCTTAAACCTATCCTCGAGGCCACAAAATGTAATCTTAAAGTAAATGAGGTACTAGTGTATGCACGTAATCAATTAAGCAAAAGACCTAGAGGCTTTTAACCTTGAGCAACTCGTATGTGTCAGTCTTTATGAGGCCACACATACACAATGGGAATTCAAGAGGACGATACTCTAGATTTCAGAAACTGTGACATGATTGAGGAAAACCAGATGTCTGATCTAATCTGAGAATAGCCTAGACGGATATTGGTACACCTTGAGCAGTGTTCTAAAACAGGCGCCTAGGCGTGCTTAAGCTTGTAAAATTTGACACCCGGGCTTCACACTTCGTCACGTTTCTCGTTTTTTAGAATACTAACCACGAGTGATGCAGTGGATCACAACAGAAGAATCCACCTCTATACATAAACTCGAGATTCCAAGTTGAAATGCAATAATGATACCATAAAGAATTGCTCACAGCTCAGCCTCAAGAATCTAACATCTACCATAGGAAGAAAGAAGGCTTGAATACATCGTCCATGATAATCTCTAATGATACCACTGGCACATGCAAAATATTTTGTGACGTAACCATTGGCATTGATCTTGTAAGATCCCAACTAGGACTGGAGACCGTGGTTGGATGAGAGAAAAACTAGATAAAGGGTCAATAAGTAAAAAGAAAAATGAGCAAGGGTAAGAACAATCATACCATCAAGGCTCCTATGCATTTGTGCCACAATGAATTAATGACATGTAATTGTAATTTTAGAAAGGAAAAGAAGGGATTTCGACTCTGGTAAAATGCTAATATTCCCAAACACGTAGAGGAGTGTGTAATGTTATTTATTTTCTTGGAGAATCTGGGGTAGAATTCTTACCCTGAAAGGGGGTTTGATGATGATAAAAGTTGTGAAGTAAAATGTTAGTAAGTTATAAATGAGGTTACTAGATGAGGTAATTTAATAATAACCCCTTAGAAATATAACCCTTGCTCGGTGGAGATTAAAATCAGGTTTTTAGTAGATTTTGATAAAAGTTTATGAAATATGTGATTGAAAAGTTGTGTCCCATAAAATATGTTGGAGAGATTGATTGATGGCTTTTGATTTAGATTAAAATCAGATTATAATTCGTACCAAACAGGGCATAATTGTCTAATGCATTCTTTCCCCTTCACTAATGTGTAGTGTAGAGTGCAATACCTTCATATAGCTTATTTAGGGAATTAAAAAATGTTTAAATTCTGGAACCGCCGATTGATCTCTTGCTTAGTATAAATCAACGTAGTAGTAGATATATGGTAGATTGCTTGAGAAAAGGGACACCTTTTCCCACAAGGATAAAGTTCTTAACAAGTCACTATATTCATACAAGTATTATTATCAGTTCATAGGTGTTGGGGAGAAAAAAGTCTGGAACTGTTTCAAGTTTGCCTTTATGACCAATGATGGAAAGCTTTGGTATGAGCAATCCTATCACGAGAACAATGTATAGCTTCCTTGCAGAGCCTCTTAAATATTTTCCATTTCGCGGTCATTCTAGCTAGCCAACTTTTAAAAATATGGACTGGGAGCAACGTTTTCCTAGTACGTTTAGAATTTTAATCTTAACAGACTTAAAGCTTTCAGGTGGTAGCTTGTCCACTGATATTTGCTTTTAGCCCCCCTGAATGGAATTACTTTCTATTCAATCTAATCTAGATCAAGAGACTTTTTGTATCGAGTCTATTGGTATGATCAGAGTATAATCAATTTCTGTAAATACTTATTCTCAAATCACTCACTTAATTTGGATATTATTGTTTGATTGAAATATAACAGTAAATGATGAATAGGAGAAAGTATGTTAATTTTGATTGTTAGTTAGCTTTTTTTTTTATTTTTTTTGCATGCATTTATTCATTTGACAATAATATTTATCATGCAGGTATTATCTGTCAAGCTGGATGAATGGACAAATGAGCAAGTTAATGCTTTAATGGAAAAGGGTGGAAATACTGTTGTAAACTTGAAATATGAAGCTCATATGCCAGATAATTATAGAAAACCAGATCCAGATTCATCTATAGAGGAGCGTACTGACTTTATAAGGTATAGAAGAACGTCAATTCTCACAATTCTTTCAAATGAAATATGATTCTAAACCACAGAGCGCCTTTTGGATACTCAGGAGAAAATATGAGATGCAACAGTTTCTGGACCGTGATATACAGATGTCATGCCCCTTCCCATCGCCATCATCCTCACATTGCAGTTCTTCAGGACGTCAATCTCATTCATCCTCAGAGAAGAAACACTATGAGAAGCAAACAACTGGTCATCACCGCATTCATGGTTTAGGACACGCATTTCGTAATAGCTGGAGAAGATCTGAGCACAAGACAACAAAGAAAAGTAGCTCAACGGTAATGATTTTTGCTGCAAAATATGAATTTTCATATTGGAGATTTGAAATAGAAAAGTGGGCAGAAGCACTTGATCTGACTTCTATGCACACCTGAAATTTTAATCAAAGATAATGTTAGCTTTCTCCAAATTCTTCACCGATAGAAGAAAGAAAATGCATCTACTCAAAAAATATTTTCTTCCTTGTTTTGTTTAAGAAAATTAAGATTATGTTCTGACAGAAACATATTCTGTACTGATTAGTAAATTATGTTATATTATATATTAGTACGCACTGAATCTCATTTTAAGATTGATGGATAAGTCTTACTATTTTTGTACGTGCTATAGGCAGGTATGGTCGAATTTGTAGGATTGATTAAGGTTAACATAGTGAGAGGCACCAACCTAGCTGTGCGAGATATGATGTCCAGTGATCCATATGTCTTGATCTCACTGGGAAATCAAGTAAATACTTCTGTTATTAACTCGTTTTATCCTTTATTATAAAAGTATAAATGTGGTGTAAGTTTATCTAGTGCTTTCTGCACTGACTTTTGTGTTTCTGATGCAGTCAGTGAAGACACGTGTCATAAAGAATAACCTGAACCCAGTTTGGAATGAAAAGCTAATGTTGTCAATTCCTGAAAACATCCCTCCTCTGAAGTTGGTAAGTTATGAATAAACATGAACTTATGCATAAACATTAAAAATAAATAAAAATAGAGATTATGAACCCATAAATTGAAATTGGAAACTCATTTTGACAAGATTTCAGAACGTCATGGGATCACTCTTTTGCGTTAATGGTGGTTTATTTATTATATCCATGACATGCATGAACCTTTGCTTCATCTACTTATGCAGGAGAACATTTCTAATAGATATCTCAAATTATTAATCCATATGCATCATGTAATGTATTATTCACCTTTCCTAATTTATTCTAAGTTCTTGACATTTTCTCAGAAGCATACTGAGTTCTTCTAATTTAGTCTATGCACATCATGAAATGGCCTGAAGATTTGCAGTTATGAGTTTGGAAGCTGGTGAAGGGAAAAAAGTGTTGGTGATAGGTAGGAGAGCTTTAAATCTATGCAAAATCGAAGCTTATCAGGATAAAATAAGGGGCTTGAATACAGAAGTCTTTTGAAATTTGAGGTTAAAAAAGGACTCTCTTCTCTAGGCTGGAGGTCTTAGATCAATTAGAGAGTGAGAGCCATCTAAAGGAAGAGCTTAGGAAGGAAAGAGTTCTGTTGAGAAATAGGATAGATGGATCAAGTGAACTTTTTCGTAGATTACCAAGTTTTAAGAAGTTTAAGAATGTGGTAAATGAATTGTAGTCGGGAGGGTACTGTGAAAATATTTGCACTGCACAATATTTGAGTACAAGTGTTGTGTAGACCCCACATCCAACTACTATATATTGGGGCTTGGACCTTCACAATCGAAACATAAACCTTCGAAAAATCCTTTAGCAACTAGTATCTGGACCCCTATCAACCAACTAGGCTGAGTTTTCAAATGCTTTTTGAACTTAGGGTGTGTTTAATAGCCCAATATTTTCCATGGAAAATGGAATTATCCGTCCAGTTCCTTGGCCAAATTTTCTATGGGTCTAATTGATCTGTGTTCAAATTCAATTTTCATTTTTTGATTCGATTCAACTTTTGAATAGTTTCAATTCAGTCCTTCAGCTTTCTAAATCTTAAAATTTAGCTCATTTTTCACCAATTTCGTATATTTTCATATTATTTATTTATTAAATAAGTTATTAGTAAGTAATTTATTATTAGATGACTTTTTTCACCAATCAAATTACGTGGAATATGATACCAATCAAATACCAAAACATGGAATTTGTTTTCTTTTCACCAAAATTCTATTCTCGCAATCAAACACCTTAACTTCCAATTCCCAAGAGAATAAGTTCCCCGAAATTCCTTTTCTTTCTACCCAAATTTCAACTTAGCCAATATGTTCTCTTGCATCTCAACAACATTCCTTTTCCAGAATTACATTTACAAATTGATGAGCAGCATGTTATCATCTCATAACCAGTCAATGTAGAAGTTTTTCCTAAGAAATCTTCCAGATGAAAATCTAAATTAAGTCATTACCATTGGTGAAATCGGAATGACGATGTAAAATACTAGTTTTGAATGATTTTCTCGATAGCTTATAGTTTAAATGATAATGTCACTGCTTGCATTTGCATATTGTTAAAAAAAAATCGATATATAATTCTGTATGGAGTGTGTATTTGTTATATTGTAAATGTAACTCATAAGAGCTTGTGTTATGGTGCTGCAGATTGTATATGACAAGGATACATTTAAAACTGATGATTTTATGGGGGAGGCTGAGATCGATATTCAACCTCTAGTCTCTGCTGCAAAAGCCTCCGAGTGCACCACAATTGATGAGTCAATGCCACTTGGAAAGTGGAAAGCAAGCCAAGAGAACACACTTGTGAGAGACGGCGTTATCAACTTTGAAGATGGTATAGTGAAGCAGGAAATTGCTCTGAAGCTGCAGAAGGTTGAAAGGGGAGTGTTAGAGATTGAGCTTGAATGCGTGTCACTCACACAGTAGTAGTATTTATAGTGCGTGAAACAAATTAGAAGGAACATAGTTTATATGGCTGCTTGCGCCTGATTTCTCCTATTCTTTTGGGAATCTTTGGTCTCCCTGTGTTCTGTCTTTAGACTAATTGAGTGAAATACATTATTTATCCATATATTTAAGCATTGGTGCTTGTGAAGGAAGATTTAGATTGTAATTATTGCACAGGAAATTGTACCTTGTAGAGTTCCCTGTTTTGTGATTTATTCGAAATGAATAACTGTCAAATAATTAAATAGCTGTGATTTTACTGGTATAGTTTGTGTTTCTCGCGGGTTCTCTTGCTAACAATTAAAGTGGAATCAGACGAATGTGTAAGGAATAACAACTGCTCGAGACAAAGTTCCAACGAGGGGTGCTTTATTTATGAAGATTGCAGTGAAAAAAAAACACCGTCTAGGGGGTACAAGCAAACAAACCAAACTAAGATTTTGACAAGGAAAAGTAAAGATAAAAAAAATTACATAATCTCTGTTTGAGAGTTGATTAATTGATTTGTCGCCTTGATTTGTAACTTGCTTGGAATAATTGCTATCCAACATGTATAACCGTTGCCCGCTATTGATTGTCTTCAGTAACTCACATGATTTCTTTTAATCGCTTCCTTAATCCTATATGGCTTGGTCGTCTAGTTGCCTCTGCATTTGTCTGATTGCCATGTGCTTTATTAATCACCTAGTCGTCCAACTCCCTTCGCATCGCCCTCAATGGGCTACCATGTTTCGGGTGTTTCATGTTGGGCCTCCACATTCTAGGTGTCAACATTTGGACCTAAACTTCTTCTAATGAATCACACCCTTTGGACCATCGAATTGGGCCTTGTAAATTTGGCTATTTTGGGTGTCAACAGTTACCCCCTAATATGGCGAAAATTAATATCACCTCATTAATTTTATGCCATATTCCAACATTTTCGTTCTTCACAAGACTTTTGGTATTTATCCCATTTCCAAGATGTAAACCCTCCAGCCTATCTCGTATATATTTGACATTTTGCATTCCGCCCCTTTTCCCTTCTTTCTCCTTATAAAATTGCAGATTTCCATTTCCTATTCTTCATATATGTCGTCATCCAGAATGCATGTGAACGATCTTCTATGTCTAGACGATCGATTGTTTCCCTTCTTCCCAGAGATGAACTGTTTAATCTTTCTTTTGTCTCACTGTCTATCTTAATTTCGCTTTGGTATGGGAGATATAGTAAATGCGCCGACGGAGATCCTTCCAGCATATCTTCCCCTTATGATCCCTTTCAGGGATCATAATGTGGAAGAACGGCTTGTTGAGAGTGCTTCACTGGCCAATTCTTTGTTGAGATTGCTTCCAACACTTGTCCTTACAGCAATGGATTTAGGAAGGCGATGAAAACCGGCTTACTTCCCTTGTAATAGTCGATAGGAAAGCAATAGTAGCCTGTATCTAGTTGCGGCTAGTAGGATTTTCTTATTTGTACTCTCTGATTTGTAAGGACATTCTGATAAAACTAAAAGATTTTTTATGAAAGTATCTTGTTCTTGCTCTTAACATGATTATCCACATTTATCCTAATCATGGTGCATGTCTGGCTTCTTTATATAGACATAGTATTTCTTCATACCTATTCATTCTCCCATACAGAAGGAACATACTTCTTCAAATACCTACTATTAATAGATCTTATATGTTTCGTACCATCTAGATCCTCTAAATGGTATGCCCCATTAGGCAAGACGTTGTTTATCCTATATGGTCCTTCCCAATTGGGCGACCACTTACCATACTTTGGGTCTTTGCTATGCAGAAGGAGTACCGCTTTCCAAACTAACTCGTCTAAACCGAAAGATTTGGCTATGATTTTCTTGTAATAATACTTAGCCATTTTTCGTTTCTGGACTTGCAATCTGTATAGGACATCCGTCTTTCATTCATCCAACTCTAATAGATTTTATATTAATGACTCTGCATATTTGTCATTGCTTAAATTATTCTACAATCTCACTCTACCTGACTGCACATTAATCTCCTAGGCAGTACTGCGTCCTGGCCGTAAGTGAGTTGAAAAGGAGTCACTTTGGTACTGGATCATGGTGACATCCTATAAGCCCATAAAGCTTTATTCAAACATTTGTACCAATTTCTGGCTTTTTTCTATCATCTTTCTAATGATATTCTTCAGAATCTTATTAGAGGATTCCGCTTGCACATTAGATTGAACGTAATAGGGCGTGGGATTTACTATTTTGACTCCAAATTCGTCCAAAAATTCTTTTACCTAATCTCCATTTAAAGAAGTTCCATGATACACCATTAAAGTCTGTGGTATTCTAAATCTATAAATAACATGTTCACAAATAAATTCTATGATATATTTTTGGGAGATTTCTTTTAAAGGTATAGCTTCCACCCATTTAGTAAAGAAATTTGTCGCCACTATTATAAATGTACGCTGCTTGGACGATGGTGGATAAACTTTCCCAATGAGATCAATCGCCCAACCTCTAAACAGCCAAGGCTTGATAATAGGTTCCAGTTCTCTTGCTGGCACTCTTTGGATTGGGCCATGTCTTTGACATACTAGACAACCTTTTGCATATTGAATACACAACTCTCCCATTTTAGGCAAAAAATATCCACTCCTAATGATTAACCATCTCATCCTTTGGCCAGCCTGATGGGCTCCAAATATTCCTTCGTGAACTTCAGCCATGATGGTTTTGGCCTCTCTCAAACTTACACACCTCAATAATATACCATCCGAGCATTTCTTATATACCTCTTCATCTATCAGTACATAGTTTAATGCGTGTAACTTCAATTTTTTATCGCTCTTTTTGTCAGGCTCTTTTAAGAACCTTCTTATTTCTTCTCTCCAATCTGTTGCATCCCAATTTTGTATGTAATGAATATCCAATTTCTTCATCCTTCGTTGTGCAACAGGAAACATCACTCCATATTCACAAATGGTTGTTGGATTTAATATCTTCGAATAACCGGAAGCCATTTGGGCTAATTCGTTAGCCATATCATTGTATATCCTGTTTACATACTGGAGTTCGACTTGATCAAATTCTTCTGGAAGTTCCTAGGCGACTTCATACTGGCTTATCACAGAACCACATTGAAATTTAAAGTTTCCAATCAATTGGTAAATTACCAATTAGGAATCGCCCCTAATAATCACATTTTCCACCCCTAATTCTACTAACAATTCCAAACCTACAATTAATGTTTCGTATTATACCTGATTATTGGTGCAAATCCTCTACAGGGTGAAAGCAAACTTATGACAAACCCCCAATGGGTTTACCAATACTATTCCTATCCCTGCACCTTTGCAAGTTTTTGATCCGTCAAAGTATAAAATCCATATTTTTAATCCAAACGAGTAAACCTCCAATTCAATCTCTTCAGGCACGTCTAGGCATGGATGGTCAGCCAGAAAACTAGCCAATGCTTGATTTTTAACCGCTTTTTGGAGTATGAATTGTATTTCAAATTCCGATAGAGCTAAGGTCCAAAGGCTAATTCTTTGATGTAAAACAGGGCGAGAGAACATGTACTTAACTAAATTTACTTTATAAATTTAGTAAACAGTTACAGGCCGTAATAGGCCCTCAATTTCATACATATGAAGTATAAGGCAAGACAAAGCTTTTCAATAGATTAATAATTACATTCACATTTCGTTAACTGCCTACTTAAATAAAAGATTGCCCTTTCTTCACCAAGTTGGCCTTCTTGTGCGACCATTCCAACTATGGATCACTGTTTGTCCGGTAAGTAGACTTTCATTGGCTTTCATTGGATAGGTGATACAAGCACAGGTGGACTTGACAAGTACATCTTCAGGCTATCAAAAGCCTTTTGATGCTGTTCCCTCTAGATGAAATCGTCTTGATTTTTCAGCTTTAAAAGAGGCGAAAAAACTTTTATTCGCGCTGCACAATTAGAGATAAAACGTCTTAAGAAATTTATTTGGCCTAAAAATCTTTGTAACTCCCTTTAGTTACCAGGCGGTTTGGCTTCTAATATGGTCTTCATCTTATTCTTATCAAGATCAATCCCTCTTTCGTGTACTAAGAAACCAAGGAAATTTCCCGCACTAACACCAAATGCACATTTCAAAGGATTCAATTTTAATTTGTACTGCCTCATTCGTTCAAATGAGCATTTCAATTGTTGAAAATGGTCTTCTTCTCTAAGTGATTTGACCACTATATCATCTACATAGACTTCAACAAATTCGCCTATTATGTCATGAAAGATTAAGTTCATCTCTCTTTGATATGTGGGCCCAACATTTTTCAGGTCGAAAGGTAGTCACCTATTCAAAACATCCCAAAGCTCCAGGGCACCTAAAGGTAGTTTTAAGCATATCTTCCTTAGCTATGTAAATTTGATTATATCTAGAATATCCATCCATAAAGGAATACATTGCATGTCCAGCAGTTGAGTCTACCAAATAATCTTACCTAGGCATTGGGTATTCATCTTTGGGCGTTGCTAGATTTAAATTCTTGAAATCTATGCATATCCTGATACTATCATCTTTTTCAACACGTGCACAATATTAGATAACCATTCAACGTATCTGGATGTTCTAATAAATCTTGCCTTTAACAATCGCTCTATTTCTTTCTTTACTTTAGGTAATATATTAGGAGCAAAAAGTTTAGGAGGTTGTTTGTGAGGCTTAAAATTTGACTTGGTTGGTAATCTATGTTTTACTAGATTTTTATCCAGACCGGGCATATGTTCATATTCCCAAGCAAAGCAATCCTTATTTTTTTTAATAAAGCGATTAACTTATTAAGTACCTCTTGACTAAGCGTCTGGCTAACGAACATTGGACAATTTCCCCCCT
Source organism: Ligustrum vulgare (assembly GCA_963555705.1). Classification (NCBI taxonomy): domain Eukaryota; kingdom Viridiplantae; phylum Streptophyta; class Magnoliopsida; order Lamiales; family Oleaceae; genus Ligustrum; species Ligustrum vulgare. The sequence goes on along the minus strand of OY743181.1, from coordinate 34,361,049 downwards.
CGTCGCTAATGTTTACTTTTAATAAGGGATCTTGTGCTTCAGCATTCCCATGTTTTTTAATCTTCATTGCTTCATCATCCAGGTCGCTACTAGCCACTTCCTCTTCTAAGCAATCTACCTTATTGATTTCTTGGCCAACATTTTGCTCTAACTCAACTATTGCTAACTTGTTCCTCAATGCTTCTAAAGCCACTTTTTCCTTAATCCTTGCCTTATGCTCTTTATTGAAAACCCATCAGTTTGGCTTTAGAGGCTTGCATATCGACCAGACTCTCTTGTTGTTGACTGTCCATCAGGTTCCTTCAATTAACCTTTTTCCAATTATTGGCCTCTCAAGGGCCACTATGTTTGGCCTCATTTGACTAAAGATTTCAGTAAGAGCATCTACTAAATATGTTTCTTTGCTCTGTGAGATAATCTAAGTTTCTTTCCCATCTTGGGCGATCCTGACGAGCCCATAGTTCCCTTTATACATGAATTTTTCTACAGAATTTTCCTCCGCGATGAAATGCCTATTATCTGCTTGTACAACTTCTGCTTCTCCCTTATCGTTCCAAAACACCAAACACCGATGGAGCAATGAAGGTCTTACACTGGCTTCTATGGATCCAATCTCTCCCTAACAACACATTGTAACTGATAGGATCGTCTAACATAAAGAAGATTGTGGTCCTGGTTGTTGTTCTGACAGTTATTTCTAATGGCATTACTCCCTTGGCTGAAGCCGCTCCTCCATTGAAACTTGTAAGGATAACCTCTATTGGGATCATATCATTTTGTTTTTGTAAACTTTCTTATCAATCTGGACGGGATGGTATTTATGGCTGCTCTGTTATCAATAAGTACTTTCGATACTGAGATACCATTGATATGGGCCTTCACATACAATGGCCTCAGATGTTTTGTTAACTTTACAGAAGGCTTCCAAAAGATAACCTTTTATGCTGCATCTATCTCTACTTCTTGCTTGTCTTCCTTCAAACTGACTTCCCCTGCCACGTCGGTATGTAAGACTTCTTTTGGACTTTCCACACATTGGTTGCTTCTTTCATTTTTCTCCCATAATTTCCCATCTATAAACCATCCGGTAGGAGGAGGAAGTATTCTAGGAGGTGACCCATACTTTTCAGACTGCGACACTCTTACTTTCCTTTTAGGTGTTCCATATAGCACATAAAAGTCAAATGCACATCCAGATGGCTCGTTCAGTAGATCTACTTCAATGACACCCTCTTGATATAATTTCTTTAGTAATTTATTGCGTGATAGCCCTCACTTCCTTCCTTCTGCTTCTAAATATATTTCTTCTTCTACGTCTGCCATGTCGTTGTCCTCTTCTTCATAAGCCTCCTGGGACGTTTGACCTTCTTCGCATATCAACACACAAGCTTCCTCTTCATTTTCCTCTATTTCATCCTCTGCTTCTCTTTATTCTTAACTTCATTAGCCAATAAGTAGTTATTAGCCATAACCGGAGGCAGTGTTCCAAACTGAAAAGTAGATCGCCCTGGGTCTTCCTCATCCTCACTTTGCTTGCTGCGTTCAAATTTTGACTTTCCAGTAGAGGTTTTCGGTACTTTCTCTACTGACTCCCCTGTACTATTCCCCTTATTATTATTATAAAGGACATTTGGTTAGTCACCTTGATTAACTTGGGTGCCTCAAGAGGTAATGTAACACCCCAAGTTCAAGAATCTTAAACCTAGGTGTTAACTTCTCTTTTTCTTTTAATGCGGAAATAAATCGTTTAAACATTAAAATGCGGAATTTAAAACGGTTGCACAATTAAAATATTCATTTATCTATTATAAAATTTTACAGAAATTTCGGCAGAGTCTCCTCTATAAATTGGACATAGCCAACCTGTAGAGGGACATCAAAAAACCATTTTAAAATTTAAAACATCCATCACATCTCAATCACATTCATCATCTCCAAAACCAATTCATACATTTCCCAAACTCCTCAATCATAAGATTTTTCAAAACATCATCAAGCATTGACCATTGAAATAAAGGTAATTTAACCTCTAATACGTTCCATACTTAATAAAAATAACTTCAACCAAACCATTATCAATAATAATGAATGAAGAAATAAATTTAAATGATAACTCAAATGAATTTAAACTTTATTAATTAAGGCGACAACGGGTACTATCGGAGTCAGCCACCAAGTGTTCTCCTCTGATCATCTAACTTTCATCACCTGAAAAATGGGGAGGGATTGGGGTGAGCTGAAGCTCAGTAAGTAAACTGTATGCATGAATGCATGCTTATGACATGAATGCTTTAAAAATTTCATATATGTATCCCCATTTACTTTACTTTCCAAAACTTTCAAACTTTCATTTCAATTCAAAACTTTCACTTCATTTCCAAACTTTCACTTCCTTTCCATCGTGAGCTCACTTGGTGTAACTTCTAGTCAATCAGAATACAGTGGGCTATTATTTATTTGGAACCAGATTAACATGCGCATTTCCACCGCAAAGCGGTTTAACATTCACTTTCCTACCGCAAAGCGGTTTAACAGTCCACCGTAAACGGTTGAACATTCCGTCGCAAAGCGACTTAATTCGGGTACGCCGGTCCCCCGCGCCCCATTTCCCACTCGCAACTTTCATGAACTAGAAGTACACCCATTCATTCAAAAAAAACTTGGGATACATAACTTTTGACAAAAATTTCACTTTGACACATTCCTTTCATTAAAACATTTGACTTTCCCATTTCGATGTCAGTGCATGCTTAATGATGCAATGACATAATAACGTGCATGCTTTAACATTCTTCTCAATAGCATATGCTTTCATAAAGTAAGTGCAATTCATCAAAGCAAGTAAGTTGCACGACAGTCATTTACACATAACTTTCACATTTACATTCGACTTTGATACAAATAGGGGGAAGTTTACTTACCTGATGTCCTTAATATTTACCGTTTTCTTGATTTGCAAGTGGAGGAGCCTCGACTGCCCGTGTCGTCAATGTACCAAAAGTCCTAATTATTTCCATTCGCCAAAATGAATAACTTTCAGTTCACAAACACATTCATTATTCATTTTAATACTAATCAAACATTAACCGAGATTAAAACTTCAATTTAACCCAAGTGTGACTTTACATAATAACCACAACACATAAAACCATATTCGAGACAAGAAATGAATCTCAATGCACATTAGAAGACCTTTTCATCTTTTAAATTCAATTTCAACTCAAACTTACATAACTTTAGAAATTACTTAATCGTGATTCTAACAAGTTCACAAATATTAAAATAACCATTTATTACAAACTTTACCAACAAGCAATCAACTAATTTCTTAATTCTAATCAAATTCGAAAAATTAACCTAACCATTGGTTAACAATTGGATTCATATATAAAGATCTAAGAATTAACTAGTTAATATGACTAAAGCCATTTAGACCAATACATGGAATTTCTCAAATTTCTCAATTTACCCAGAATAACATAAACTTAATTAACTAACTCAAATTTTAACAAAGTATTTTCCAAAATTTTTAAACCTGAAAATTGTCTTCATAATTCAACTTAACCAAATATTTAACTAAGTTACAAAATCATCAATACACCCACACACACATATATATATACATATATATATATATATATATATATATATATATATATATATATATACACACACACCACATACACATTGTCTAACATCTCAAATAAACAATTTAAAATTCGAAATCTAAACAAGTCCAAAATCTGAAAATTTGAAATATACAAATATACACATACATCAATATATACATACACATACATCAATATATACATACACAGAACTTACACCTACCTATAATCATGGTTAATTTCGAAAATTTAACAAAATTACAAAATCTGAAATTATCTGAAACATCTGAATTCATGCATATCAAGTGTATTCATACATTATTTACATAGAATTTATACATATATACATGTGTGTATCGAATTATGGGGGTGTGTGTGTGCGAAATCGCGTGAAACCGTGTGTGTGTGTGTGTGCGGTTCGCGGGTGGTGTTTGTGCGTGAGGAGAAAAGGGAGAAGGGGGAAGAGGGGGAGGGGACTTACTGCCGGTGGAACGGCGGTCGGCGGTCGAAGGAAGAGCGTAGGAGAGCGAGGCCGAGAGGGAGACAGAGACGGAGAGGCCGAGGGTGAGAGAACGGTTCGAGAGAGAGAGACCGCGTGAGAGAGAGGCGTGAGTGAGAGTGATTAGGTTAGGTTAAGGTTTTTTTTTTAATCTTTTGGAATTTGCAAATCAGTCCCTCAACTCTTCTCTTTTGTTTAAGTAAGTTTATAAGTTCTATCTACCCTCGATTGACACTACACTTTTCCCCCAAATTTCAAATTGGCATAATAAAATAGAAAATAACATGCTGAGGCAATAAAACAATTATTTACATAGAATTGCACGTAACTAATTTAAATAACCAATTTATAATCTTTCAAATTGGTACATTGATCGAGCCGGCGTCCAAGTTCTTCCACTGCAAAATAATTCAACTTATTATCAATAATAATTGTCAAATACATTATTCATCATAAAAAAATTTAGGTGGTATTCAAGAAAGCACGCAAGACGAAAAGTGGTATTACAGGTAATGATCCCTGTTGTCGCTTCATCATCTTCCCATAATTTCTCTAAAAACATTTTTGTTGTGTCCTAGTAATCTCATTGAAAGGCACAACTCTTCTTGCATTGTATTGGAATGAATGCCAGACATTTTCCTGACATGGTTGCGGTCTGAATGTCCTTTGGTTGGCTAAAACTGCTTTTCAAAAGTTGGCTTTCTGCGCATTGACATGTCTTGCACCCTTTCAGGCTGGAAATCGGGTACAACATTGGGGTGACTGTAATATCTCCGTGTTCTAATTTCTTCTACAAGATTGTTTACCTCTCCCTTACATCTGGCACATTAAATACTTTCATCCCCTTTGCATTCCTTCCCCTTGAGTCGTTCAAACACATTAGGACGTTGTTCAACATCTTCTTTTCCATCATCAATGACGAACTTGAACTTTGACAACTTATTTTGGAAATCAGTCACCATCATGTTCACCCCAAGTGGTTGTGGGAAAGGGTTTTCATCCACTGTCATCTTCTTTTTGGACTCAAAGGTGATTCGTCTTGACTTAATGGAATCTTGTAGCACATGTCAGAAAACCAAGTAATTGTTAGTCATGTGAGACCATGCATTATGCCATTTACAATATCTTTTACCCTTAATTTGTTCAGGACTTGGCAACTTATGCTTATCTCTCAAATTTTTCTGCTTATCCTTATATAATTTATCAAATATAATGAGACTATATTTACATGGAAGCTAAGTCAAAAGTTGACTAAATGAGATTGCAAGAGCCATGGAATCCAAGACAAAACAAGTTTTGGAACTTGTTTGATCCACCTAAAATGGGTAAGACCCATAGACTGTAAATGCGTTTACGCTGAATTAATTCGGATTCTGCTTGCGGTAACAACATGCTGTGATTATGGAATTTTCGAATCCTTAAATATATAAACTTAGTATACTATCTACAAAGATCTAATTATAGATAGGAAGCCTCACGGAGCTAGAATGTTAATTTTGATGAGATAATCAAAATGTTTGATTTTATCAAAAATTGTTGATGAATCATGTGTGTATATAAATGGTCAGTGGGAGTGTTCAATATTTCTGATACTATATGTAGATGACATATTATTGATCAAAAATTGAATCTCTAACCTTGAAAGTGAAAGTGCAATTATTTAAATTTCTCCATGACGGATGAGAAATAAAACCTTTAATATGGGAACCAGAATCTATAGAAATAGATCTGGAAGGTTTTTTTGATTTCTCAATCCACATACATAAATATAATGCTAATGTGGTTAGCATAAAAGAATCCAATGTAAGATTCGTTCCCAAAAGTCATGGGATTAATCTTCTCAAAATGATGTAGAGAATATACTTGATTATTTGAAAATAAAATCTTTTTAAATGCGACGCTATGTTCAACACCTTTTGTATTATTGAGTACTTAAGAAGCATTAAGAATACAATAGACAAGAGGAGAAATGTAGATTTACAATCTCTGGGTATAGAGATACCACCCTTCAGTCCGGGAAAGGATGAAGGAAATATCCAGTATAATTGTTAATTACCTCATAGTAGTGGTGTTGTCAATTTGAAATGGTTCAAACAAGGGAGACCACTAACTGTACAACCGAGACCAAATACATAGGTGCTTGTGAAACAATCTCAATCAATAAGTTCATTAGTGAACTATAAGTGTTCCTAGCATTGTAACTCCAGTAATGAGTACTATGACAACAATGGAGTCTTCTTGCAAGTGAGGGAACTGGATCTCATCGATGATCAGAGTATGTATTTAGGGGTTACTATCTCATTCAAAGATTGTAGAAAATAAAATTCATGCCCACTAACCTTGAGAAGGTTGAATATGTGAAGCGTCACATATCGAAGATCCACTTGTAAAACCACTATCCCAATAGAAATATGATTATCATATAAACTCATTATGTATAGGATACATAAGTTATTGGATCTAGTGGGGGAATATCAATGTTATGCTCTAAATCCAATCGTTGAGATATTATAACACATATATAATCATTGTCTAAATAAAGGTAGATCTATTATTACATTGAGTTTAACTCATCATTTAAATAATAGAGTCCATAGAGTAAGTTTAAATAACTTGTAAGCCACAAGGTGTTGTGACTGTGAGATACAAGTCATTAATAACTTATTCTAAAATTGTCCCTAGTCGAAGTCCCAACAAGATATGGATGTTGTTGTTGCAGTTAGATTAGTATGTGTTGCATTTCTTTCTTGTGAAGAAAGTAGCTTATCTCACAAGCTAGAATGTAGAAGGACATTCGAATGAACACATGGATGCATTGTTAGATGAACAAAGCATTGGATGACCTGCCTAGAGATTCCACATGGATAACTATCCAAGCGTCAGTGGTGAATCTCTAATGTGTGGTTGTGGCTTTGGTCCTTTGAATTGAGGACATCATAGAATCTTATATGGGGAAATTACACAAAATACTCCTAAAATTTAAGCTATTTGAAAAATACCCTTAATACCTAATTAAAATATTTCATACCGTACAAATTACGTTAAATAAAAAAAAAAAAAAAAACTAAATCCAGATAAGAACAGAGAACTTCAACCTCGTTCAACTCCTCTAAACTCCTCCATTTTTCCTTCACCCCACAAGTTTATAATCTCAGTCAAAGAAGATGAAAGGGTACTCCATTGTTTGGAGATAATGATATAAAGGAAAGTTGCAGAGAATGTTTACGAATGAAAAGTTGCTTGAATTTACAGGCAAGGCTTTCCCATTTCAAATTTACCAAAATTTGTTGCGCAAATTTTCGTTCAAATTCATATGTAACTTCTGATAGAATGGTATTGGATTTCTCCTTAATCTTTCACAACTCTTGCGGGTCAATTCTTAGATTAAGTTGTAATCCGATTTTTGGAATCTAATTCTTGCTCAAATAACAGAAGTTTTCAATTTTGGTTTTGAATGCTGCCCGTAGGTCAACTAATTTGTTTATTTGAAGTAGGAAATTGATTGTAGATTCCCGATTCCAGAAGACAATATTCCAAAACGTGGCTCCTACTAAACATTTTTGCTATGCCTATAAGAGTTTTTTCTTCGCTTGAAGGCTAGAAACATCCTTTAGGACATTGTTGCACACGAGTCTCCAAAAAAGGTCATCGAGAGTATTACTTTTTTTAGTTATTAGCATGAAGGGATTACATTTTTGAGTGATGTAGTATGTAGTATGTCTAATTGTTGCTGCATTAAATCTAGTCTTTTCCCGGTGGGCGTCGTGAGTAAAGAAGATTTAGTCTTCAAAGTTCTAAAGACTGAGGATATTGATGAGTACTTGACTGCAATTAGTGAGCATGAGTGATAATATTCTACTTTGAAAAAAATTGCCTTCTCCTTTATTTTATCGTGGGTTTGATAGAAAAATTAGTTTGCTTTGAGATGTAGATGTTTGATGGAGGTTGTTTATTGATTTGGTGTGAATGGTGCATTTTACAACCTTATGGAATTGCTATAGATCCTAGGATTGTTGTCTAACCCAGAATTTAGCACTTGTTGCCAGTTGGTTGAACTATCTAGACTAGGATGCATGATTAATGAACCTTAGGAGGATGTTTTTAAAAGATTTTATGCCTCTTACTAGGCTACTGGAATAGATAACAAGACCAGAACTCTAGAATTGGTACTTGGCAGTGTGAAGAGCTAGGTTCTGGAAAATTGTTATGTTTTCCCAGTGCAGGTAGTTGGTATGGGTTGTGGCTTGGCTATTGTTGAAAAACAAGGCCAAATTATTGCCATAACTGGGGAAATTCTGAGGGCCAAAATGCAGTCAAAATGGGGACAAGCAGGTTGTTGTTTCTTGGTTTACAAATGTAGAATTAACACCAAAGTTGGGTCGTCCCCAGCCTAATGCTTATGGTAGTGTAAACAGAGAATGAAGGGGCCACTAATAGCTACAAGAATGTGTCCTACTTGTATTTTTAGTTTTGTAATTTCCTTCCATTTGTCCGGGTATGCCAAATGTTCCAAAAGTATGTGTATTTGTATGGGAACCTTACATTCTACGCCTGTGTCCGGGTATGCCTGGAGTATTGTGTTTGTGTAGGAAGTATTTTGTGATTTTGTGGTGCATGTTTCCTATTTGTGGACTTGTATAATTTGTTAGTCCATGATGTATATTGCAAATATTGAAAAAGTTACGTTCAAGTGGAAAAAAGTTACAAAGTAAAACGTTTAAAATTTTCACTAAATTAGTTCAAAGAAAAAGTGATAAAAGTGACATTTTGTAACTTTTTTTGTTTTTTAAAAAAAGTGGCATTGTATCACTTTTTAATTAAAAAAGTGGCGTTATGTTACTTTTTAAATGATGAATATTTCAAAAATTGAAAAAATGACATTCAATGTGACTGTGTCACTTTTTATTTAAAATATAAGGTGACTTAAAGGAAAAACTTTTTTAAGAAAAGTGGCATCACGTAAAATATATTTTAGTGTTTGTAGACTTGTGTGATTTGTTGGTTAATGGTGGATATTACAAAAATTGAGAAACTGATAAAGTGTTATTTTCTCCACTTAAAAGTGATACCATGTTACTTTTTAGTTAAAAGAAAAAGTAAAAATGTGACATTCTGTTTGTGTATGAAAAATAGAGAATTTTTAATGTATCTGCTAATGTTTATGAATTTGTGTAATTTGTTAGTCAATGATGGATATTACAAAAATTGAAAAATTGATCTTCAAGTAGAAAAAGTGACAATTTGTCACTTTTTAGTCACATTTCTTTTTTTAAAAAAAGTGACATTGTGTCAATTTTTTTAAAAAAATGGCACAATTATTCTAATATTTTGAATAAAATTTAAAAGTGATGAATTTATTCTAAGGTTTTAATTTATGTTTGATTGAGAAAGTAACATACAAATCAATTTTTAAAAATAAGTGATATCGTGTCACTTTTTTAAAAAGTGACAAAAAGTTAAAAAATGGCGACTCAAAATTCACAAAGTATTTTTACTTCCTAAAAATTTCTAAAGTGTATTTTTTTGTAAATAGTTCAAAAATAAGGGTATTTGTTTAAGTATCCCATCTTATATGAGGATTGCTATACTTTGGTGAGCGTTGGTATTGGCTCTTGAGAGAGAGTCATTAGGATGACGTCGTACGAGTATAATGAGAGTCATATGAAGGTTGTGTATGTCCAATATGAAGATTCTTCACTCCTGGGTAGTAAGAGATTATAACCTATTTTTTAGACACTTAAGTTGATATGAATTCCTCGGTCGGGGAGAAATTATGAGTTGAAAAGGTGTTTTAAGTCATAACAAGATCAACTAAAATAAGGGGTGAATAACATAATTGTTGAAATGAGATTGACTCTATCCACATCTCTTAACCAATTGAGTTATATTGATGAAGGTAACCACACATGAACAGGTCTTGTAATGCCACATGACTTTTCCTTTCACATGAATTGTGAATTAATCGATCTTGGTGAGTCGGGGATTAATTGGAAATAGAGATTTCAATTTATCTTATTCCAATCAGATTTGAATAATAATAACACGACGTTTGCCATTATGGATGGAATCTAATGGGTCACACACAAAAGATGAGAATTGAGTATCTGGAATTGGATATTGTCCAAGTGGGAGATTGTTGGAATAGTGTCCAAGCCCAATTGGTTGGGTCGGACTTCGGTTACAGTTGGACAAGAATAGCCCAAGTCTGCTATCTTAACCCTAATTAGGATATTACTTAAACCTACAAGAACTAGGTTTAGTTGCAAGAGAATAAATTGAGTCGCATTTTTTCTAGCGTAGGTTTTTCTCTTGCTAGCACAAAGAGAAAAACCAATTCTCTCAAATCCATTACAAATGTTGGAGATTGATGGAGTTCCAGTTTCAACTCACTGTGTGGATTTCTATTAGAGGCTGGATAATTGGAGAACTAGTGGTGACAAGATTGTACCTCCTACTTCAGATTTCAGATTCACTACATTCATTAATGGCGGTAGATTTGTTTTTGGTGGAGGGGTTGGAGAGTTGGATTTGAAGTTTCGTAAATGTTCAATGGCCCCATTTCTCTCGAGACAATGCAAGACCCGGTTACACTTTGTACCAAGAAAACCAATGAGAGGTTCAACATTCTCAAAATTTGGGGCCTTAGGTTAAATTTTTTCAAGGGTCTTCACGAATAAAATTCATTTTTGTAAAGAAAATGAGTAGTACTCCTCTCTATGCAAAGGGAATTAGTGGTGATGCCTTCCATCGTATTATAGCTTTCTCAGATGTGAGGAGTCCAAATCTATATTACAGTTCCTTAAAGTTCATACGTTAACCTTGTTTTCAACTTATCTTTTCGGTTCCTTTATTTCTGGATGCGGAGGAATCATAAAGAGATTTGGCTATGTTGAGAAAGATATAGTATGGTCAAACTACTTGTGAGAATTTCAGAAAGCTAGACAAAATTTGTACTTTTAACTGCCAGAGAAAGGAAGAAGACATGATTGTTAACGTCAAATTTTTGTAAAGGTAGGAACATTTTACATGTTATTTGTCAATAAGGATGTTTAACTCCAAACATCTCAAAAGGTTGGGACGTTCTTCACCGAAGTTATTTATACATAGGGATGTTGAGAACCAGGGTCATTTCAATTAAAACTCTGTTACCTTTCTGGAAATTTCTTTCCTCTTCACCATTGAAATTCAAACTGAAATGTGACGATTAATTAATATACCTCCAATTAATCCCCTTATATTCTTGTTGTTGTTATTCTCATGGTAAATACATAGTTGTTTACCTGATTTACATTATTTTTAATGTAAATTATGAATTTATTTTTTAAATAATATTAACGACAATTACCAATTGGGGTGAGAGAGAAAAAGAAATGGGGTTAAACTTGATATTTGACGAAAATTCCTTTAAATTTTTTAAAATTTGACTGTTCAAATCCATCTTAACAGTGAAGAGGCGTCAAAAGTAAAAGAAAGGACATTCACTGTAAGAAACTGATATTATGCATGATGAGTGTCAAATGTAGGGACACTTTGTGCTAATTACCATTATCTAAAGTTTAGTTCTTATCCAAGTTTTATATATTCCTTTAAATACAAGTTCTAAGTCTTATGTCATTAATGATGTCAAGTTAATAGGGATTCAAGAATCAATTGCTAATTATCTTACAACTGTTGTAAATTAAATACTAATTCGTGAAAAATACTGTTGAAACGAATGTTGGTGGTGTGATGACTAAACCTCATAATTACTTTGAAGATTCCAAGGAACGACACTTGATTTCTTTTAGACTTTATTTGTCCCACCAAATAGTATGAACAAGAGATTCAAATAAGTCTCCAAGATACAATGGAATTAAAATTTTTGTTTGATGACGAACGTGCAATATCCTGCAACAAACCTAAACACAAAGACTATATAAATAACACAAGAGAGCCTAATATTCAAATATGCAGTAATTGAATACTAGATATTTGTGTGCAAGAACACAAAATGAACTTTAATGCAAGAGTATGAAAGCAAGTAGAGAAGAGAGGAGAAAATTCAAGTAAGTTTGAATCAACCAACTTTGTATCCTTTATATAAAGTATCAAGAGGTGTATTATCAATAGATACAACCTTCACAAGTGATACAACTCTTCATGGTTCAACTTTTTTTATAAAAAGCTATGTAATGCATGAAAAGGTTTAAGAAAATCAAGTTCAAAAAATTTTCCAACTGTCCCATGCGACAGCATAGGTGAACTTTATGGCTGCATGGCCTTGTCATGCGGCAACATGGCTATGCCTGGTCAAAATGTTATAATTTACTTTTTGACCGAATTTTTCATTCCAGTTTTCTACCTTTTCTTCAACCATTGTATATATGATTCATTTAGAAAATTCCTCCAACAATCCTCCACCATTTTCAAAATGAATGAAGTTTTTGAAAAATTTCTTGTGTAAATTTTTCAAACTTATGTATAGGTGTCTTTAGGACTTGAACCTTCACATAGTGAAAGCATTTCAAATGTTAATGAAGGTGACGTGGTAGACAAGTTTTGAACTAGCGACCTTATGTGACTAACCGGAAACACCTCAGACACTAGTTTGAGAGTCTTTATTGTGTTCAACAACCGACACATGAATAGGCCACGTGTCCTGTATCTTGGTTTTATTTTCATGAATATCTTGAGTAGTCTTCCAAACTACTTTGGAGATGGCACCATCCCCGATATTCATATAGGTAGACTTGTAAAAAATGCCAACGTATCTAAAGTATTTTATAGATATCTATATGTCTATTAAGAGCCATTTATCTCATCCTACCCTTAATGATACATTTCCAATCATTTCTACCTTTGGGATTAATATAAATATTTGCAATCACTCATATAATGTATTTACTCATTGAACCTAATAGCTTGATGTTTCAAGTGTTAGGTCGAGGTTCAATTGTTGATGATTTTGAATTGACTACAATCTCATTCTCTTTGACGTTTTAGAAACTAAATCACTTGCAAGGCCTTTTGCTAAAGGATCCGCCAAGTTTTGACTTGACCTCACATAATCCACGGTAATGACTCCATCCGAAATAATTTGTCTTACCGAGCTATGTCTTAAACCAATGTGTCTAGACTTTCCATTATAGAATTGACTATATGCTCTAGACAACGTAGCCTCACTATCACAACGAATAGATACCGAAGGCATAGGTTTAGGAAAAATAGGAATTTCAATCAATAAATTCCTTAGTCATTCTGTTTCTTTACTACATGAAGCTAATGCAATAAATTTCGCAGCTATAGTAGAATCCACTACACAAGTTTTTTTCTTAGAATCCCATGATATAGCACCTCCACCAAGTGTGAATGTCCATCCACTAGTTGATGCATGATCTTCTCGATCGGTAATCCAAATAGCATAAGTAAATCCTTCTAAAACCAAAGGATATCATGAGTAATGAATACCATAATCCATAGTACCTTTAAGATACTTTAGTATTCGATTAACTCCTTGCCAATGCAATTGACTAGGATTGCTCGTATATCGACTCATTTTATCAACGACAAAAGCGATTTCCGGTCTTGTAGATGTCATTGCATACATAAGACATCCAATTAATCGAGCATGTTCTAATTGAGAAACTGTTGTATCGGTGTTAGAAAACATTCTAACATTTGAATCAAACGGAGTAGATAACGACTTGCAATCAAAATGATCGAACTTTTTCAACACGTTTTCAATATAATGTGATTGAGTAAGTATGATCCCGGTTTCTTTCCTTATGATTTTAATTCCTAAAATCACATCCACAAGTCCCATGTCTTTCATATCAAAGTTAGATGACAACAATGACTTAGTAGATTTGATTACTTCTAAGTACGTTCCAAAAATTAACATGTCATCCACATATAGACAAATAATTACATTTTTGGCCATTAAACTTGCTATATACACGTTTGTTTGATTCATAGATCTTAAATCCATTGGTCACGATAACTTTATCAATTTCTTCGTGCCATTGCTTGGGTTCTTCTTTAAGTCCATATAATGACTTAGTTAATTTATACAACTTTCGTTCTTGTCCTTGTACGACAAAACTTTCTGGTTGCTTCATATATATATTTTCATCCAATTCTCCTTTTATGAACACGGTTTTAACATCTATTTGATGAATTTCAAACTTATAGATGGATGCCAAGCAATTAAAGTTCTAATAGGAGCAATTCTAGCAACCGGTGCACAGGTATCAAAATAATCAAGACCTTCTTTTTGTGTAAAGCCTTTTGCCACTAATCTTGTTTTGAACTTGTCTATTGTTCCATCCACTTTCATCTTCTTCTTGAAGATCTATTTACAACCAATTGGTTTATTACCCATAGGAAGATCTACAATTTTTCAAGTTTTGTTATTCATGATAGATGACATTCCATCATCTATAGCTTCTTTCCAAAAGGCTGAATCATTCGATTTCATAGCCTCTTCATAAGTGAGAGGATCCAACTCAATAGATTGAGTTACTACGATTTGTAATGAAGTCGGGCCCAAATGTTTTCTCTTTTCTTGCCCTTTTACTCTTTCTAATTTCCGAAAGTTCTTCATCTATTTTTCTCTTGTTATCTTTGATAACCTCCGGCTCAATCGAATCCCGATTAGTAGGTCTAGGAATATTATTGAAGTTGTTTTCATTACATATAACATCTATAGATTCTATCACGGTATCATCTTCAATCGAGTTATTAGGTTCTATTACTAGAAACCTATAACCTTTACTATGTTCCACATGTCCCAAAAATATGCACTCTATTCCTTTCAATTTTTAATCTTTGGATTGGGCAATCTAACTATTGCTCTACATCCCCAAACACGTAGATTAGAGATGTTAGGTTTTTTGCTTTTTCCAAAATTCATATTGAGTAACTTTGTTACCTTTACTTGGAATTTGATTTAGGATATGACATGCAGGGAGTAAAGCTTCACCCCAATAGCCTTTACTTAAACCCAAGTTACTCAACATAGCATTAACCATTTTGATTAATGTCCTATTTTTCCTTTTGGCTATACCATTTTTTTGAGGGGTATATGCAATAGATGTTTTATGAATGATTCCAACATCTTCACAATATGTGGGAAAATGATATTCATCGCCCCTATCACTTTTAAGATATTTAATATTAGTGTTGCACAAGTTTTCAACTTCATTTTTAAATATTTTAAATTTGTTCAAAACTTCATCCTTAGAGCACATTAAATATACATAGCAATACTTACAAAAATCATCAATGAAAGTCACAAAGTGAAGTTTTCTTCCTCTACTAGTGTGCTGGGTAAATCACATACATTACTATGAATAAGTTCAAGTAAAGAACTATTTCTTACAATTTTAGGAAAAAAAGTTTTTGTGATTTTAGTTTGAGCACATAGTTTGCATTTTCCTTCTAAGTCATGTTGGCAATTAGGAATTAATCCAAGCATACTCATGTCATGCGTTTTTTTAGTGTTTACATGTCCTAAATGTGAATGCCACACAAATAAGGAATCAACAAAAATATAAATGGAATTTGTATTTTTATTCATAATATTAAGTTTAAACATTCCATCGTACATCAACCCTTTTTCCAACAAAGACTCCTCCTTTAGACAATACAAACTTATTTGACTCAAATACAAGTTTGAAACGAAACTTATTAAGAAGACCTCCAGACACAAGGTTCTTTTGAACATCCGAAACATGGTAAACATCTTTTAAAGTGAGAGTTTTCCGGAAAGTAAATTCCAAATTAATGTTTCCTTTGACAAGAATATTTGCGGTGGTAGAATTTCCCATATAAAGAATTTTCCCATCTTCAACAGGTTCATAAGTGGTGAAAATATTTTGATCCTTACAAACATGCCTAGTGGCACCGGAATTGATCCACCACTCATTATTTTCCTCCACCGTGTTAACTTCACTTATCATGGACACGAAGTTCGAGTTCCCATTTAATTATTTATTTTTATTTGTAAGACGACAATCCCTTTTGAGATGTCCCATCTTACCACAATTGAAACATGGTCCCTTCTTCTTCTTGTCTTTATCTTTGGAGTCAAATTTCCTCTTCTTGTTTTTCCTTGAGAAATTTTTGTTTGTATTCTTTGTTGGTATCTTTCCCTTCCTCCACCACATGGACATTAGAAGATTGGCCATTATTTTTTTTTTGGAGTTGTTCACCCTAAAATCCTCTTCAATACAAAGATGTCTACCCGAATCTTCAAGAGAAATGTTATCCTTCATATGCTTGAGATTCTTTTTGTAATCTCGCCAACTTGGGGAAAGTTGAAGATGAAATTTAGAGGAAAGAAATTTCTTACTTGTAGCATCTTCGGACACGTATTTTAGTCCAATGCATCCCAAATTTATTTTGCACTTCTTTTTCCATGGTATTGATCAAACAAATATGACCTTTGAATATGTATTCATCTTGTTCCCATTTTTGCCTTGCCCTTGTATTTTCCAAGATTTCATCTTCGGTTTCTTCTGATTTTCAAGTAGTAAGAACATAAACCAAGTTGAGAGTAGTAAGTAGGAAATGTAACTTATTTTTCCAACGCCTAAAGATTGAGCCTTCAGATCTTTACATCTTTACAAAGTCTATGACAAGATCACGAAGTGAAGAAGTTGTAGGAGCCATCACAATAAACACGCAAAATAAAGTCTAACGATTGTTGAAATGAATATTGGTGGTGTGATGACTAAACTTTGTAATGACTTTGAAGATTCCAAGGCACAACACTTGCTTTCCTATAGACTTTTTTGTCCCACCAAATAGTATGCATGAGGGATCCAAATAAGCCACCAAGATATAATTAAATCAACATTTTTTTATGACGAACATGCAATATCCGGCAACAAACCCGAACACAAAGACTATATAAATAACACAAGAGATCTAGTATTCAAATCTGCAGTAATTGAATACTAGAAATTATATGCAAGAGAACAAGATGAACTTTAATGTAGGAGTATGAAAGCAAGTAGAGAAGAGAGGAGAAAATTCAAGTTTGAATCAACCAACTTTGTATCATTTATATGGAGTATCAAGAGGTGTATTATCAATAGATACAACCTTTACATGTGATATAACTCTTCATGGTTCAACTTTTCATGAAAATCTATGTAATGCATGAAAAGGTGCAAGAAAAATCAAGTTAAAAAACTATCCAACGGTCCCATGCCATTGCCTTTTCATTCGGTATAGCATGACAACCTCATGCGACAACATGGCTATGCCTGACCAAAATGTTATAATTTAGTTTTTGACCAGATTTTTCATTCCGTTTTTCTACCTTTATCTTCAACCATTGTATACATGATTTATTTAAAAAATTCCTTCTACAAAAACATTGTATCCCTACAATTCTAGTTATTATGACTATTGTTCCTCTACAGCCTCAATTATTTCTTATAAATATAGGGTTTTAATTCTCAACAAAATATACACAACTATTGACTTTATCTATTTTCTTCTCTTCTCTCTCCAGTTTATAATTCATTATCAACATGATTTCTCTTTTTATGATTATATAACTTATAATCATGTTTTTCAGTAAAGATATGTAAGTTGTATTCTTAAGGTTCTCTAGATATAATTTGTATGATCTCCTTCTGTATGTTTAAGTTTCTTGAAATTTTATGTTAAATAGTTTTATTTTTAAATATTTTAGGGAAAAGTACACTCTATTTCAAAACTAACAAACTTAAAAAATACTTTTAAGATTCAGGTACCAATTAATAATATTATATAATAAATTATTATATTAAAAAATCCAACCCCACACCCCCATTTCCCAACATTGTCTAACTTCAAGCCAAAAAAATGAATTGTTTGTACACTCCACATCCAACATCAGACAACAAAACCAAAACATCATCAGATCATGTCGGCATTTTGTCCTTATACTCGGCCTTCGAAGATAGGCACAACTACCACACATACTTCTTGGAGAAGAGAGGTTGCTACATATGATGGCTAGATGGAGTTCGTTGCTACAAACGGGTTGGAGAGATTGGTGTAGGTGGTGGTGATATTTTGTATGGGCGATGTTTGTTGTGTTTTTCTTTTCATGATAGTGTTAGTGAGTGGTGGATTTGAGCTGTGACTGTTTGTGACTAGATCTATGAATAGTGTGACTGCTGAGACTCGTGATGCATTAATTGTAAGAATTTAGGAGCAATGATAAACAAAAGAAAGTAGTTTGTAAAGAAGAATTTGCGGGAAATAGATTGTAAAAAACTTTAATGCGATGATAATAAAAGGTAAATGTAACGACCTGAATTCTAATAAAATTCGAACTGTTACCAAGCTTCATTTATAAGAAAAATGAATATATTTTTCTCAGCAATTTAAATCAACTATTAAAATCTCGTTCGACTAAAATTAGAGAAGATCAAATAATTGAAATTGTCATCTTTTTAACTATATTAGTATAAAAAATGACCAATTTCATATCAAACCCAGTTAACATAAATCCTACCAGTTAACATAAATTCGAATAACTGAAAATACAAATCTTCTAAGGTGTTTCAAAAATTTTAAAGATCAATTTTATGTGAAAACACAATTAAAACAAGAGTCGATTCACTCAAATATACAATTCACAGGAATCGTATTATGCAGGTTCCTCACTTATTACTAGGACTAGGATAAGAAGGTTGTCAACTTAAAAATACTAATTCAAGCCAAAACTTAAAAGAATAACAAAGAGCATGCAACCAATACAAAGTTGAACATGATTAACTGAGAGCCTATGTATATCACATAATTAAAATAACATAAATGATTTTAGTTGATTTGCACAGTAAGAGTCAAAAGAAAACTCAAAATATTAATTAATCTTACTGTTGTGAACGTGCAATTGGCGAGAAATTTAAATAAACATATCTAAATGAAATACGTTTCCAAATCTTAAATAACAAGATTCATGATATAAATAAATGTGAATAATGCTGAAAAAAATAAATTGTTAGATCATGTTATGCCAGAACTTATTTATTGAAATCCGTAGATCCTGGCCTCTCAACAGCACCGCATCAACAGCCAAATCAGTGACCCATTCTAATATGTAAAATAGTAGGTGTGAGTATATAGAATACTCAGTAGGACATGAAAATCATGGTGCTATCCCTAATAAAAATATTAAACACATGTGCCAAGAATATCATACCGTCATCATATATTTAGAAAACCGGTAAGAGCTCAATCATATCATATCTTTGGTACCGGATGGCCATAAAACATTATATCATATCATATCATTAACTTTCATAAGCATTATAAATTAACAACGTAGAAAAATAATTTAAATGGGATAAAATCAACTTTACCTCGTTATCCTACCTTTAAACATGATGTGGTGATGACTCCGACGAGCAATTCTTTTAAAAAATCTTTAAGTATAGTAGAATTAGATGAATAGTTGCCCAAGCCGTGAAGTAAAAGAAGGAAGAAGTAAAATTATAAAATTCCAACTGTTAACCTAGTTTTAAAAGAACTAAATAGCTTACTAGGACTCCAATTAGGTATAATTATTATTCATAGAATTAGGATATTTGATTGATTTCTGTCAACTAAATCTCATGGAAATAAAAGTTAATTGGTTATGATATATCTATGTATATATACTATCCTATTTTAAAAATTTAACTAAAATCAAACCTACCTAAACACATCACATGTGCACACTACACTAAAAACTATATTTTATATAAAACTAAACTAAATACTAAAAACTAAAATTCAATAAATCAGGCTTCATTAATCCGAATCAACTTTTCCTCGAGCTAAAAATACATGATTAATTACGATCTATCCAATGAGCCCAATATTGACATACTTATCAATCTACTATAAAAACCTAAATAATTGACAAGACAAATTTGAAATTAATATATTTATCACTTTAGCCCCTAACCTTCAAAGTATGTATAATAGCATATAAAGAAAATAAATTTTGCTTTATGAAAATATTTTGGGACCTTACTAGGAAGAAGGGTCTCTCCCTTTATAGGACAAAGGAGACACGTACATAGCAAATATCAGTATCTTCAAGTAGTGTTGTGCAATGCGTGGATACTGGAACGCCAAATACTACCCAAAAGATGCATTGTACATTCACATGTATTTACCTTATGTTAAATGGCATTGAAAGGTAAAATTTAGGCATACAAAATACTTTGAATATGACAAAATTAATGATAGCATGTTAATTTAGCTATATTGTGGGTAATTGTTGACACATAAAAATACTTGATTCGAAGGCTCAATATGGAAGTCCAAAACATGAGCTCCCGTTTCAAATAACAGTGTAATATGGAGGAGTCTGGACAATTGCAGAAGTGTTTGAGAGACTGGATGATTGGGCAAACGAAGGAATAGTTTCCACAAACTTAGAGTTTATTGGAGTCATTTGTGAGCAGTTACCATGACGTGATTAATTGAGGAAAATCATTGAAATTTATTCGATGCAAAGGATTGGAAGACGGTTGAGTAAAGTGGTGAACAACGGTTATCAAGCAAGTTACAAAGCTAAGGCGGAAAATCAAAAATTCAAAGTAGTAAGCAGTTCACACTAACTTGTGTATATTGTAGAAAGTTAGACGTTTAAAAGACCAACAAATCAAAACTCTAAAAACAGAGATATAATTTTCTCATCTTAGATTTTAACATTATCCTATGTTTATTTGTGCGCTTGTGCCCCTTGGAGGCTTCTTGTAAATCAAACTTTCTTTAGTGCAAACACCCCTCCTTTTTGGGATTGTCTCAAGAGATTTGTCCTTTATACTTTGGTCTGATCCCTTTTAGTTGTTAGCATGATTGACCCACTTGAACAACATGAATAATCAAAGTGTTGATGATAAGAATTGTAAATTCTCTTAGCATGCTTGTACCTGAGATTAAAGCAATAGAGCAACTTTGACCTGGAAGGAATTCAAAACTGAAATTAGGGACAAGTTTTTTCCACAGGCACTCCGAGATCATAAGGAGTCTGAGTTTCTGCATTTAGTTAAGGGGGATATGGATATTACTGAGTATGAGAGAAAGTTCGAAGAATTGTCCCGATATACTCCACACCTGGCAGAGACTGAATTTAAAAAGTCACACTGAATGAAAGGGGTCTAAGCTCGCATGTTAGACAGATTGTCAGTTCTCATGAGCTGCCAACTTACAGGGAAGAAGGCTTAAGCAGTAGCCTATGCAGGTGTGAAGGTTGGGAACCAAGGTAAACAAAATGAGCAGAAATATCAGGGTAAGAGAAAGTGTCAGAACAGAAATCAAGTAATAAGAGGCAGAATCCAGGACCAATAGGACAAGTGACCAATTACACTCCACCCTACCCTAAGTTCCAGAAAATGCACAAGGGTGAGTGCCTTTTTTGAAAGAGTTGTAGGAATTGAAAGTTCAATTGGAGGAATTCCTAGAGAAAGGTTTTATCAGGCTAAGTGTATCTCCATGGGGAGCACATGTTCTGTTTATAAAGAAAAAGGAAGGAAACATGAGGATGTGTATCGACTACAGAGAACTTAACAAGCTGACAATAAAAAATAAGCATCCCCTTCCTAGGATTGAAGACTTATTCGATCAATTGAATGGTACAACTATTTTCTCAAAGATTGACTTGAGATCTGGCTACCATCAGCTAAATATTAAGTCAATCGATGTACAAAAGACATCATTTAGGACACGATATGGGCATTACGAGTTCACAATGATGCCATTCGGTCTCACGATCGCACCTGCAGTATTTATGGACTTGATGAACCAAGTCTTCCATCAATATCTTGATAAACTTGTCATTGTTTTCATATATAGATGACATACTGATTTACTTCATGGATTCCGAGCAGCATAAAGAACATTTGAGAATTGTGCTAGAAATATTGAGGGCAGAAAAGAAGTATGCCAATTTCAATAAATGTGAATTTTAACTTGAGAGAGTAGACTTCTTGGGTCACGTTGTTACAACTAAAGGCATCGAGGTTGATCCTTCTAAGGTTGAAACAGTAACAAATTGGCCAACACTTGCAAATGTTGGAGATGTGAAGAGTTTTCTTGGATTAGCTGGATATTATCGACAATTCATAGAGGGTTTCTCTAAGATAGCATGTCCTATGACTCAGTTGAATATGAAAAGATTTAAGTTTCAATGGACAGAACAATGTGAACTAAGTTTCCAGGAACTAAAAAAAACTTGTTTCAGGACCCGTGTTGATTATACCAGATGGGTCTAATGGTTTCGTTATTTACAACGATGCATCCAAACATGGATTATGTTGTCCATTGATGCATAATGGGAAAGTGATAGCATATGCTTCAAGACAGTTGAAGCCATATGAAAGGAATTACCTGACACATTATCTAAAGCTCACATCTGTAGTGCATGCTCTAAAAGTTTAGAGACACTATCTGTACGGGAGTAAGGAAAAGTGTTGTATAGCGTCGGTATTAGCTATGAAAAGCTTTGAGAAACTCTTTGTAGCGTGATTTGATGCTAGTGGTGTGCATGTTGGGACTATCCTTTCTCAAGAGAAAATACCCGTTGCTTTCTTTTCAGAAAAGTTGAGTAATGCAAGACAAAAGTGGAGTACTTATGAGCAAGAATTCTATGTAGTTGTGAGGACTTTGAAGCAATGAGAGCTCTACCTTGTGTAGAAAGCCCTGAAGTTTATAAATAGTCAGAGACATTATAGCAAGATGTACGTTATGTGGGTAACGTTCCTCCAAAAGTTTCCTTTCATTATTAAACATAAATCTGGAATTTCGAATAAGGTTACTAATGCCCTTAGTCAAAGAGCCTCTTTGCAGATCACACTATCTCAAGAGATTGTTGGATTCAAATGCTTGAAGGAATTATATACAGAATGTGTCGACTTTAAGGAGATCAGGAGAAAGTGCTTGAATCATGAATTAGTTGCATATTTCTTTATTAACGATGGATATTTGTTCAAAGGAAACAACCTTTGCAATACGGTTTCTTCTTTGCTTGAGAAACTGGTTCGAGATTTGCATGGAAGAGGTCCAGGTGGACACTTAGGACTTGACAAAACAATAGCTAGTTTGGAGGCCACATATTGTTGGCCATAGATAAAGTGAGATGTTGGAATTATATTTAAAAAGTGTTACAATTGATAGGTGTCGAAGGGTCAAGTATAGAATACCAGGTTTCTTGTCCTTCAGGGTATATGGCTAAATCTCACAATTGATTTTGTTTTTGGTAGGATTAAAACTCATTACAAGAAAATTAGACTTATATTACAAAATTTCCACATTCAAAATGAATTTTGTATGCGGACACTACTTTTTCCCGCAAAATGAATTTTTGTAGGGATAAGAATTTAACTCCAAAAATATTTACACTTAAACTACAAATTTTGAACACACAATTTTGTAGGGATAAGAAATTTACTCCAAAAATATTTACACTTCAACTACAAATTTTCCGCGGATGAATGAATTTGTAGGTGGAGTTTACTTTTCCTACAAAATGAACTTTTGTAGGGATAAGAATTTAGCTCCAAAAATGTTTATATTTAAAGTACAAATTCTCCGTCCACAAAATTAGATTTGTAGGCGGAGTTTTACTTTTTATTACAAAAACTAACTTTCATAGGGATATGATTTTTCTCCAGAATTTTCAAATTGAGATGATTCATGCTCACAAACACGTGAACTTTTCCCAACAACAAATTTGTCGGGCAAGATATATCTTTTGGTGACAAAAAAATTGACGAATTTGTAGAGAAATATAGCTAGAAAAACTTTCATAAGTTTTTAATTATTTTAATTATTTTAAAATACAACATAGAAGGTAATTAAAAGGAAAAAAAAAAGAGACATAAAAAATTCTCCAATTAACCACTACAAGAAATTAAGATTTTTATAGCACTTTACTATAAAATTATTTACACTAATGTTATATGTAACGCCCCAAATTCCGAGAAGCTCGGGACGTCACTTCTCCTTTAAATCTAATTTTATTGCGGAAAATAATTGAATTCTAAACATCATATTTATGTGAAAATTTTCAACAGTAAATAAATTAAATTTGATAAATGCGTAAAAACGTTGAAATCTTAACTTTCAAAGAAAGTAACGACAAATAATTAAATTGACGATGTTCATGACTTTAAATATCATATTTAAAATAACGACATGTAAATAAATTGACATTATTCATGAATCGTGACTTTAAAAATATAGCTTCATTATTATCTGCCACCACTGCCCTTTCATTCGCCACAATCTCTGAAATCTGCAATTTGTAAGTTTAAAAGTAGGGGTGAGCATTTCGAAAGAAATACTCAGTAGGTTCAGTGCAAATTAAATAAACTGTACAGTAAATAACACATATAATCATGCAACTTAATTCATAACTCTCATTCTCATGCAATAAGCAAGTGGATCTCATACATCATAAATTTTTCATGCCCGAAGACATGTGGATCTAGGCCCGAAGGCAATTGGTCAATGCCCGAAAGCATGTGGATCTGGGCCCGAAGGCAATTGGTCCATGCCCGAAGACATGTGGATCTGGCCCTGAAGACAATTAATTCTCATAAATTACGTAATCACATGCATAAATTTACAATACATGTTTATTTAATATTGCGCAATTAGAATAAAAGATTTTTTTGAAGTAATGAACCTACCTTAAGATATTTATGAACTTGCTTAAAAATGATTCTAGCTTTCTTGAAAATTCCGCGCCTCGTCTAGCCCTAAAATAAATAATTTTCTATTAGAAACTTGAAATTAAGGTTTTATAAATAAAAGTAAATTCGAGGGTTGAATTGAAAGAATTTAAAAGTGTAAAGCTCGGACTGAAATGGTAAAGTGTAAAGATTTGGGACTTTTGTGCAAATAATTGAAATTAGGGAATAAATCTATAAACCCGAAAAGTTTCTGGCCAAATTAGATTTCAGCACAAACTTTTAGGTCAAAATAAACTCAATTGGAAGTTTTTGGACTTATCTCATGAAATTAAAATGAAATGGGTTGAAATAATTGCTTTTAAACTAACAGGGACTAAAATAAATAACTTTTAAAAATTTGGGGACTAAAATATAATTTATAAAAATATATACATATACATATACATATATCACCCTCACCCTCTCTCTCTTTAATACGACAGAGAGAGAGAGAGAGGAAGAGAGCGACGGGGAGGGGTGTACCGCCCCTCCCTCCGATACCACGCCGGCGAGGTACACCCAGGCGAGGCGGAAGTGAGGCGGAGCGGTGTGTGAGAAAAGGGATGATTTTTGGGTGCGAAATCTGAGGCTTAAGGTTGTGATTTGGATGGTTTCAACTTACGGAAATCCGATCGAAGGTTGAGGTAAGTATTGGGTTCTGTTTGTTTATCGATTTTGGGTATTTTGGGTATTTTGGGTGTCGATTGATGTGAAATTTGGAGTTGGGCAGTGGCGATTGGTTGGCTGTGGCTCGATGGTGGCTGCGGGTGGTTTGCAGATGGTGGAGGTTCGACTATGGTGGTGTGGCGGTTTGTGATGGTGATGTGTGGTTGCTCCGAATTAGGGTGGTGGTTCAATAAATTGGGCTGTTGGAGAACTGGGCAGATTGTGGTTACTGAAATTGCAGTTCATAGATGGTCGGATGATGATGGTGGTGTTCGAACGGTTTGGTAATGCCGATGGTGAACAAATCTTGGTTTGAAGGTGGATTTGTAGTCTGTGTGGTGAAGATGGCTGCTGGTGGTGCTTTGGGTTTGGCCGTGTTGCGAGGTTGAACTCGTGTGTGTGCAGTTTAATGTTTGGGTATGGTGTTGTGCTCTGAATTTTCACTTGACGGTAGCTGGAATTGGTTCTAGCATGCCTGTGTTGGATCAAGGTTGAGAGGGGAATACCTTGCTGAAAGTTCAGTGTGTTGTGGGAAATGAGGTGAGGGATCTATTTAATAGATGATTTAGGTGTTAAACATGGTAGTTTAGGTTAAATCTTGATTTATGGAAAATTGTAAGAATTTTGGAAATAAGTATTGATTGTGTAAGGAATGACTTGGGGAGGAAGAAGCTATTGAATTGATTGGGCCAAGAAAAGACTTATTGGGTTTTTAAATTGGCTTGAATGATTGGTAAAAATATTTGGGCTTGATAAGTTGGATTGGATTAAAATATTTAAAATTGGGACTTAATATAATTAATACTTGGACTTTTGGAAATAAACTATGATATTGAAATATTTTTGATAAAGATTGAAATTTGACGAAGATTTTGAATAAATTAAATTTTCCACCTAATTGGCTAGGCGCTCACGCATTTAAAAATAAATAACTAAATGATGGGCAAAGTCGAAGCGACACGCTTTTAAAAATATTTATTTGAATAAAATCACGAAAATTTCTCGGTCGCTACATTATAAATAATAAGTTAATTAAATTTAAAAGAAATTACATGTACATCTATTTTTTAACTTACAAATTTAAAAACAAGAAATGAAGCATAATAATTCAAATTTCAAGTCACAATTACTTTTTTAATATTTTTAATTATAATATTATTAAACTAAATTGATATCCAATAAATCTATAACTAACCCAATGAAAAAAATTGATAAATTTGTAGGCTAATAATAATAATAAAAAAAAAAATCTCAATTTTTTTTTATGTAAAAACAAAAAAAATCCCTCTAAAAATTTCTATTGTCAAAACTTTCCTCTCACCTCAATCCACAAATATATGCCCTAAATTAAATTTGCCTCAACGAATCTTCCCTCAATCTGTCGACTATGTGAAGAGGAAGCTGCCCATCATATGAAAAATTCCTCCAAACAGGAACTCTATGAAGGTGAAGAGGAATCTACCTGAACCCGCTACCACTATAAGAATTTTACATTCCGCATACAAATTTTTTTTGTAGGGAAATACTCATATTTGTGAGCAAAGGGTTTTCCCTACAAAAAAATTTCGTGGGGAACTTTGTAACACAAATATCGTGGGGAAAGGGTTAAGTCCACAAATTTGTAAAGTTTGTGTGCTAAGATTTATCCCTACAAAAACTTTGGAGACAAATACTATTCGTCTAGTAAGATCTTTCCCAAGAAACAGTGTCTGTAAAAGTAATTTTTGCCTACAAAACAATTTTGTGGTCACAACGTCAAAATATGTTCTCGACTTAATCCTACTTACTCCTACAAATATAACTTTGAGGGGAATGAATATTTGTTGACTATGATTTGTCCCAACAAAGAAAGAATTTGTGACCATAATTAATTTTTGAGCTAGGTCCCATTTTTCCCTACAAAGAATTTTGTGGGGGGAAAAGAATTTCGAACACTAAATAATTCATCCAATCGACGAAAGTATTCGTATCAATTGTTTTATATATTTTATTTTTTATAATTTGTTTTTTACCTCATTAATTAAAAATAATCTAACTTGCAGAAAAAGACAATAAATAAAGACGATAATGTGCAATGAATATATAATCCAACAAAAATATTGTACCAAAACACATTGAAACTACTTATGTAATTACATTTGAAACTTAAAAAAGTATCGCAAACAAACTTTCAATATCTAAAAATAAACATAATTGTTCTTAGTTAGAATTAAGTAAAGTCCTCATGAATTAGATATACTACTCGTCCAACCAATGCTCATCACCTTTTCTTCCTCTGTGCTGATACCAAGATCCAATTTCTTCATCCTACCCCATCAACATAACACCCAAGGACAACAAAAAAAAAGTCATGAGGTTTTGTAGAATTTTGAACATACCCCAAAATTATTTATCAAATCAAAGAAGAAAAGCACTAAGAAGCTTTAACGAAAAGAAATCTTACCTTCAACACAATTCAAACCATGCTCTTTTACTGGGAAATCCAAGAATAAAATCAAACCCCTCCAAGTATATGGTATTTTTTATTTTGGGGTGTGACTATTAATGAACTTACTTGTGCACTTCTCTGACGCCACTCATGTTTGTCAATTGCCATGACAATCCATTACTAGGTTCAAGATTAGGCTAAAAAATCTCTAAACCATGTCTCTTAGCCAATTGAATATACCTACCAAATAAAGAAAGACCAAAATTATTGATAAGTAAAAATACATTTCAATAAAACCCACAAAAATCCCTCACAAAATAAATGCCTCTTCTTTTGCAAAACTTGCATTTTTCTGTGTTAGAAGAAATAAAAGGTGACAACAAAACTTGCATTTTTAGAAAGAAGCTTTAACTTCATAGAAAAGTAGTTTTTTAAAGCATAACCAAACCTGCTCTTAGTCAATTTTAGTGTGGCTGTCCTCTTATTAGATTCAAATGATCCACATCTCCACCATGATAGATTTTCACAAGTTAAAGGCACATGTATTGAGTGCATCTTCATTGTCAGGAAAATAATACACTAGTACAAAAAGATTCATTTGCGCCGGTTGTTAATGACAAAAGGCATTGGTTATACAAGCGACGCATCGGTTGTAAAACGAAACCTAAAGTATACATGTATTTTAATTATTTCTTCACCCACCAGTAAACTGGGTAAAACCCTAACTAAATTCAAATCATGAAAGCCAAACCAAGACTACAATAAAAGAAAATGCAGTCTATGTAGCGAATGAGAGATTTTCAAATTTAAAAGTTAGTTTTAACGAATTTGTCGCTACGACTCTCCAAATCTTAATGGTCAAAATTAACGCTCTCGTCTAGCCTATTAATTATTTTGAGATTTTAAGAAAAAAATTGAAATTCAGAATTTAAGTCCAATTTGCAATTTCAAAATATGAAACCCAAATCTTTATTTTAATTCAATATCCAGTTTTCTGATTGTTATTATTATTATTATTATTATTATTATTATTATTATTCGCACTCGTGCGGTGTACGAGATAAAATTTAGAATTTCACCACTATTTGACATATATATTTTATAAAAATTAATGAAATGTGTGATTTAAAAGTAGTGCGATTGTGAAACGTGTTGTTAATTAAAATCACAAATGTTAACTATGACATGGATTATAATTTTTATCGTATTTTTTTATGGGCTTCGTTTATACCCGTCCACGTGGTACACATCTTTCGACAATTTTAAAAAATAAACTAAAATTCCCAATTCTTAACAGAAGCAATTCTTTGTTCATCTATTTCAGTATTTCAAAATAGACTAATGGAATATTGTCACTTCGCTATTTATAAATAAATTTTTTAAACGAACTATCAAATAGACGTTTATCAAAAAATGTGTGGTTATAAAAGATTTTTTACGGAAAAATAAATAATGGGAATAAAATGTATTACAAAAAGTACACGTGGTTAAAAAGCTATTTGAAGAAATGTTAAAATAATTTTCGTTAATAATATGTAATGATATTTCAATTTAAAATAATTGATAATATTATCATAGCCATTTATCGATTTAATCTGAATTATCAATAAATTTTATTATAGTTTTCTTCATTGACTCGAAACATTGAGCGAATATTTCGTAGATACATTCGGCCTTTTCTTGATCAACATTATTTTTAACTTATTATTATTATTGTAAAGTAATCATTTTAACTACCAATTTTATCAATGAAACAATTTACCAAATGATGACAATAATTCATAGGCTCATTATTTTATTTCAAATTTAGAATTCATTTTTTTATTACTTATGAAACTTTATTAAAATAAAAATTCATTATTTTACCTGAATTCGAAATTTGAAATAAAATAAAATATTGATTATTCAATTTATAGGAATAAATGCTTAACAATATTTATTTTAGGTCACGTTCTTTGTGTTGGAATAGACACTACATGACAATATATCATATAATATTTTCGATTCTCTTTCATTTTCAATATATAGCATTCATTCATTCTTTTTACTTTTCTTTCATTAGTTGATAAAAAATAGATGATGGTGCAAGATGCTTAAAATATGTTTAGATAGTTCATGGTTAATCTTTAGTTTTGTGTTGAGCAAATTTTGATTTTTTCTTTAGCATGTCAAATTTCAAATTTTCGTAATAATAATGAGGTAAAACCATTTTCAAAGTGACCGTTTATATTCTTTAGATAAGAGCAATTTTGAAATTTATATAGATAATCACAATTTTTTTTAATCTCTATAAATCATGAATTTTCATTTTAAGCAAGTGTAAAAAAGGCTGGAAACTGTGTTTTTTTTATTTGAAAACTTTGTTGTTATAATATATATATATATATATATATATAATAAATAATAATAAAAATAATAATAATAAAGATTATTATTATGAAATTTCCCAAATCAATACAGAAATAAATTTCTCAGCCATTAATGTGTGTAACTCCAGCCAATTCAGATTTTTAACTCCAAGAAAACGTCCCAGGCAGTTAATGTGTTAGTAACTGATTTTTTCAATTCCAGCAATGTATATATATATCATCTTCTTTTCTCCCTTTTCTTTCCTTCCCTCACGAGCACACTGCAAGAATCTGGGTGAGAAGAAATCTCTGTTTCGACCTTCAACTTCACACTCCCAAACCACATTCTCGATGTAGCATATTATACACCAAATTGACACACAAACACTCACAGCCAGAATAAAATCGACCAGTCGAGTTTCCATCACAAATTCTGTAAAATCAGCACCATTCAAACCCATAGCCATATAAACATCTCCAAATCAAACCATAGCTGAGCCAACATTGCTAAACTCCGAAACCAGTTGACTTACTATAACCAATCTGAAGAAACCAGGAAAAAAAAAAAAAAATTCGATCAACAATCTGCCTTCCAACACCCCACTGTTGGGAACCCGGGTTGCTCTAATCACAAAAATTAATTTCTTGTAATAGATCATCCCGTTACAGGATTTTCTGTTCTATGTATTCAACTTGGAATAAATAATTTTGTGCACATAAAAAGAAAGAGATATTACCCTTGTAGCGTGTTTTACAATAATATCTTTTCGCTGCTTCTTGATTTCACCAAAGCTTCAAACCCTCAAGCTTTCATCGGTGTTCTCCAATGGCAGCTGTGCAGGTGCGTGGTCACCTTTCTCAAGACCTATGTTAAACTAGGTTTAGGGTTTCTTTTGTAAAGATGAAACACACACTACACACTTTAGTGTGTGTTTCGCCACTTTGCCAATTAGGTTAAGAAAAATAGTCTTAGGAGACTATTTGTAACCTCTTTACACTCCAAAACCCTACCAAACCTAGTACCATAACCCAGACCCATTTCTGCACAACCCAATACAGGTAATAAGCCTGTATAAACCCATTATAGTGAAGCCACCGAGGGAACCTGATCGGACCCAATTAAACTAAGCTCCAATAAATTAATTATGACCCGATCAACTCTTGATCAGTTAAAATTAATTTATTAATCACGTTCTATTCCACTAAAAGAACGAGATTGCACTCTTAGTAAAATTGAAATTACTGAAACAATTAATCAATAATTATATCCTCTGACTTATCGTTCTTACATGTTACCCCTGTCGATCAACTCGAATATTCGGAGCAAGTTAAAATGACCAAAATGCACTTCTCCGAATATTCATAAATTCTCAACTCTCATCTTCTATCTGACAGTTCGATGTGATCCCATCACATCATAGAATTCAACAGTCACTGTCGAATTACTGAGCTCAGATTCAACTGTCCACTAGAAGAACCAGTGAGATTATGATCATACCTAAAAGGTGACGGATTCCATGATACGAATATATGTTCCTCGTTAGTTCACTTTAATTCCCAAAGTACCGAGATATTGATCAGCAATTTGATCTCACCCATTGATACCTCAAAGAACTTCAAGTTAGTAATCGAAGTCCATTATCCGATTAGAATTAAGGTCCCACGTACGATAATCAAGTGAAATTAAATTTGTATGGTCAATGTCACAAATTAATTTCACGTGGTCCCGTCCAATACGTTCCAAACGTACTCTCAATTTTATCACCAAAGTCAAAGATAAACTTTAATAAAATCAAGACTATGTTATCAAAATAAATTGTCCATATTTATTTACTGATCGTGAACGTTAACTTTAGATCGAATCACAAATTGAATATTTCTGTGTTTAACAACTTAAACACTCAATTTGTAATATCAAGTCGACCCGTGGACAAACACAACTTTATATTAATACAATCAATAAACATTTTATTTCGAATGTCGTGAATTATACTCTATGAGCATATATAATTCCAACAATCTCCCACTTGCCCTTAGAGTATACATGAAAACCGAATCATCCATCTTGTCAACATCATCATTACATTAATGATTATATGCTCAACCAAGATGATAACTTATTTCGATGTGAGTCACGGTTGTATAACAAACAATCCAAGATTGTGTTATACCCAACCAATTAACCACATTATCTCTCAGTTATATTCCAATTTTGACGACTCTCAAGAGTCCTAGTCAAATCAGATCTTAATTAGTTTTAATCCATCAGATCACAAACTGAATAGATAAGCAAATATTTACTCATTTTTCGAAAAAGATTCAGTATATGCTTTACCTCTATTCAATGATCTGATCCTGGATCAAACTAATAATCACTAACAATATTTCCAGTATAAGATATGACCTATCTAGTGCAAAGTAAGGCTTCCTATAGCCGGAGCATAAGGAACCTTCTCTATCTTACCATGAGTTTTAGGAGAATACTCATAAGATAGATAAAGTCCACAAAGAACATTATTCCTTTCAGGACTTCAATATTGCAAATATAGATAGTATCTTATTATTACATGAAACTTGAGACTATTCTATTTCATTTTTCTCCCACTCCGAAAAGTACGGATGTCTAGAAAAAAATAGACAGTCATCTACAAGTCCTTCAAATCTAATTGCTAGTGCCAACTACTATTTAATGAAAATACTCTCACACATAAGTAGAGTGTCATTCAAATAAATAGTCGTGAAAACTGTCTCATCTTTCTGTATACACGAGTATACTTAAGATATATCAAGATTTTGATCAAGAACATGTATCACAATCGTTCGATCAAATTCTATATTCCATATCTTGAACAATTACCCAAATCCAAAGTTGGAAACTTGTAAGTCATGAATTTTACTTTCATGGTCTTTAATATGAACTCATCAGATTATACTTTGTAAATGATTTCCTCAAGATGCATTCAAGAAACAACATCTTGACATCCATTTTTCGTACCTCATTTTCACAATGAACGACAATGGATAAAAGATCCAGGTAAACATTTTGCATGGCAATTGGCGAGAAGGGTTTCACAAACCCACAACAATAAGCCTTGCACTAAAGGCATCAACCTTTCAGTTTACCCCTCTTTTATCATCTTAAAAATCATCACACCCTATAGGTTTGACCCCATTGGGTGCGTCTACAAATATCCAAACTTGTTGGATTACTAGGAATCTAATTCCGAGTTCACATTCACCTTCCATGATTTCAAGTCTATAACTTCTACCACTTCCCTAAATGAGGAGTTCTTCTCTTATTTCAGTAGAGACTGTCTAAAAAGACTCTCCGTAGAATAAGCGTCAAGAAGGTGGTCTTACAACCCTCCCAATCCAATTAGTCGCTGGAAGTGTATTTCCATTATGTCCAAACAGAGTTACTTCCTCTCCTCCCACTACTTGGTTATATCCCTAATTGGGATCAACCTCTCCACTACCTCTTTATGAACATAAAGAAGAGGCAGAACAGTGAGAACAACTTCGATTACTACCTTTGGTTTTTCCCTGTCCATTGGGTTCACCAGGAAAAAATAGTGGTTGAACCACTTGGCTATTTCTCCCACTAGGATCAGCAACCATCGGTTCCGTAGGAAGTCCCAAATCATCAAGATTAATTCTATGCGGAAACTTGGAATCAAGTTGTTTGAACCACGTTCTAACATCTCATCCAATAGAATTTTACTTGTTGATTTGTATTCTTCTATACGCCTTATCCTCTAAGAAAGTCACATTTGTACTCAACAAATACTTTCTGGACCAGAGGACTATAGAAGAAATAATTTTTAGTTTCATTGTATACCTTATAAATAATCAAACCTTCATTGTTGCCACCATCTCGTAAATCCTTCCTTTCAGCTTGTGTGCCAAAAGTCCCCAAATCTGAATGTGGTGAAGACTGGGCTTGCACCCAAGCCACAACTCTAGGGGTATTTCAGGAAACGAATCAATGGTACTAGGCTATGAAGGAACCGATTATCTCCGGTGTACATTCCCTAATGAAACTAGTAATGAGGATAACTCTTCATTGATTTGGTATTACCTTGTTCTCCTTTTCCGATAAATGGTTTCTAAACTCATATGAGAGATACACAAACCTCGATCAAATCGAAGTATCACGATTCTCTTAATTACTTCTCAACTTCTGTCCAAAATTCTAGAAATTCTTCAACATTTCAGATCAATGAGATATTAAGTATAGAATCGAGATCTGGAGTGATCATCAATAAAAGTGATGAATTACTCGTACTCTCTCGTATCTTGAGCACCAAAGAATCCACACATATCGAAGTGTATTAATCCCCAAACTCTTAAGTCCATTTAATATATAAGGACTCTTGGTTATCTAATCCTCTAAACAAGATTCAGAAAACAATATAGATTCCACCTTAGATCCTTTTGAGGTTCATCCCTTACTAGTATTAGAATCGAGTTTTGGATAGGTGTGACCAAGCCTAAGATCTTAATCATTTTACCCTCTAAATAAAATTCAAAAGGCTACATAGATTCCACCTCCAAAATACTTAGAGGCTATCTTTACTAGTCTTTCAATCTTATTTAGATAAATATGATTATCTTAAGATCTTATCAAAGAGTTCATTAATACAAAGAGTCATCTGTCCCTTATCACTTGTAGTAATATTACACTTAGAACCATTTACAAGGCTTTGAGATTGTTAACCATTTGTCTCGCAATAATAAGAGCATTATTTAACTTAATTCCAACTAATAACTGGAGATTAAGTGCTAAATAATTCCGCTCAAATAATAAAGAGACAAAATAACAATCAAATTGTTTCGCAAACATAAAAGCCTAACGGCTCTTTCCATATTACCGTACCCCTGCTTATCCTTATAGTATTACTCTATCTCATTGTGTCATTTGATCACTTAGGACCATATCGCAACAACTTGCAATAGTGATTAGTTACTCTAGAATCTATAATCAAGATAGACTCAATTACTAACCATAACACAATGCATATAGTCTTACTCCATTATAGAGTTTCCAGGAAAGGCTACTTCCTCATTAGTCATATCTTTGCTCAAAAGCAAAAAGGATAGAGGGCCTACCATACTATCCGTTGCATTAAAATAATCTCTTCTCTATGAATAGCTTACATTGAACCTTTCAAGGACACGTTCTGTAGCGCCCCGAGTTCCGTATACCCGATTCACTACGTCATTTTCTGTCTAAATTTTTCGAATAATATTTTTGCGGAAGAAATAATTGAAATTCATTTTTGGCAACATTAAATAAACTGTAATGGCCGATAAAATTGAAACATTTATGAAACCATTTGAAATAGTAAATCGAACCATTAATTTTGTAAAGAAATTGACAATGTCATAATTTCTCAAATAAATGAACTTCTCTAAATTATTCGATTGTTTGGAAAATACGGAAATCATTAACGTCAAACTTTCAACCGTGTAACGATTATTGCCACCATCATTCATCGCTCGCCACCGTCTCCGAAATTTGCAAAACTGTTAAAAAGTAGGGTGAGTATTTCATGGGAGAAATACTCAGTAGACTCATCGCAAATTAATTTAATTTATAAGATGATTAAACACATAAATTCCGGCTCTTTATAAAACGGGCATTGATAGAGCTTCTTTATAAAACGGCTCTTGATAAAACTCATATTGTGCATTACAGCACGGGACATATTTTGCAAATCATAGGCTCTTTTCAAATAGCTCTTTGAAAACAGCTCTTTGAAAACCATATACTTATAACAACATTTTAATTATGCCAAGCATAATTTCTTTTGAAAGCATAACATAAGATAGGATTGAAATCCTCATAAACATAAGGAGACACAAGAACTTTACCGAACTTAGGTGGCAAGAATTCTTATGCAGTAAAATCATAATAACAGTAAGTATACCAAAACATAATTCTTGAAATTCATAGGGATCATTTCCATCATAACATAAGACAGGATCGAAATCCTCATAAACATATGAGACAGGAATTTTATCGAACTTAGGTGGTAAATCCTCATAAACATATGGAAACATAGGAATTTTACCGAACTTCGTGGCAAATCCTCATAAACTTATGGAGACACAAGAATTTTACCGAACTTAGGTGGTAAGAATTCTTATGTGCATAGCAATGATCCAAAACATATAAAACATTATCGTAAAAACATAGGGTATACTTACTTTTCATAAAAACATAAGGAATATTTACCTTTCATAAAACATACTTAATTTTCTTGAAAATTGACTTTCACAAGTCACATGACATTTATATGAAATCATAATTTAAATCAATTAATAAGTGCGAGTCTACCTCAAATCCGATGAGTGCAAAGTTGAGCGGGAATGACTTCAATTTCTTTAAATTCTCCGTACGCTTCATCTTAGCCAATAAGTCACTTTAGTATATCGAATATATAGTTCAAAATGATAAATTATAATTTGAGGACTAAAATTGATGTTTTGAAAGTTGAGGGACCAAATTGGATATTTTGAAAGTTGAGGGTTTAAATGAATACTTTTGATAGTTGAGGGACTAAAATAGATACTTTCAAAACTTGGGCTTAAAAGTAAATCAACAGTGACTGAAATAATAGATTTTGAAAATGAAAGGGCTGATTAAAACTCATTTAAAACTTTGGGGCTGAAATGGATAACTTTAAAACTAAAAGGACTGAATGGAAACAAATTAAAATGTCAGGGACTGATTTGAAATTTCTGGAAACTTATTAAATTATCAGATTTTACTCTCTCTCATTCGTATCAATTCAGAGAAGTAACGAGAGAGAGAGAGAGAGACAGAGAAGGGCGACGGCGATGGAGGAGACGCAGCGACGCCAGGCCACGAGCGAGGTGTTCTGCCGGTGATTTCGCCGGCGCTGGTTACGAGAAGTGGAGAGGGTGCAAAATAGGATAGTTTCTGAGCTGATTTGGGGGCGATTTAAGGTGAAACCGAAGCTAGGGTTCGCGATTTGGGGCGTGAAATTCTCTGGCGAAGGGAGCGGCGATTGAGGTAAGTGTCGGGGTTCATCTATTACTGGGTTTTGGGTTTTGATTTGTGAGGAGCAGTCGTTGGCGGATTTGACTGTTGGTGGTTTGCAGGTGGTATTGAGACTGTGGTTCGGCTGAGTGCGGTGGTGGTGCTCAATTTTGATTGATGATGATGAACGCTGATTCAATTTGGTGTTTGAGTATGGTGATGATAGTGTCGGTTGGCAGTGGTGTTGCAGATTTTGATCTGGGTAGTGAATTGGCTGCAAATTGGGAATCAAAGTTTGGTTCTTGGGTCAGTGGTGATGCTGATGATGTTCATGATTCGATTCGGTAAATTTTGGTGATGAATTGAGGGCTTGGTTTTAGGTAGTGAAGTTGCAGTCGATGAGTGCAGACAGTGGTGGCTGGATTGCATTGTGATGGTTCGGACTATGAGTTGGAGGTGGTAACTTGACAGTGATGATACTGATTGCAGTGTAAATGGTTTGTGCAGTAGTGGATTGATATAATGATGGAAAAGCTGTGGTTATGGATTGATGATTATGATAATGGTGCTGTAAAGGAATTTGTGGGTGTATGAATGATAATGATGAAGATGCTTTGATGATGGTATATTGAGGTGGAAAGAATGATAAAGAAGGAAGAAAAAATGTAGGGGACGTGAGTTGTGATGGGGAAGAATATGTATTGATTTGATACTATAGAATATGATAGTGTAGAATTAGGTGTAAAATTATTTGTACAAAAATGATGATGTTATTGTGTAAAGAATTGTTGTCTTGGTGTAAAGAAGAAGACATGTGGGCAAATTTGGATTTTAGAAAGATTTTGAATATAATACTTTGAATAAATAATTAAAATAACATAATTTTAGAAATTCGGATTTTAATTTAAAATCGAACAAATTCGATATTTCTTGACTTGGCTAGACGAATCCGTCGCGGCGTTAATTTCAAAACAATGAGTGAAATAGTAGCGACACAATTTTCTGAATATTAAAATAATTATAAAATTGCGTAAAATTTTGAGTCGCTACAATCTTACTTCCTTAAAATAATTTCGTCCTCGAAATTAAACTTACTTGATCTTATGATTTCTGAAATACTTAATCAGAATCTCTTCTTCTTTCTCTTATGTAGCATCATCGCTACCATATTTAACCCAACCATATTTAACCCACTGGACTTTGACTAAATGCATCACTTTGTTTTCTTAAGACATGGTCTTTCTTATCAATAATAGACATATGTGTCTACTCAAAAATTCTTCTGAATCAAAATGAAAATTCCCAATCGTATGTAAAAATTTCATCATATCTTGTATTACTCATGTAACCTGTCACTTATCATCGTATCATGTGACCTCAAATATTCGTATATATCTCTAAAATTTCAACAAATTTTTACTGACATATCATATCATAATAAATTTTTCCTTTCTTATCATCGAAAATTTCCAAAATAATCAAAGAATTACCTGAATATTCTCTCTACGTAATATACCCAAACATATCAACATAATATTATCAACTTATCTTTCCAATATTTGTAACCCAAAAATTTAGTAAACAAATATCTCCCAAAACTAAGATTCTATACTTAAATGTCACCACATTTCCTGCAAAGTATTTCTTTCACTTGTATATACGTATGAATTCTGATTCAATACGGTACTCATTTTACTTTCCACGTATCATCACACTATACCATGATTATTATTATTAAAACAAAATATCAGTACCCATAATCCAAGAAAATATTCCAAATCTCCAATCAAATCTCCTTTATCGATAAAATTTAACAGCGCATTACTTCTTGTCTCCTCTTTTCATTAAAATAATCCTGCGCTTTCTTGCTGGTCACAACATCACGCGGATTCACTCAGATCCTTTACGCTTTTAAATAGTTCATGCTGGGAAGAGGTTAGATTCATCAAACAATGGATATCATCCTTTCTAACATTCGCAAGTATTATTCCAATCTTCCTATGAATGATCTGAGAAAGATCTATAGAATAAGACTCGAAAGGTTGAGGTTGCTGATGGCTCATGGTATTCCAGAAGATGTTCGCTGGTTGATCGAAGCAAAGGTTCGACTATCTGGTGAATTACCTATGACCTTTCCAAAACATATGCCTGGTTTAGGCAAAAGCACGTTTGCAAAGAAACGAAGAGCAAACAGACTGGGTGGTTGCTACAAATGTGCTCGTTGGAACTGTAATACTCGTTGCAAATCAGTAGGATATTCTTCTACTAATCGGGATGATGAAATCGAATTCATAAAGGGTGGACTGAGTAAGGAGTCTTTTGATGATATTCGACTGACTCTTGAGACGCACCCAAGTGGTTATGTGCAACGTGAACTTCTCTCCTTATACGCTCAGTTTAACAAGGACAAAAATCGTTATAGTCTCCAAAATATAATAGCAAAAGATCCTGTTTGCCAGTCTGTTTTACAAAATGAGGCTTCTGGAAGTTCAGCAATGATATAAGGTAAATCTTTTAAAATATTTTGCTGCTTTCTTTCACGCGTTTTGAAAATAAAATATATTTTCCTTTCTCGAGGTTTGATAAAGCTGGAAATAAAATATTAAATCGCCGAAAGGTGACAGCCTCGATACGATAAAAATATTCAAAAGTGGGCTGATTTTGTCAAAAGTAAATCTTTACTTTTTCAGAATCAATCAAAAACAGTAAATTTTTCCCGGCTTTAAATAGCCAAACATATTTCATAGTTCAGGCATCCCAAAATCACATCTTCTTCGTAAGTTTTCCCTTCTTTACTATCAAAGATGGAAGCACCAAAACTTCGACAGATCAAAACTATTTGTGTATTTTGTGGATCAAAAGTGGGGAAAGGCTTCGGTTATCTAGAAGCGGCCGTAGATCTTGGAAAGAAACTGGGGTAAAAAGGTATCACTCTTGTGTATGGGGGTGGTAGCAGTGGTCTAATGGGTTGTGTTTCCCAATCTGCTCTTGCAGAGAAATCAAAAGTAATCGGTGTCATACCTGTCCCTTTGGTAGATGTTGCAGGAAAAACATGAGGGCATGAAGTTCAAACCTTATCCATCCATGAACGCATAACTTGTATGCTATATGGTTCTGATGCTTTTATAGCCCTGCCCGGAGGTTTTGGTACCTTAGAAGAAATCTTTAACATTACCTCGTGGGCTCAACTAGATCTCCATACTAAGCCTATTGGGCTTCTGAATGTTAACAATTTCTTTGATGGTTTGTTAACCTTTCTTGATTATGTTGTGGAACAGGGATTCATCTCTCCATTTTCCAGAAGGCTTCTTATTTCTGCTTCTACTATTGATGACCTACTGGATAAGCTGCAGTCATATATCTCAATACAAGATCCAGCAGGAGTTAAGATAGATTGGTCGCAAGGAAGGGGAATCAAGCGAAAATGGAGTCCGGTTAATGTAAACTTAACTCTGTGAATCTTAGAATAGGTGGGGGTAGAGTACGGAGTATTCTCACTCTCGAGACACCCCTCCATTTACTAGGATTTCCTTAATGTTTAAATCTTGTGTGTACTTCAAAGATCCAAGGTGGTAGATTACGGAGTATTCTTACTCTCGAAACACACCCCTTTGAAGGTTTTCTCTTTATATCCTCAAAAGATCAGAGGTGGTAGGATACGGCTAC
Source organism: Ligustrum vulgare (assembly GCA_963555705.1). NCBI lineage: Eukaryota > Viridiplantae > Streptophyta > Magnoliopsida > Lamiales > Oleaceae > Ligustrum > Ligustrum vulgare. The sequence continues at coordinate 34,320,120 of OY743181.1, read as the reverse complement.
TCCGGAAACACATCTCTCATTCTGAGGATCTTTCCATGTTTTTCTCTTATGCTTTCATGTGTTTCATGTATTTCCTTTCCAGTGTGACTCTTGTGTGTTCTCCTTATGAGAAAATAATAAAATCTCTACTATCATCTACTAAATCTCGTTTGTGATGTAAATGAACTTGCATGTCTAAACTTAATTCCTTTAGTAGATGCTTATCATATTATGCTCTTAATTCCAAATGATAAAATTCTGGACAGAGTCTCCCTTGTAATTTGGACTTATCCCAAAACATAAGCATACTTCATAACCAACAATAACAAATAACTCCACATTTATCCACAACGATCTAAAATATTGAAAACGATTCCAACACTTCAATATCATCAAAAATATCCCATAATTCAATTCATAATTCCTCAACATAACAATTTCAAATCATATTTTTCAATATCACAATATCACTTCCTTCCATACATTAATGGCTCAAAAGATTACTCATACTTATAAATATATGCCATAAATCATATTCCCAAAATATTCACAAGGCCAAACTTCATAATAAATTTCTCTTCAAAATAGAGGAAATAATTCACTTACTCAATATAATATCCATTACTTAATTCTCAATAAAATCATATCACTTATAATCTTAACATCTTATCACAACTTCATAACTTGCTTGCTATTTCTCGTTTAATCTAAACGATAGATAATCTGAACATATAATCAAATCCTTTCCGTTGACTTCTCATACTTAGTGCCATGTCTAAAATCAATTATGCAAAGTCCATCTAGGGTTCATCATTTCTAACTCGAGGACAAAAATTATTTAAAAATCATTCTTAAATCATATTATTCCCATTATGCTCAACACTCGTTTTCTTTCTTAAAAAAATTCTCATAATCATACATTAAAGCATATAAGTTATGACAAAGCATAACAACATCATTATTTTCGAAGAAATACATTCTTATTTCTCATAAATCATAAGTATCCGAAATACTCTTCATTCTTTCTCATAAATCAATAAAATGAGTATTCGAAATACTGAAATAACTTTAAACATTATAAACTTCTTTACCTCGGAGTTGGTGGAGCGAAATGATGGCAGTGGCAATCTTCATCAATAAAAATCTTATAATGAAAAATATTTCTTGAAAATTCTTTTTGAAAATTTTACCAGTCTACAGAAACGCAGACTAGCTCTGATACCAACTTGTAGCGCCCCGAGTTCCGTATACCCGATTCACTACGTCATTTTCTGTCTAAATTTTTCGAATAATATTTTTGCGGAAGAAATAATTGAAATTCATTTTTGGCAACATTAAATAAACTGTAATGGCCGATAAAATTGAAACATTTATGAAACCATTTGAAATAGTAAATCGAACCATTAATTTTGTAAAGAAATTGACAATGTCATAATTTCTCAAATAAATGAACTTATCTAAATTATTCGATTGTTTGGAAAATACGGAAATCATTAACGTCAAACTTTCAACCGTTTAACGATTATTGCCACCATCATTCATCGCTCGCCACCGTCTCCGAAATCTGCAAAACTGTTAAAAAGTAGGGTGAGTATTTCATGGGAGAAATACTCAGTAGACTCATCGCAAATTAATTTAATTTATAAGATGATTAAACACATAAATCCCGGCTCTTTATAAAACGGGCATTGATAGAGCTTCTTTATAAAACGGCTCTTGATAAAACTCATATTGTGCATTACAACACGGGACATATTTTGCAAATCATAGGCTCTTTGAAAACAGCTCTTTGAAAACCATATACTTATAACAACATTTTAATTATGCCAAGCATAATTTCTTTTGAAAGCATAACATAAGATAGGATTGAAATCCTCATAAACATAAGGAGACACAAGAACTTTACCGAACTTAGGTGGCAATAATTCTTATGCAGTAAAATCATAATAACAGTAAGTATACCAAAACATAATTCTTGAAATTCATAGGGATCATTTCCATCATAACATAAGACAGGATCGAAATCCTCATAAACATATGAGACAGGAATTTTATCGAACTTAGGTGGTAAATCCTCATAAACATATGGAAACATAGGAATTTTACCGAACTTCGTGGCAAATCCTCATAAACTTATGGAGACACAAGAATTTTACCGAACTTAGGTGGTAAGAATTCTTATGTGCATAGCAATGATCCAAAACATATAAAACATTATCGTAAAAACATAGGGTATACTTACTTTTCATAAAAACATAAGGTATATTTACCTTTCATAAAACATACTTAATTTTCTTGAAAATTGACTTTCACAAGTCACATGACATTTATATGAAATCATAATTTAAATCAATTAATAAGTGCGAGTCTACCTCAAATCCGATGAGTGCAAAGTTGAGCGGGAATGACTTCAATTTCTTTAAATTCTCCGTACGCTTCATCTTAGCCAATAAGTCACTTTAGTATATCGAATATATAGTTCAAAATGATAAATTATAATTTGAGGACTAAAATTGATGTTTTGAAAGTTGAGGGACCAAATTGGATATTTTGAAAGTTGAGGGTTTAAATGAATACTTTTGATAGTTGAGGGACTAAAATAGATACTTTCAAAACTTGGGCTTAAAAGTAAATCAACAGTGACTGAAATAATAGATTTTGAAAATGAAAGGGCTGATTAAAACTCATTTAAAACTTTGGGGCTGAAATGGATAACTTTAAAACTAAAAGGACTGAATGGAAACAAATTAAAATGTCAGGGACTGATTTGAAATTTCTGGAAACTTATTAAATTATCAGATTTTACTCTCTCTCATTCGTATCAAATCAGAGAAGTAACGAGAGAGAGAGAGAGAGACAGAGAAGGGCGACGGCGATGGAGGAGACGCAGCGACGCCAGGCCACGAGCGAGGTGTTCTGCCGGTGATTTCGCCGGCGCTGGTTACGAGGAGTGGAGAGGGTGCAAAATAGGATAGTTTCTGAGCTGATTTGGGGGCAATTTAAGGTGAAACCGAAGCTAGGGTTCGCGATTTGGGGCGTGAAATTCTCCGGCGAAGGGAGCGGCGATTGAGGTAAGTGTCGGGGTTCATCTATTACTGGGTTTTGGGTTTTGATTTGTGAGGAGCAGTCGTTGGCGGATTTGACTGTTGGTGGTTTGCAGGTGGTATTGAGACTGTGGTTCGGCTGAGTGCGGTGGTGGTGCTCAATTTTGATTGATGATGATGAACGCTGATTCGATTTGGTGTTTGAGTATGGTGATGATAGTGTCGGTTGGCAGTGGTGTTGCAGATTTTGATCTGGGTAGTGAATTGGCTGCAAATTGGGAATCAAAGTTTGGTTCTTGGGTCAGTGGTGATGCTGATGATGTTCATGATTCGATTCGGTAAATTTTGGTGATGAATTGAGGGCTTGGTTTTAGGTAGTGAAGTTGCAGTCGATGAGTGCAGACAGTGGTGGCTGGATTGCATTGTGATGGTTCGGACTATGAGTTGGAGGTGGTAACTTGACAGTGATGATACTGATTGCAGTGTAAATGGTTTGTGCAGTAGTGGATTGATATAATGATGGAAAAGCTGTGGTTATGGATTGATGATGATGATAATGGTGCTGTAAAGGAATTTGTGGGTGTATGAATGATAATGATGAAGATGCTTTGATGATGGTATATTGAGGTGGAAAGAATGATAAAGAAGGAAGAAAAAATGTAGGGGACGTGAGTTGTGATGGAGAAGAATATGTATTGATTTGATACTATAGAATATGATAGTGTAGAATTAGGTGTAAAATTATTTGTACAAAAATGATGATGTTATTGTGTAAAGAATTGTTGTCTTGGTGTAAAGAAGAAGACATGTGGGCAAATTTGGATTTTAGAAAGATTTTGAATATAATACTTTGAATAAATAATTAAAATAACATAATTTTAGAAATTCGGATTTTAATTTAAAATCGAACAAATTCGATATTTCTTGACTTGGCTAGACGAATCCGTCGCGGCGTTAATTTCAAAACAATGAGTGAAATAGTAGCGACACAATTTTCTAAATATTAAAATAATTATAAAATTGCGTAAAATTCTGAGTCGCTACACGTTCATCCTGGTGAATATAGTCCACACTGAAACTCAAGAGATCATCTTAAAAGATTTCTCAAGCATTATGTCACATGAATCAATGTTTGCAAGTGGAATCTCCACCACGTTAAAGTGACCAATCATGTTTTACCAAATGGTCTCTTGCAAAAACGCGATCGGTTCATAAGTAGAGATATATTATAGCTTGATAGCATATTTTGTATAACTCTATAATTAAAATGTTCAAATTATCATAAATACCCTTCCATCTTGAAAATAAATATGGTATCCTATTTTGATGTTTTTATTGCGAAGTATTTGACATGAGAATCAAAACAATGCAATAAACCATCTCATCAAAACAATACCATTTTCATTAGAAGATTTATGATTACTATTGAACAAGGATCTCCTAGCACAAACAAATGTTATAAGTGAAAAGAATTATAACGAGACATGTTACAGTTTTCGCAAATTAGTTGGTGATGTCTAAACATATAACTAGTTGTGGAAATACGACATTCAAATAAAATAAATGTATTAAACACGAGTTGCATAAATGATGAATACTTTCATAAATGATGCATGAAGAAAAATTATGCACAAGTATACCCAAAACTACTATAATATGACGACAACCTAAAACCCCAAAATCTTAAAAACATTTCTCTATAGGAGAAATAAATGTGATTTATGGCTAGGCTGGGACCCTCCCACTAAATTAAATATATCTAGCATCTCATGCAATATTTAATTTATAGTCGTTAAAATTTGGCCATCATTGACATCGTTTGGATATTCTGTAGGAAGTCCCCACGATGTCATTGATTTAAGTGTCTAACCCCTATATTAATAATATTTCAAGTACCAAATTAATTATGTCACCTATAGGGTAATCATGATTAATTCACACTTAAAAAATCATCACCTAATTGGGCCCAATCCAGTAACCAAAACAGTGCAGCCCTCCTATAGGGAGACTAATTAGATTAGCACGAGGCATACACAAATTTTTACTAATGCACTAATAGGGGAGGCCGTGGGTTCGAAAAATTGCACCCTCGCTCACTTAATATTTTGAACTCTTGGATTTTAATTAATAATTACCCAATCAATTTTAAATCTTAAAATCAATTTAATTATTAATAAATATATTTATTTTCTAATCTAATATTTAGAAAAGAAAATAAAAATATATAAAACAATGCATGACAGTATAGTACCTAGAGCGGTGTATATGCGATCTACATGACATGTTATTTAATGACATTCATTCACAATTTAATTAAAGCAATAAATAAATGCGATAATAAATTAACTTAGAACATAATTTATGGCCCAAACCTAGACACAAAATTACAAATAAATTAAAGTATCTATCGAGCCACAAGCCGGCCCAATTCTTCAATTCCCATTTGCAAGTGTCCAGCCCACAGCTCCAAAGCTATAATCCTCGGTCCAAAATTCAAAGTTCAATACGTAGTGATCCAATTGAATATTCCAGTCCACCGTAAAATTCAGTCCACATTACAATGGCCCAGCTAAATAATTTAGCCCACATTGCAGTTAATAAAAGTGAACCCATTTTACAAATACAAAGCCCATATTCAAAAAAAAAAAAAAAATTAAATTTGGCCCAAGTGAATAATGGACCCATCTTCTTCATTTCACTTCCTGCATTTCCTGTGACCTAACCGAGATGAAGCTTCAGCCGCCAACCATTCGTGGAGGTGCCATCGCCGGAAAACACCTGGAATCATGTCACCATAGCACCAACCTCCGTGTGCCTTCGCCGCCACCGCCAACAAGGTGGAAAATACCACCAATGGCAGCAGCGGCAGCACCACGGTGGTGCTGCCCATTTCCCGCAGCGGGTGCCGCTGCCGTCGCGGTCCAGGTGAGATCACAACGCCAAAGGCGCCGTGATCAATCACCCATCGCAGCGGAAGCACCCACAAGCGCTGTCGACAGTGTGCAGCGACACCTGTAGGTTCCACTGCCCCCGCGATCGAGCCAAGATGGCAGCGCCAAAAGCGCCGCCATCAAATGCCGATCACAGCGGTAGATCCCACGAGGTCCGTCGACTGCCTGCATGCCATTCATGGTTGATTTATGAGAATTGCAATCCGAGTCCTTCATGTGCTGAGGAAGATGAAGTCAAGCCCTTATTTCAAATTTGCTGCAGAAGTCCTCCATGTTCTAGTTGTCACAGATTTGGTCTTCAGATTTTGATTACAACAAAAATACCATTGAAAAACTAATTTCTAATTCTATTTTACAATAAATCAAAATCAAAGGGGAAACATGGAGTCGTAATCCACCCCCTTTGTTACAAGACTCGATAATACAATACAAGAATTTAATACAAAAATTCTATGGCCATAAATTTGTTCAAATAGGAATATCATTCATCCAATAACAAATAAATCACATAATCCTAACACCGCTCAACTAACACATGCATAAACCAAAGATTATTTATTCCTAAATACACAAAACATTATCAAAAACCTGGCGCTCTGATACCAATTGTTGGGAACCCGGGTTGCTCTAATCACAAAAATTAATTTCTTGTAATAGATCATCCCGTTACAGGATTTTCTGTTCTATGTATTCAACTTGGAATAAATAATTTTGTGCACACAAAAAGAAAGAGATATTACCCTTGTAGCGTGCTTTACAATAATATCTTTTCGCTGCTTCTTGATTTCACCAAAGCTTCAAACCCTTAAGCTTTCATCGGTGTTCTCCAATGGCAGCTGTGCAGGTGCGTGGTCACCTTTCTCAAGACCTATGTTAAACTAGGTTTAGGGTTTCTTTTGTAAAGAGGAAACACACACTACACACTTTAGTGTGTGTTTCGCCATCTTTCCAATTAGGTTAAGAAAAATAGTCTTAGGAGACTATTTGTAACCTCTTTACACTCCAAAACCCTACCAGACCTAGTACCATAACCCAGGCCCATTTCTGCACAACCCAATACAGGTAAAAAGCCTGTATAAACCCATTATAGTGAAGCCACCGAGGGAACCTGATCGGACCCAATTAAACTAAGCTCCAATAAATTAATTATGACCCGATCAACTCTTGATCAGTTAAAATTAATTTATTAATCACGTTCTATTCCACTAAAAGAACGAGATTGCACTCTTAGTAAAATTGAAATTACTGAAACAATTAATCAATAATTATATCCTCTGACTTATCGTTCTTACATGTTACCCCTGTCGATCAACTCGAATATTCGGAGCAAGTTAAAATGACCAAAATGCACTTCTCCGAATATTCATAAATTCTCAACTCTCATCTTCTATCTGACAGTTCGATGTGATCTCATCACATCATAGAATTCAACAGTCACTGTCGAATTACTGAGCTCAGATTCAACTGTCCACTAGAAGAACCAGTGAAATTATGATCATACCTAAAAGGTGACGGATTCCATGATACGAATATATGTTCCTCGTTAGTTCACTTTAATTCCCAAAGTACCAAGATATTGATCAGCAATTTGATCTCACCCATTGATACCTCAAAGAACTTCAAGTTAGTAATCGAAGTCCATTATCCGATTAGAATTAAAGTCTCACGTACGATAATCAAGTGAAATTAAATTTGTATGGTCAGTGTCACAAATTAATTTCACGTGGTCCCGTCCAATACGTTCCAAACGTACTCTCAATTTTATCACCAAAGTCAAAGATATACTTTAATAAAATCGAGACGATCTTATCAAAATAAATTGTTCATATTTATTTACTGATCGTGAACGTTAATTTTAGATCGAATCACAAATTGAATCTTTCTGTGTTTAACAACTTAAACACTCAATTTGTAATATCAAGTTGACCCGTGGACAAACACAACTTTATATTAATATAATCAATAAACATTTTATTTCGAATGTCGTGAATTATACTCTATGAGCATATATAATTCCAACACCCACAACCGAACCTCCATCGTTGAATTCAAGAGTCAGAAACAATCTGCAATGATTTCATATGAACGAACCCAACTCCATCGAATCATCAGTTCATCACCGCATCGCCCCCTCCAAAATCGTGGTTTCCCAACTCAAGAAGACCCAAAAATCAAAGCCCAAACGAAGAATAAACCAATAAACATGACACTTACCTTCGACCGCCGCCCTATTAACCGGATTATCACCTGAAAATTCGAACCACTAGCCTCGGGTTCTTGCTCAAATATGCCAATAACTCAATTTCCCATCAACCATGAGCTACCCAAGCCCTTCTCCATGCCTTGTCAGCGTCACCACTGACCGGAGGATGGCCGGCGGCCTTGGGATCGGAGAGGGCGGAGCCGTCGCCATCGCTCTCCCTCCCTCGATTTCTCTGTTTACAGAGATAAGAGCAATAGGGAGTGATATTTGTTTAAAAGATTGATTTTTAGAAATTATCCTTTTAGCCCCAACTTCAAATACATCTATTTTAGCCCCTCATTTTAATTTTGTATTTAAATTCAGCCCTAGTTTTAAAACAGTTTCTTTTAGTCCCTTTATTTCTGAAAAGTTATGAAGCAGTCCCTTTATTTATGAAAAGTTATGAATCAGTCCCTAATTCCAATTCCATTATTGCACGAACAGTCCCTAACTTTTTCAATTTTCACGTTTTAGTCCCTAAAGTTCTTAAAGCTCTAATTTTCTTTTACATAAATATACTTTTAAAGCTTTCTTTATCCAAAAGTATAATATTAGTCATTTATTTATAGGACTAGATGAGGCGAGAGAGAATTAGAAGTATTATTCCTGTTTACTCGATACTCGAGAAATAAGGTAGACTCTAATCTACAAACTTTTATTTTCAAAATGTGCATCAGTGATTATTTGTGTTATAAGTTTAGCATATATGAATTTGTTCATGAGAATTACTTGCTTTTCAAGTATGAGACTATGTTACAAGAATTTACTTGGTTAAATGCATGAGACTTGAACTTGTATTTATCTACTTGTTCATAAGACTACTGGTGATCGTTTCGACACCTGAGACTTGAATATCATGATTATGTATTTTAATTTATAATGTCAATTGATTATTATGCGCGAGTCTACTGAAATACTCACATTTTTCAAAAACAAATTTTGTAGATGATGCAGTTGGCGACGAGGCGTACGATGGTGGTCATTATTGAGATTTTCGAAATGTTTTTATTTGAAATTGAAACTAATTTATTTCAAGTTTGTTTTGTCAAGTTATTTTATATATTCGAATTGTTGACCATCTGAGTCAATTTTTATAAAATTACGTGATTGACATTTCAATTATTTTTCGCTTAATTTTATTTAGAAAATTAATTGAGACGATGAAGTGACGATCTGGGTATTTAGAACTCGGGGCATTACAGTCTAAATTTGATCAAGAACGTACCAAACTAATCAGTATATGCATAACTCATTTGTCCCAGTTCTTTTTATTCACAATCAAAAAAAAAAACCACATAGCATGCAAAGATATTTAGTAACTTCATTGAATATAAAATAAACATGGTTAACGTTATTAACCTCGACTCGTGCTTCATCACCATTGGGCATATCATCTCCAGCCTCTACACCAGGAACCATAAGGGCTGAATCATCATTCTTAGATCTCATTTCTTTGATCCTAAGGGAAAAATTGCATATTCATCAGTAAAGTTATCTAATAAAATTTCTTTACCGCAAACAAATCCTTCCAAGAATCAAGTTTTGATCAGGGAAGTCGAGTAGGGATTGATCGGCCATTGATGATCACAACTTTAAATTTGCAGCTTCTTAGCAAATAAACTTATGAGTTGTCCAAATTCTTCAAGATATATATTTGGAAGAATAGTACGTACCTATTGTTGAATGTAGGCAGAAGGTGGGATTTGAGCTTGTGGAGTCAATGCAGTACCTGGTTCGAAGAAAACTGAAGAACCAACCAGGTGAAAATTGGATGTGCTTGATGGTCTTGGATTATAATGATCCGGTCTACGTGTTCTGTCATCAAGTAGGTTTTGAAGCACGTTCTTGGGAGCTTGTGCACTTTAGAGAAGATCGCAACAAGCACTTTAGTTTTCTTTCTACACTTCATCTCATATGTAAAATGCTAAGATCAAATAAATCTTATAGGTGTATTATAGTAATGGCTTGTTTCAATTTTTCTCATTTTTCTCTTTCTAATAGAGTAAACATGTGAAAATAAGATCCTTCATATATTTGGTTCACATTATACAGGTTTGAAGAATTACCCTTATTTCATTTTATCACTTATTTATGTAAAAGTTGTCCAAGTCTGATGAATGATATTTTACTGTATCTCTACTATCTGTCAATAATAATTACCATAAAGGATATCTAAATTCAAGCATAACTTCTTGTGTTTCAAATGATATTGCACCTAATGACTCACAACAATAATAACAAACTAACCCATACTCTGAATAAAAAGAGATCAACTACTTTAATCCTTTTTCTCCCATTCTTTCAAAGCATCTATGCATGCATTAGAAGAACCAATGCAATCTAAAGGTTGGAAACCACAAGATTTTGGTCCATCTCCTGTTCTAGGGCAAATTGTAACACTATTGCAATTTCTAAAATTATCAAATAAAATTATTGTAGTAGAGTGAGCGTACCAGCTTTTCTCCCGAGCATTTGAACCAGCAAGCAGCTTTGCAACATTCTAAGATTTTCCTTTCTTTATTAGCAACACACTCCTATAGAAAATGAGACAACCAACACAATGAGTATAACAAGTGTAATGCCCCGGGTTTTAAATACCCGGAACGTCACTTCATCATTTCAAACTAACTTTCAAAATGAAAATTTAGAAGAAAATGATTGAAATTTAATTCACGTAACTCCATAAAAATTTATTCAAAATGTCAACAAATCAAAAATGGGAATAACTTAACAAAATAGATAAGTTTGCGATTTCAAATAAATTTTTTTTGAAAGACTGAATAATAGCCACCATCGTATGTCTCGTCGCCAACTCCATTATCTGCAAAATTGTTTTTTTGGAAGACGTGAGTATTTCATAGAGATACTCAGTAGAGTCTCGCACAATAATAATTTGATATTTTAAGTTAGAACATATAATCATGATATTCAAGTCTCAAGTGTCGAAACGATCACCAGTAGTCTCATGAACAAGTAAATAACTACAAGTTCAAGTCTCATACATTTAAGCAAGTAAATTCTCGTAACATAGTCTCATACTTGAAAAGCAAATAATTCTCATGAACACATTCATACATGCTAAATTATAGTCCAAATAGTCATTGATGCGCACTTTTGAAAAGAAAACTTGTAAATAAGAGTCTACCTTATTTCTCGAGTATTGAGTAAACGGGTTTAAACCTCTAATTCTTTCGTGTCTCGTCTAGTCCTATAAAAATAAATATATAATTGAAATCAAACTTTGGAATAATCAATTCTAGAATGATGAATTTGTATAAAATTAAGTTTTAAAAAGCTTTAGGGACTAAATTGTGAATTTATAAGAAATCAGGGGCTGGTTCACTTAATAATAAATCTTTGGACTGATTTGAGTAATTAAATAAGTTTTGGGACTAAATCATAGTTTTTCAGAAACTACAGGGCTGAGATAAAACATTTTTAAACTAGAGGGACTGAAATAAATAACTAAAATTAGGATGAACTTAAAACATATTAAACATTTCAGGGACTGAATTAAAATACTTTAGAAAAACGGGAGCTAAAATAATTACTTTTAAAATATGGGGACTTAATCGATAATTTATCAAAAATCAATTTTAATAAAGGCAAAATATATTACCACCACAAAATTTACTTAACACACCACATTTTATTATCACCACTAATAAAATATTTTTTTTTTTATAAATATACCACAATACAAATACAAATATACTCCTTATCTAATTTTAAAACAAAAAAATGATGAAATTTGTACACCACAGTCCACAAATCACGATCGTGTGTTCCGTTCTCAATCCAGCCTTCCGTTCATAGTTCCCGACTCTTAGTTCATGCTGCCCACCCCTACCACAATCACAGTTTCTAACTCTCAGTCCATGCTGCCCATTCCTACCACCATCTCAATCCACCCTTCAGTTGGAAAATTTCGACATCATTTAACACTGGTTGCAGATAGTTGGGAGCAAAAAAAAAACCCACCTAAATTGCTACCCTGTCTCCCAATGAATGTCTGAGTCACACCACCTAGAGGTTATGGACTAGGAACCCAGACTTAGGGAAATTGCAAGAATTTCGTCTCCAAGTTGCAAGAAAATTTCGAGATGAACAGTGCACTTTTTTTTTTTTTTTTCTCCAGGTCACAATAAGTCCCAAATAGAGTGAATAATGCACTTTTTTCTCCATGAAGCATTCAAGGAGCCTGTGGATCAAGCCCTAGAAATTATGAACTCCGTGGAAGACAATAACTCAGATGGAATGATAGGTTTAGTGAAAGATAATTCAGTTAAATTTGAATATTCAGAAAAAATGGACTGCAGAATTTAAAAATAGTTCAGTTCAAGAGAGTTCAATTGAGAAGAACGAGCAAAAAGAATGATGATTGGGCAGAGTTGGAATGCGCAGGTAAAGAAAAGGTTGGATTAAGGATAGCCATTAAGAGAAATTGTGAGGTGTTGGAGTGTATGATGGAGGACAATGAGAAAATGATGACTTTGATGACACAGTTGTTTGAGAGGAATGAGATGCAAACAGCAAACTTCAATGGTGAGTGATTTAACGCACTGGGTGGGGCAGCTGGAGAAGGCATTCAGTGATTCACGTGTGATAAGCTCAGCGGGATGAAAAAGAAGAAGAAAAGAAGCTTGAAAAAATTAAAAGGATATATTTGTAATTTTATTTATGTTTATTTTAGTCAATAAATAAAACACTTAAAATTCTGGTGTAGAAATTAAGTTTTGTGGTGGCAATATAGCCACCATTTAATAAAACCCAAAATAATTTCCTCTCTCTCTCTCTCATTTTCGTGAGAGAGAGAGAGAGAGAGAGAGAGAGCGATCGGCCATTCCCGATCCGTGCCACCGTCGGTTCAGCCGACGATGGCGCCATCGGCACATGGCATCAGTGGGAGTAGGGGGTGTGTGCGAAAGGGAAGAATTTTGGGTGCATTTTGGGGCAACAAACCGAGGTTTGTCCTGAAGGTTTTTCGGTGTATATTCGGCAAAACATGCGGCTGTCGAAGGTAAGTTTTGAGTTTCTTGGTTTATTCTTGGTTCTTGTGGTGATTGGTGTGGATTTAGAAGTTTTGGAGTAGTGGTGGTCGCAGGTGGCGTGCGGTAGTGTCTCGATTGGATATTTTGATGATTATGGTGTTTACTAATTAGCAATGGCGATTTGGGTGATGAAGTAGTTCGAGTTTGGAGGGGCCGGTGGTTTAGGAGAAGGACAATTGGTGACTGAGATTGAAATGTCTGTGAATAGTGGCTGCCGTTTTGGTTCGTAGAGGTGAGGCTGGGTGGTTGACGAAATAGATGTTGGCTTTGGCCATGGTTTGGGCAGTGTCTGAGGTTTGATTCTCGATTGGTTGTAGGGTATTGAATGCTGGTTGCTTGTGGTGACTCGACCATGTTCTTGGTTGGATGTGTGTAGGGGAAATGCTTACCCAAATTTTCAGGTGCTTGTGAGTTAAAAAAAATGGAGAAAGAAGGAAGATTATTATATAGGCTGGGTATGAAATTTGAAGAGAATTGTAACTTACAAATTCATTGCAAAAATTTTATGATGAAATTGATTGTAGGGAGTTTTGGTTTTGGAATTGAATTGGCTGGGGGTTAAAAATCCGAATGTGGCTGGGAGTAATTTTTGTATTAATAGAGGAATTTGAATAATAATAATAATAATAATAATAATAATAATAATAAAAAACCGTACAACCTAGTTTCGGACAAGAAGACTAGGTTAGGGGAAACACTCCTTATGATATGATGGAGTACTCGATGCATGCAGGGGTTCCCCCCCTCCCCACACGTTCCAACAAAGGTAAATCATTGGATCCAGTGGTTCTGCCTAGCAGAACTTGTCGATAAATCAGAAATGTACATATCATCCCGTTGCACCGCAAAAATATCAATTCTATGATCACACAACAATCATGCACCGTCACAATTAGCCATTTTCCTTTTATAGGCTTGTATATGGTCTGGCCACTGTTCCCCACAACAAATGACAATAGAAGTATCAATAATAGAAGTTTTCCTATCACAGGATTATTAGCCATGATATCAGACACAGACCCCTCCACATAGACAACCTCTAAAGACTTGAATCTCCTACCGTGAGTGGGTACTCCAGGATAACCCTCCTACGGCACCCAAGCAGGCTTTTTTCCCAAATCACTTCTCCCAATAGATTTCACCATCCGATCCAAAACATTAGTAATAGGAATAATAGGAGTAGCATCAGTTACCTATTGGGGTTAAGTGTTTGTAGTTTCAAGGTGGATGCACATGACTCCTCTGTTGTATTGTGTCTGCTCACATCATCAGTAGATTTCGTCCCCCAAAACTATGAATTGGCCATTTGAGAATCACTCCTAGTGGGAACAAAATGACGCAGTTCATCGTTATTTCCATTATCATGATCTGATGTCAGGCGGTCCCCATGGGCAGAATTAGTGGTCATAGGAGGCCTTCACCTCTGCGTTATACTAGGAGCACGAATCCATTCTCCATATTTCCATTGTCCTCCATTTCCAGTACGACGTTTATCATCAATCTCTCCACATTCTTTCAATTTATGACCCAAGATCCCACAATGATAGTAAAAATCAAGAAGGCATTCAGACAATAGAAGAAGTTGAATGTATGTGTCATGATCAGGAAGATGAACATAAACACCTCTCTTCAAAGGTTTTGAGACATCAATTTGGACTCCACCTGCATAACAATGCTTTCAGTATCAATTGCAAAGTTCTCTAGTTTGTTTATCCCATTTGCGAGCACAACAATCCAAGTCACCAATAAGAGGAACATTAATTATGTATTTGTACTCAGAAAGGTATCATAGGAAAATTGAAAACATTAATATCGCCAATACTATCAGGTTTTTGAAGGGATATTAATTAATTAATAAACTGCTAAAGGCCTCCGGCCAACACTCTTTGGCGATCCAATCTTAAACCAAAATGGAAGAAAAAAATGTTGTTGATGCCTTTCTGTTCAACATGGACATGATTTTTTGTTCGCCAGATCGATTGATTGTACAACACACATCAGAGCCTCTTTGTTGGTATTCCTTTGTCCCTGGACCTTCCCTACTAGACATAAATTCATTTTGTCAATCCCATCTGCAAGATCTTCGAATCCTATATCTAAAACAACATTATATGCATCTTCCAGCCAAAGTTGAGACTAAAGTTTTGTGATATCAAATTGATCCATAGTTTAGTTGGTGATAAAAACTAAAAAAAAAAAATCCTTCAAGAAGATAAATCACCATCACTTGTGAGAGGAAGAGACCACCGTCGTTCAACCACCTATTGGAAGGGTAATGCCATTGCTAACCCTAGATATGAGGAGTTGCCACCATGCAAACCCTAGGAAAAGGAGAGAGAATGAGAGAGACCACAAGAAAACCGAATTTATTATTTTAATTTTAATTTCATAGTGATGAAAGAATATTGTAAGGTTCACAAACTTTAAAGTGTATAAATTACATGATAATATTAACATAATTTTTTTCTATTTCTATTTAATAATCAAATTTCATAAACTTTTTTCACGATTTCAATATTAAATATTTTTCTTGATTTCAAACCAAAAGCACTTTCTAATTTTCTATTTTGAAAAATAATTTTTCAAAATGACAAACCTTATGCATTTTGAGCAATCTTAAAACACACCAATAAAAAAAATGCCCTTAGGATTTCTAGTTCGGATGGAAGTTATGCAATAGTAAAATTCGTGGACTCAGGTTTTAAGTAATATCAATATCAAAGTTGGTGGTTTTTTCATTAATTATGTACAAAGATGTTGAAAGTTTAATCCCTAAACACTAGATGTATCTAGGAGCTATTCAATAAAATAACTGTGGCTTTATATAGCCTTTACGAAGCAGGATTGATAGCAAAAATAGAAAAAGATAAGGATGAGAACCACTAGCCCAAAAAAATAAGATAAAGAGTAGGACTTCAACAAATTACACTATCTAAAAAGTTGCTAAAGATAAGAACAAACTAAATATTACTTAAAAAAAGCAACAACTAAATTATGACTAAGTCTAATTGACTTATCCACTAAGAAATCAGCAATCCTAACAAATCCTCCCTTAAACTAACATGCAATTTGCTGTAAAAAAAAAAAATGTCTGATAGAGAGGTTTCTACATCTTCATCTTCTATTGGAGACAGAAAACAGCACAGGGGTGTGAACAGAAGGAATGAACAGGGTAACAATGATATGGCAGCAATGAGGGCGCAATTTGAGAGGCTTATGGCACAGATGGAAAATCGGGGTGCCGAGCGGGATCAATCTCATGATGGTTCTCGGGTTAAGAGAAATAATAGACGTGAGGTTGGTATGGATGAAGAAGGCGTGGGTAGTGAAAGTGGAAGTATATCGTTGGGAAGCATGCGAAGGAGGGATAGAGGAGATAGGCACGAAAGAAGGCATGATAGGGAGCGTCGGGATGCTAGGAGGCATCGTGGGGGTAGAGGTGATGTTGATGACGACCTTGAGAAAATTAAAGTGAAAATACCATTGTTCCAGGGTAGGAGTGATCCGGAGGCATACTTGGATTGGGAGACAAAGGTCGAACGACTTTTTGATTGTAATAATTATTCGGAAAAGAAGAAGGTGAAATTAGCCATGATTGAATTCATCGACTACGCAAATATTTGGTGGGATCAACTAGTTACGGGTAGGAGGAGGAACCTTGAGGAGCCGGTGGAGACTTGGGGTGAATTAAAAACTATAATGAGGAAGCGGTTTGTGCCGACTCATTATTATAGGGATATTTACCATAGGCTGCAGGGTATGACTCAGGGGTCGAGGAGTGTAGAAGATTATCATAAGGATATGGAGGTGGCAATGATTCGGGCTAATGTGGTGGAGGATCGAGAAGCTATGATGGCTAGGTTTTTGAGTGGGCTAAATAAAGATATAGCCAATGTCATTGAGCTGCAACATTACGTGGAGTTAGAGGACATGGTGCACATGGCCATGAAGGTGGAAAGACAGCTAAGGCGAAAGGGGGCAGCGAGACACTCACCCTCTTATCCTACATCACAACCTAAGCAGGAATCCAACGATGAACATAACCCGAAAGGGAAGGAGGAGCCTACAACGAAAGGTAAAAATATTTCTGATTCTCAAACTACTCGGGATAGAAATGTTAAATGCTTTAAGTGCTTGGGTAGGGGTCATATAGCATCCCAGTGTCCAAATAAGAAACTAATGATCTTACGTGATAATGGTGAAATTAGTTCCGAGGATGAATTTAAGGGAATGCCTAAGTTAGTGGATGTTGGAGCTAGTAGTAGTGATGAGGAAGGATTGACCTATCCTGAAAAAGAATCATTTGTTAATCGGCGTGTCCTTAGTGCTAGGGCTAGGGTGGATGAAATTGGTGAGTAAAGGGATAATCTTTTTCATACTAGGTGCTTGGTGGGCAAAAAGGTTTGTGGTATGGTGATTGACGGGGGAAGTTGTACTAATTTGGTTAGTACAATGTTGATTAATAAATTGGGCTTAAGATTGATGAAACATCCAAACCCTTATAAATTGCAATGGCTGACCGAGTCGGGGGAAATTAAGGTAAATAAGCAGGCTAGGGTTAATTTTTTTTCCATCGGGGGTTATAAGGATGAGGTGGTCTGTGACGTGGTACCTATGCATGTTGGTCATATATTGTTGGGGCGACCCTGGCAACATGACAGGAGGGTAGTGCATGATGGGTTTAAGAATCAATATACATTTGTGAAGGGTGGGAAGAAATTTACACTTGTTCCGTTATCGCCAAAAGAAGCTCAAAAGGATCAATTGAAAATCAAAAGTGAGTTTGAAAAAAGAAATAAGAGTGTTGAGGCCACGACCTCAGAAAAAGGAGAGGGTGTGAAGTTGAAAACAAGAGAGTTGAGGCCACGACCTCAGAAAAAGGAGAGAATGAGTGCAAAAAGAAAAGAGAGTCCACCCCCAAATTGAGTTTATTTGCACATAGGTTGGTGTACAGGGATCCACGCCTTGCACTTAACCAAGCTAACAATCCCCTCCCCAGTTCTATGAAATCTGTTTTGCAGGGACATAACTCAAGCCATGAACGTAAAGCGGGAAAGAAAGTTATTGGCCAAAATAAGCAGCACAAAAGTCTAAAGGATTGCACAAAGCTTACACGTGATCAACGAGCCCAGGAAAGCAGGAGGAGCTTGAAAAGTTGACCAAAAATGGATTCGAGGTCGAATCCTTTTCAAGAGAGGGAGTATGATGTGATCCGGACCAGGCATCGAAGGGCGAAGTCGAGCCATCGACAATATGATAGTGATCTACGTGCAAAACGGAGCAAGTTCCGTGTTGGGGTCGAGCCGAGAAGGCGAAAGGATCAAGCCGAGGCAAATAATCAAGAAATTGTGCAGAAAGTGATTCACGGCCGTAAAGATATTCCTCACGGCCGTAAAAATGGAATTGAAATTGATCACGGCCGTAACCTCCATTCTTACGACCGTAACACCAAGTTGAAATTCTGGACAGAATATTCATTACGGCCGTAATCAATATATTCACGGCCGTAATTCAAGATTTTCCGGATTTTCAAAATTTTCAATTAATTTATTTCCTTTTATTATTTTAGGTTATTTTCCTATTTTAGAATTTTAGCATAATTAGGATTCTATTTTGAGTAATTAGATGCTAGGTTTTCTTGCTTATTTATACGCTTTTTCATCATTGTAAACATCAGACAAGTTTGAGTTGATTAATAAAATTGTGAGAGGATTCTCCAAAATTGAGAGGTTGAGTTTATTCCCTTTTTCTTGAACTTATCAAAGATCCGATCTTTGTGGCGTTCTTCCAGCAAACTTATCAAATATTCGCAAGAGTATTTGTAGCGTTTCCAAATTCGATACTTATCAAGGAAATTGACAAGTCCTTGTGGCGTTCACCAATCTTGGTTCTTCAATCCGCATCGTCATAAATTGCGTCGTGATTGTCGGGTCAAGGCTTTACCGTCGTTCTATCCTTATTTTTCGTTGTTTGTCTTGTGTCGATCTGATTTAGATCTTTCCTAGGTTTTAATTATCGTTATTCCGCGTGTTCGACAAGATTCCCCGACTGGGATCGCGTCATCGATGACCCATACCCAAGCACTTAAAACATTTAATATTTCCATCCTGAGTAGTTTGAGATTCAGAAATATTTTTACCTTTCGTCGTAGGCTCCTCCTTTTCTTTCGGCTTATGTTCAACATTGGATTCCTGCTTCGGTTGTGATGTAGGATAAGATGGTGAGTGTCTTGCTGCCCCCTTTCGCCTTAGCTGTCTTTCCACCTTCATGGCCATGTGCACCATGTCCTCTAACTCCACGTAATGTTGCAGCTCAATGACATTGGCTATATTTCTATTTAGCCCACTCAAAAACCTAGCCATCGTAGCTTCTCGATCCTCCACCACATTAGCCCTAATCATCGCTACCTCCATATCCTTGTGATAATCCTCTACACTTCTCGATCCCTGAGTCATACCCTGCAGCCTATGGTAAATATCCCTATAATAATGAGTCGGCACAAACCGCTTCCTCATTATAGTTTTTAATTCACCCCAAGTCTCCACCGGCTCCTCAAGGTTCCTCCTCCTACCCGTAACTAGTTGATCCCACCAAATATTTGCGTAGTCGATGAATTCAATCATGGCTAATTTCACCTTCTTCTTTTCCGGATCACTCCTACCCTGGAACGATGGTATTTTCACTTTAATTTTCCCAAGGTCGTCATCAACATCACCTCTACCCCCACGATGCCTCCTAGCATCCCGACGCTCCCTATCATGCCTTCTTTCGTGCCTATCTCCTCTATCCCTCCTTCGCATGCTTCCCAACGATATACTTCCACTTTTCACTACCCACGCCTTCTTCATCCATACCAACCTCACGTCTATTATTTCTCCTAACCCGAGAACCATCATGAGATTGATCCCGCTCGGCACCCCGATTTTCCATCTGGGCAATAAGCCTCTCAAACTGCGCCCTCATTGCTGCCATATCATTGTTACCCTGTTCATTCCTTCTGTTCACACCCCTGTGCTGTTTTCTGTCTCCAATAGAAGATGAAGATGTAGAAACCTCTCTATTAGACTTTTTTTTTGACACAAACAAGGAAATTTGGAATATATTTTGGGAATTTTCGAATTTTTTTTTTTATAATCTGCCAAAGAATTGGACTACGAGTATGGCAGAAAAAACGGAACTGAATTTGGACCAAAAACGAAGAAGAAAAACACTTTTGAATTTTTTGGACTGACTCTTATGGATCAAACTGGAAAAATTTATGACTGACACGAAGAACGCGAAGAACAAAAAAAAAAATCAAGAACGCAAGAATCTGAAATAGATCCGAGTTCTGATACCAGATGACGCGATCCCAGTCGGGGAATCTTGTCGAACACGCGGAATAACGATAATTAAAATCTAGGAAAGATCTAAATCAGATCGACACAAGACAAACAACGAAAAATAAGGATAGAAGGACGGTAAAGCCTTGACCCGACAATCACGACGCAATTTATGACGATGCGGATTGAAGAACCAAGATTGGTGAACGCCACAAGGACTTGTCAATTTCCTTGATAAGTATCGAATTTGGAAACGCCACAAATACTCTTGCGAATATTTGATAAGTTTGCTGGAAGAACGCCACAAAGATCGGATCTTTGATAAGTTCAAGAAAAAGGGAATAAACTCAACCTCTCAATTTTGGAGAATCCTCTCACAATTTTATTAATCAACTCAAACTTGTCTGATGTTTACAATGATGAAAAAGCGTATAAATAAGCAAGAAAACCTAGCATCTAATTACTCAAAATAGAATCCTAATTATGCTAAAATTCTAAAATAGGAAAATAACCTAAAATAATAAAAGGAAATAAATTAATTGAAAATTCGGAAAATCCGGAAAATCTTGAATTACGGCCGTGAATATATTGATTACGGCCGTAATGAATATTCTGTCCAGAATTTCAACTTGGTGTTACGTCCGTAAGAATGGAGGTTACGGCCGTGATCAATTTCAATTCCATTTTTACGGCCGTGAGGAATATCTTTACGACCGTGAATCACTTTCTGCACAATTTCTTGATTATTTGCCTCGGCTTGATCCTTTCGCCTTCTCGGCTCGACCCCAACACGGAACTTGCTCCGTTTTGCACGTAGATCACTATCATATTGTCGATGGATCGACTTCGCCCTTCGTTGCCTGGTCCGGATCACATCAATTCTACTATGGCTTTGTTGAATGTATGACGCCCTGATGTGATCCGGAAAAGGCGTCAAAAATGAGAAATCAAGATACGAGCAATTCAACAATATTCTACATGGAAAAATGAACAAGTTTCGTGTTGGGCTCGAGTCGAGATTCAAATCATGTCAACGGATCAGAAAATCAGAAAATTGGGCAGAAGATGCGTTACGACCGTAACATTGTTTCTCACGGCCGTAACTTATGTATTTCACGGCCGCATCACATTCCTCACGGCCGTAAATGAAAATTGGTATTTTCGTTCAGAAGGAGATTTACGGCCGTAACATCAATCTTCACGGCCGTAACAAATATTGTGACATTTTGATCCGAGAAGGACTTACGGCCGTAAGTCCGACTTTTACGGCCGTAAGCGGCGGGAATCAGATTTTCGGGATTTTAGTATTTCAGTTGATTTGTATTTCCTTTATTGTTTTTTAATTCTTTTCAGATTTTTGGTAATTTTGATTATTTTAGTTATTTTAGGTATTTTAGCCTAATTAGAATTCTATTCAGAGTCAGTTAGCGACTAGGGTTTATTTTGCCTATTTATATGCTTTTCAATTCAATGTAAAAAACAGAATACTTTTGAAGAATAAAATTATATTGAGTGTTTTCTCAACATTGTTCTGGAATTGAACAAACTGGGAACTTATCAAATATTGTGGAATATTTGTAGTGTTCAACAAATCGAACTTATCAAAGGCGTGGGCATCCTTTGTGGCGTTCAAACCATTACGGTTCTTGTTTCCGCATCGTAACGGGACTTGGGTTTAATATACCCATGGTTCTTACGTCATGAGGCTCGGGTTGTAGTGTTATCGTCCGTTCCAACCTGGATTTGGAACTTTCCAAGCGTTATTCCGCAAGCTACGACGAGGACCCCCTCCCGGGTTCTCATCATATGGTATCAGATCTGAACTCTGAATTCAGGTTTTGTTTTTTCTATCCAGTTTGATTTTTATGTTTATCATCGAGTCCCATAAAAATCATCCATATCCTATTTTTGCTATTTGAGTCTTTGTTTTCAATTTTTCTTGTTTTTCTTGCCAGTAAATTTTTTCCCGGTTTGATCCATAAGAGTCAGTTCCAAAAAATCAAAAGTGTTTTTCTTGTTCGTTTTTCATCCAAATCCAGTACCGTTTGTTTTGTTGCGTTCGTGTCAAATTTTCGGATTTTATTAAAAAAAAAATTATTTTTTTTAGTTTTATTAATTCCGAAAATTCATCATAATTCAAAAAAAAAAAAAAGTCACTCCAAAATTCAAGAACCACTTTCTTCAATTTCCTTAAATTCTTGATAATTCCTTGCCTTGCAAGTCAAATTAAAAATCTTGATATTCTTTCCTTTCTAGTCAAAATTCAAGAATCAATTTCTTGAATTTCTACAATATTCTTGATATTCTTTCTTTCGAGTCAAATTCAAGAACCACTTTCTTGAATTTCTTTAAAATTCTTCATATTGTTTTCTTTTTCGAGTCAACATTAAATTCCTTTTTGATATTTTTCAATATCTAGATCCTCTTATTTTGAATCTCTCAAATTTTTGAAAGCTACATAAAGGGATGAATTATGAGTTCAATCCTACCTTCCAGACTAGGTGTCCTGTGAGCAGTAAAGTGTACAATATTATTATTGATAAGGAGTATTATTGCGATCTGGCTAGTACCACCATGGTTGAGGAGTTGGGCTTACCTTTACTACCACATCCCAATCCTTATAGGCTGACGTGGTTAAAGGAGTGTGGGCAGGTAAATGTAACCCATGGGGTTATGGTGAAATTGACACTTGGAAGATATAGCGATGAACTGTGGTGTGATGTGGTGCCTCTAGAATCGTGTGACATCTTGTTGAGTAGATCGTGGAAGCATGAGAGGAAAGCAGTCTATGATAAGCGCATGAATATATATAAATTTGTTAAGGATTGGAAAAGTATTAAGCTTATGCCGTTAACCCCGGAACAAATACTTGAAGAGAAAGTATCGCGAGAAAAGAGGGATGAGCAAAGAAAATTCGGAGATGACGAATGGAGTATGAAGGATGAATTCAGGGAGATGGCCAAGAAATTAATATAGTTAAATGAAGAGATAAAGGCACAAGAGGCTAGAAAAAAGTTAGCCGAGTTGCAAGAGAGAGAAAGGGGAAGAGAGGAAGTAGTTAAATTACAAGAAAAGTCTTTGGATATGATTGTTGAAAAGAAAGAGGGGGACTTGAAACATGAATTAGAAGTAGTTGAAGAAACCCCGAATTTTGTGGTAGGAGATAAAAAGGTGGAGTTAGGTAATCAAACTCCAATAATTGATGAGGAAAAATTGGAAGAGGTGGTAGAGTCCAAAAATTTGGAAGAGGAGGTTAGGCGTGAGAATGTGGAGTTAGAAGAATTGGTTGAGTTTGGGAGTAAAAAGATAGAAGAGGTTGAGCAAGAAATTGCAAAGAAGGAAGGAGGTGAAGAGCGGAATTTTGTTGTCGGGAAAAATGAATTGGAAATAATTCATCATGAGTACAAGGATCCATACCTTGTACCTCGTGAAACTAACATTTCCCTCCCCATTTTTTTAAAATCTTTCTTGCAGGTTTATTGTGCATGGAAGTTTGATTTACATCAACCTTGGTCAATTCCCCTCGTGTTTCAATACCTTCTTGTCTACAAATTGGAGGAGCATCATTTATTGAATGCATGTCAGGGAATCGACAATTTTCCGTTTGATCCAGGATGTACAGTTTTATTTTTCAAGAACAACACCATGACTCGGGACGAATCATCCTAAAGAAGGAGGGAATGGTACGAATCAGGGTGGGCTTGACGGGAAAATCTATAATTCAAGCCAAAAGAAGAATTCAATCAGGTTCGGAGAACATCAAAGATCAAAGATTGCTTGTACGAAGAAGGTTCGAGGCTAAACCAAGTGAGCAAGCCAAGAACAACTTTATGATTCGGGACGAATCATCTTAAAGGAAGAGGGGATGATGTGATCCGGAAAAGAAGCTAAGAACAATGTTATGATTCGGGACGAATCATCTTAAAGGAAGAGGGGATGATGTGATCCGGAAAAGGCGTCAAAAATGAGAAATCAAGATACGGGCAATTCAACAATATTCTACATGGAAAAATGAACAAGTTTCGTGTTGGGCTCGAATCGAGATTCAAATCACGTCAACGGATCAGAAATCAGAAAATTGGGCAGAAGATGCGTTACGGCCGTAACATTGTTTCTCACGGCCGTAACTTATGTATTTCACGGCCGCATCACATTCCTCACGGCCGTAAATGAAAATTGGTATTTTCTTTCAGAAGGAGATTTACGGCCGTAACATCAATCTTCACGACCGTAACAAATATTGTGACATTTTGATCCGAGAAGGACTTACGGCCGTAAGTCCGACTTTTACGGCCGTAAGCGGCGGGAATCAGATTTTCGGGATTTTAGTATTTCAGTTGATTTGTATTTCCTTTATTGTTTTTTAATTCTTTTCAGATTTTTGGTAATTTTGATTATTTTGGTTATTTTAGTTATTATAGGTATTTTAGCCTAATTAGAATTCTATTCAGAGTCAATTAACGACTAGGGTTTATTTTGCCTATTTATATGCTTTTCAATTCAATGTAAAAAACAGAATACTTTTGATGAATAAAATTATATTGAGTGTTTTCTCAACATTGTTCTGGAATTGAACAAACTGCGAACTTATCAAATATTGTGGAATATTTGTGGTGTTCAACAAATCGAACTTATCAAAGGCGTGGGCATCCTTTGTGGCGTTCAAACCATTACGGTTCTTGTTTCCGCATCGTAACGGGTCTTGGGTTTAATATACCCATGGTTCTTACGTCGTGAGGCTCAGGTTGTAGTGTTATCGTCCGTTCCAACCTGGATTCGGAACTTTCCAAGCGTTATTCCGCGAGCTACGACGAGGACCCCCTCCCGGGTTCTCATCACGCCCTCTACCACTTCCTCTATAAGCACTCCTGCCACGCCCTCTTTCACCTCTGACTCTTCCATCTTCAACTGTAACTTTTAAAATATGTTCTTTATCACTAGCCCTTCGAAAATTTTGCTCATGCACAATTAAAGAGCTTTGTAGCTCATCCACAAAGAGGAGATTAATATATTTTGACTCTTCTATGGAACAAATAATGTAATTGAATTTGTCTGTGAGAGTGCATAGAATCTTTTTTTTGATCTTCACATCTTTCATATCCTCTCCATAATGTCACGTTTCATTAGCCACCACCATGACTCTGGAGACATAGTCTGTGACCGATTCACCAACCTTCATCTCTAACACCTTGAAGCTTCTGCGCAATGCCTGAAGTTGAGCACACTTAACTCCCACATTCCCTTGATATTTTGTTTTCATCGAGTCCCATAGTATCTTGGAGGTGTCTTTTTGAAGAATGGTCTTCAAGATTGACTTATCGATGGACTGAAAGAGATAGTTTTTAACCTTTAGGTCTTTCCACTTCAATTCCTCTTCTTTGTGCATCAGTCATTGTCTCTCCAGGAGCAAGTTCAGAATAACCAACTTTGATGAGGCTCCAGTGTTCCTTTGATCACTGATGGTTCTCTGTTAACAGGCTCCAGTGATCATAATCTCCATCGAACCTAGGGGGTTTGATAAGTGTATTTTATACACTTATTTATCTATCAAAATTAGGATATTATAATATTTTTCTTGAATAAATTCTACGTAATTGTTATTATTTTTCATTATTTCAGGTTTTTATCCCAAAATGAAGAAAAATGAGGAATTGAAGAAATTATACAAAAATTGGATGAAAAAACTCAAAAGTGGAGCAAATTGGAGAAAGTCAAGACTCAAGGACCTACTTATCATATATGGAAGAATTGAGTAACTTGAGGGACAATTTATTTTACATGGGCTTAGGGTTAATTTGTATATATATATATATATACACACATGTTGCTGAAAGGAAAGGAGGAGAGGGCAGCCGTGAGAGAACACAAAAGATACAGTGAGAGCCGTGAGTGTAGAGAGTAGGTCAGCCGTGGGAGTTTTCCTTGAATATACATACACACGGTGAGGAATTAGTGGCGGAGTGTAGCTGGAGGAATTAATTTGAAGTTGGCAGCATCATTATACACGGCTGGGAAAGAAAGAAAGGGAGCAGCTTGGGGAAGAGACACAAACAGGGGCTTACTTGGGGAGTTTATTATTCTGGGAATTAAAGTGTGTGGCGGGTGATTAAAGGAGAAGAATTTACACAAACAAAGGTCACACGGCTGGAATCAAGAAAATAAATTGGGAGAGTAGCTGATTTGTGAGGCATTGGAAAGAGCAAAAAGAGGGCTGAATATTCAACAACTTTATTGGGGATGAATTGAGTCAACAGAATACAATGTAGAGAAAAGAACTCGGCTGGCAATTTGGCGTTTTGATGGTGATGTTAATTCTTCAATTCTTCAAACACCAAGTTTTATTTACGTTATTATTTATTGATTTTTCTTCCAAGAATATGAGTAGCTAAATTTTAAATCGGGATTGACGATATAGATTTAATGTTTCTTGTTTGATTTTAATTCTCAAGTTGGTGCTTTAATTTCATGTATTGATTTTATTATTGCGTTTAATGCTTGAGTTGCTTGATCACCAATTCATGAATTAATGGTTGTTTCCATAATCCGAGAGGTGAGTTAACAATTAGATCACGTAATAAAATCCGACAATTTCAACAAAAAGATAGAGATATGAATTTGTGGTTGCATGTGGTCACTTAGGAATTCCTAGGAAATTTAATGCATTTAGCTAAGGAGAACTCTGACCCGCTGTAGAGATACATGGTTGACTTAGTTAAATAGGCCTAATTTGAATTCGAGAGAGGTAAATTAGATATATGCGTGAATTCGACCAAATACAAATTTTAGAAAACAACTTGAGATGAGAAATTAAGCTAGAACGTTATTTCGAAATCGTTAGTCCCGATATTCATTTAATTGTTTAAAATCAACCACGTTTGTTTCTTGCTTTCGTTAATTGTTTTTAGTTTAATTTGTTATTTTCATTTTAATTGATTTGTTTATTTCATTGATTTCCAATTATTTGTCGTTTTTGTTTTTATTATTTTACAATTTATTTTCTTAGTTAGTTTTGGTTTTCGTCTAGGAATTCTATATTCGAAGTAAATTTATAGCGAATTAAATAGTCCTCGTGGGATCGACAACTCGGACTCAAAAGTCCACTTTTATTACTTGTAGTGATATCGTACACTTGCGATATTATTTTTACCAACAAATGCTCAACAAATTGTTCCCTTCAGCTGCCATTTCTCACACACTCTTTCTCTTATAGTGTTTCACTCGATCTCACCAAGTGTTTCACTCTTTCTCTCTCATTAGGATACTGTGCTTCCTAACCTCTCACAATCTGGCCCCTTTCTCTAGCTCTGATACTAATTGTTGGAATCTTAATCCCTAAACACTGAACATTTGATGTATTTGGGAGTTCTCAAAGCTTCACTTATTCAATAAAATAACTGAAGATTTATATAGCCTATACAAAGCAGGAATAATAGCAAAAACAAAAAAGATATGGATAGGAACCACTAGCCAACAAATAAGCTAAAAAATAGTACTTCAACAAACTCCACTATCTAAACAGTTGCTAAAGATTAGAACAAACTAAATATTATTTATATGAAGCAACAACTAAATTTTGAACAAGTCTAATTGACTTATCCACTAAGAAATCAGCAATCCTAATAAAAGAGACCATTGGGTGTATAAAGAAAACTCAAGTGAGCAAAATTTGAAAAAAGAATATCTACGTATATGTTGAGCATTTTAGTTTATTGTAGGGGGAGAAGTTTGGAAGGTGAATACTCCCTTGTAATGTAAGTTTTATTAGTGTAGTAAGGTTTTATTCTTCTATTGTTGTGAGTAGTTTGTAAATCCATGCTCAGTTTTTTTGTTTTTACCCCTTTTTTCTTGCTACTTTTCTATGTTTTGTGTTTGCTTCGCTGATTGCATGTTTTATTGAATTCTGATTGTTACTTAAGATATAAGATCTACCACCTGTTCGTATTTCATGACTTTAGTGACGTATATTATTAAATTTAATAAAAATTACTAGTGGTAGCATGTGCGATGCAGGGAATGGAGGGATAATTGTGTAAATAATAGCATTGATATATCCAAAAATAAATAAAAATAATTATTAAAAATTCAAAATAGTGCATGTAAATGAAAGTTGAGTCTATTGTTAAGCAACATACACAAATAAACTTTCATGAATGATGAACAAAGATCATATGTACCTAAGATCTCTTATAAGACCTTTCAATAAAGTTCGTCCATAATAAGGTAGCACAGCAACAGGGAGATATCCACCTATCTCAAGATTTAGTAGGGGTGGGCATCGGGTGGTTCGGTTCGGGTATCTCAAGAATCGGAATCGAACAATACGTTTCAGTTCTTGTAAAATGGAACCATTTGGTTCCATTGAATCACCAGAACCAAACCATTCGGTTTTGGTTTGGTTCTGATTTGGGTTCGGTTCTAATTCGGTTCAACAATAATAATTATTTTTCGGGGGCCTTATCGAGGAGTATTAGGCCTCGAGAAGCGAGCTAATAACGTGAAATAAACTTCTACAGAATATACCAAGATCAAGGATTTCGAAAATCTCCACCCCGAAGAAAGCATAGGATTCTCTATGAAATAGAAGATATTCATAAACCAAAATAAGAATATAAAATGACCTCGAAGGTTTTTCGAGCATAAACTTGTGGGATGAATCATGATTTTTAAATGCATTATTATTAATTGTTTTATATTTGTATTTAAATATTTAATTAATTACATCGTGATCATTTACAACTTCGTTTATTAATAATTTAGTCTCATTCTATTTTCATTTACTAAGAATTTCAGTTCAAGTGTGAAGTTAAATGCTACAATGAGGTAGAAACGTAACAAATTTCATAAAAATAACTTAATCATTTTAATTTTACCCCAAAAAAAATTACAAATTCTTTTGATTTTTAGTTTTAGGACAACCAATTAAAACCATAAAAAAAAAAAAAAGGATTAAAGACCGGATCTAACTTTGATTTTTCGGTTCTAATAGCGGAACCGAGAACTGAACCAAGAACCAATCGGTTCTCGATTCCAAAACCGATTTCTTATTTTATATTTTTTTAAAACCATACAGTTTCGATTTTTTCGGTTTGGTTATATCGGTTCCGATTTTTTTGCCAACTCCTAAGACTTAGTAAACCAAGCATGTATTCTGAGCCTCCTTGGGATAAAATTCTCCTAGGTCATGCAAACCCTAAAAATTGGTTGGTTCTTAAATCTCAAAACGACACATGACATGCATTACGCACTAACCTTAATACCCTCCCCAAAGAGCTGGTTGAGATGCATATTGAACTTCTTTAGAAAGATCGAGTACATTGGGAGGATGAATCTATAATCTGATACTTCAATGACTTAATTATTTTCACAAACCAGTTAATGGCTGGTCCTTCAGAAGTTGATTGAACAAGCAACTCTTAACACCTTATCTGACCTCTGACAAAGAAAAGTCTTGAGGTTGATCATCTAACTGCATATGGATTCATTTTATTGTTATAAAGCTAAACCCATGGCAAACTCAACTTATTAGTTAATACAGTATTACCAGACACGAGAAAAATAAACATTCCGTTTTCAACTTTTCTATAAGCAGATCATACACCTTAAGCAGCACAGTGTTGGAAATTAAAACTTAATTCATGAATGTTGGAAATTAATTTTGATACATGAATTAACTTATTTAATATTCATGTATTTATTTTATTCATGTATCCATATGATTCTTTGTATTCTACTATTCATAGTATGTAGGCGAAATCATTAATTAGTCTCTAGAAAATACACAATGTATTGGGAATTTCTTTGTACCTATAAAAGGACTCGAGACATTTGCAGTAGCCAAGCCATAGAATACAAATATCTTTTGGAGAAATTCTTGTGTTTTCTCTCTAGCCTTTCTTCCCATCGTTATTAATTTCTCAACACACAGTTCTATAAATAAGCCTTGTGATTTCCACAAAAATCAATGATCATTCTTGATTCATTTTAAAGAATAGTTTAGATGAGAGGAGTGTCATTGGTAAAATTTCTCCTTCGTGATTTGTTAAAGTTTCTAAGTTGATCAAACTTCTAAATGAATTGCTAATATATAAAATGTCTCCTCTTCTCTTGTCTTATCTTTCAATTCAAAATACTAAACGGATTTACTGAGGAATGTGGAGAAAAAGAAACTTAGCCCTTGTTTGCGACCCATTATAATGCGGTTTTGGGAGAAAATGTATTTTGAAATAACTATTTTTTCAGAATGTGTAGTTCGAAATAAATATTTATTTTTGATTTACATGTAATATTATTTTATTAAAAAATGTGTGATTGAAAAGAAAATAGAGAAAAATGTTTTAAAATTTAATGTGAATCAAACATAGGCTTAATAAGCTATAAAACATTCAAACAAAGAAGTTACAAGATACCTTTCATTTACTTTAGTTAGCAGCTCCATCACAACTGCAAAAAGGGTCATCTATGAGTTTTAAAGCTCCACAATGTTTACATAAGATAGGCGAAAGCAAAACATATGGTTTTCTTGGTACAAAAAATGAACATAAACCTTGATTTTATGAGAATGTCATTGGTAATTGATTTGAATAGCTACCAGATGCATGGTCATGGGTAAAAACAGTGACAATTTATTGTTGAAACAATTAAAGAACCCACAACGATCGATGAACACAAGTTAAAGAAGCAAATTATATTCGTAAAAAGTTTAATGAAACAAATGTGGAAAAAACTCACTAAAAACTAAAGATTTTAAAATAATAAATCAACACGTAGTTTATGAATCTGAATAAAGATCAAAAGCGAATTTGTTTTATGAGATATAATGTACAAGAACGCTTTACATTCTTTTTATATTCATTACACCATTTGTAATTTCATATAAATCATCGGAAGTTGAATCACCTACATAGCAGAAACGGTCACAAAGTATGATACTAAGGATTAAAATTATACAAATATAAAAAATTCTGACTCCTTTCAAAATGTATTTCAATCAACATCGATCTGTTCACGAACAATTAAAATATTCACAATATAAATATACTATTGTAGCCAAATTAAGTCTAGCTAAAACATTATTTGAATTTTGAACTTATATACAGCCTACATATCATTATTCCATTTGGCATTACTCACTGCCAAAAATTCTTTTTCTACGTTCAATTTGACAATGAATGATTCATTTCAACCTTGAGGTTCTCCTCCGTTCATTGTATATAGCTTTATGCTTGTCCTAAATTTTATGTGCTCTACACATTCTCTCTATGACTTTCTCAACCATCCATTGAATTTTTTGGATCGAACTTCTTTTATTGCAATTTCAATAATTGATTCTTTTTTATCCATACTGCTATATCAAATAAATTACCAAATCAACATAAAGGAAGTTTGATTTGATTAAAAGGTCTAAAAGACATACAATAAACTCAGTCGGTGTCTTAGAAAATGAACTTGATATTTCAATAATTCCAAGAGTACATTCTCATTACCACCAACAACTTCAGTGCCTCTCATTGCCTCCTAATCTAATTTTCGACTAAACCTCGTCTTTGTCTGGATCATCAAAGTATTTAATAGATGAAACTCTACACAGAATAAATGGTGAAATTTTGGATAACCCACATTAATATTCATTTTTTGTGGGCAAGTTCATCGTGGCCTTGAGGATTTATTTGTAATCAAGTACTAGTGAAAAAAAAAAATTGATTCCTGATAATTAAGTACGTTTTTGTACTTATTTAGATCTCAAATTTAGGCAATTATGAGTATTTTAGAGTTAGATATTGCTTAATTGTTTATATATTTTCATTGTTTTAGTACAAACTCGAATTTGGATGCATTTGAGGCTAAATTGATAAAAAGGATAAAAATCGCACAAAATTGACAAAGTTGGAACCAAATTGTAAATATCTATTAGTTGATTCGGATCATAAAATAATGATTGAAAATAATATGGAATCAATTTAATGGTATTGAATTTCAAATGATCAAAGTTGCACTTTAAAAGGAAAGGAACCAAACTAGTTATTTCTAGATATTTAGTTGGACTTTGTTTTTGGGATAGTAAAAGTTCGAATTGGAAAACTTCTATTTCAGAAAGAATTGTATCCCTTTAATTTAACTTTCTAATGTAATTTTAATCACCTCAATCGGATAAGAAAGATAAAAATATGATGAAAATACTGACACATGTGCAAGGTCGACGCGAATTCTACTTTCTTTATGTGGTTAGGACTCTTATGAAAATCAAGTTGGATGAGATTTGGACCTAATTTAACTCTATATAAGAGACTACATGAGCAGTAAAAGTGAGGCTTACCCAGGGCATATTTTACTACATTAATCACGACAAAAGGGAGAAGATTCATAGCAATTGAAAGGGCAATTCAAGGTTTTTTTCGAATTTCAAGCAAGGAGATCAAGTCTTAGTGCAAGATCTTCATCACCTTCGTAGATTTTCATTAAAATTTGATTATGTCTTTCTTTTTATCATTAGTTTTATTCTCTTTTGTTATGTATAACTAAATACTGTTGGGGTGAACGTTGTAAATTTAATTTAATTATTCAATTTCAATTCTCACGTGTTTATGCTTTAATTCTAAGTATTGATTTTATTATTGCTCTTAATGCATGAACTAATTAGTTACTAGTTCATAGATTTTTTGGATCTTTCATAATCAGAGAGGTGAGTTAATAACTAGACAACGTGGTAAAATTCGGCAATTTCAACAAAAAAAATAGAGACGTGAATTTGTGGTTGTATGTGATCATTTATGAATTCTTAGAAAATTTTATGCATTTGGCTGAAGAAAAATTCTGACCTAATATAGAAATATTTAGTTGACTATGTTAAATATGGCAAATTTGAACTCAAGAGAGGTAAATTAGATACATTAGTGAATTCGATTAAATACTACTTTAAAAAGAAAACATGAGGTGAGAAATTGGATAGGAGAACTAGAATGAAATCGTGAGTACCAACACTTTTAATTCGTAAAATCAAACAAAAAAAATCAAATCTTTTTCTTTGCTTATTCAGTTTATATTGACATTTCAATGCTTTCAATAGTTTAGTTGTTTAAAAACACAATCTTCATATTTATTTGTAGTTTAGAATTTGATTAATCGAAGTTAATGGTAAATTAATTAGTCTTTGTGGGATTGATATTCTGAACTCAAAAAGCCCACTTTACTACTTGTTAACGATGTCATACACTTACAATAATTTTCACAACAATTAGGCTGCGTTTGATAGCGATGATGGAATTTGGGTGAAATGAAAATGAATTCCAGGGAATTGAATTCCTGAGAATTGGAAGTTTAATGTGTATGATTGATTTAATTTTTTAGGTGGAAAAAGTGAAAAATATACCAACTTTTGTTATTTGATTGACATTATTTTCCATGAAAAATAAAGCAAAATTTAGCTATTTTAATTATAAAAAATTTCATTTTTTAACACATTTGTACTTGTTAATAATAATGTTAATTTTTGAGAAAAAATAAATCAATTAACAATAACAAAAATAATCAAACGTGACAAACATGATACAAGATTTTACCTGAAAAATAAATTCTCCTACCTACCTGGAAAAACCAATTCTTTGAAATCAAGGAAAAATCTCGTGTGAATCACAAAGCTAGAAATGAAATTCTAGGGAAAATTTTGCAAATCAAATAAGACAAAGTTAGAATTTAGTTGGAAAAAGAACATTTTCAATGAAAAAAGAGGGTAATCAAACACAACTAGAGGTGTCAATCCGGGTGGTCCGGGCCGGGTCAGCCCGTCAACATATGAGCCCGGTAACGGCCCCCGTCAAAAAAAGCCCGTCCGCTGCGGGGTTCGGGCCGGTTCCGGGTCGACCCACAAATTTTGAACTACAACCCAGGCCCGCGCCGCTGGCCCATCCGGGTTGAGCCCATGCGGGTCGCGGGTTGCGGTTCGTTCCAATTTGACCAGTATGAATAAAAATATAGAATTTTTCATATTTATAATACATATATTTTTTGTTAAATTTATAAATATGAGATGAACAAAATGATTAATTCATATTTATACCATAAAATATTTATATAGGATTTAAATTTATATAAACAAATAACAACTAAATGCTAAATGCATTTCTAATTACTATTATCAAAGAACATTACGTTTCTTAACTATTAGGGAAAAAAATAAGATTTAGCTTTAGAAATTGTGTTAGTGCTAGAGTTTGTAGAATTTTTTTTTCAATATTACGATATTTATTAAAAATGGTTTTTTTTTTTTTTTTTAAATTTCACGGGCCAGCGGGTTTATCGCGGCCCGCGAAGGTTTGGCCCGCGAAACCCGTGGTTCACACTTTCTTGACCCGTGAACCGCCCGCACGGGTCACGGGTCGGCCCGCGGTCCTGGGTCGATCCGGGCCGATTTTCACGGATCTGGTCGGCCCGTGACACCTCTACACACAACCTTACTGTTAGACTCTGTCGTTTCTTTCTCTTGTATCTAGGGTTGGGCAATGGCCACCTTCCTCTCTAGGGTTCGTGGAAGACGCCACCCTCTCTATAGGCGTAAGAACGATGGTGGTCTCTTCCGTCATTTCTGGTGATTTTTTTTTTTTTTTTTGCTCTGCTGAGAACCTGTTGTTCAATTTCTTCTTTCTATTTCCATGGATCAAACCGAAATCTCAAAGCTTTTCTAACAACTTTGACTGGAAGACACAGATGATGATGTAATGGATATGGGATCTAAGGACCTCGACGCTATAAATAAAATGAATATATGCCTGGTAGGGAAAGGTTTTGGGGCAAAGGAATATGAATAAAGATGCTTTGACGCGAGTCATCGACGAACTGAGAACCTGGTCAGAATTGAGGAGAAGGGTATTAACAACGTTTTTGTTTTCTACGTTGGGTCAAGATTGGATAACCAGAGTGTTGGAGGGAGGTCCTTGGAAGTTCAATAATCAATTAATCTCCATACAAAAACCTAATAGCATTGGTGATAACAATGGCTTCAACTTCTTTTTTTGTTCAAATCCACAGTGTCTCCCTCATGGGTGATTCGGAATGCTGTGCGCGTATATGAGGCAAACAAATTGGGGACCTTTTTGAAATTGATACGGATGGTATTGTTATGAGGGTGAGAGTACGAATTGACATTTCAAAACCGCTGAAAAGAGGTATCCGCATTCGCCTACCAGATTATGAATCTGACATCCAACTTCTCCTATCGTATGAGCGCCTTCTAGAGTTCTGTTATCATTGTAGGATCCTGGGGCATAAATTGAAGGAGTGCAGAGAGATTGATGATTATGGTCATAATCATGGAGGTCAATGGAAATACAGAGATTGGATCCGTGCTCCTAGAATCATGCAACGACGAAGGTCCTTTAGCTTCCAATGTTCCTCGTGGGGATCAATCATCTTTGGAACAGGATACAAAAAATGATGAAGTGCTGTGTTTTTTTTTTTTTTACAACAATAGGGGAAACTCTCAAACAGTCAATTCACATATTTTGGGGGAGAATTCCATTGATGGCGTCTGGAGAGATAATCCGACAGCGAAGAATAAAGGGGATTCAGGTTCTATGCATGTCCATCCCTAAATTCTACATCAGGTAATGAGTAATCTTCCATCTGATACCTCCATTATTACGATTGTAGATCATTTGGATGAGTCCATTGTTAATAGGGAACAACTGGGAAAAACAACTGGACGGAGTCGTAGAATGGTTATACTTGGGGTGCCCATGGGTGGTGGGAGATATAAATATTTAGTGGCAATATAGGGAGAAGAAGTTGCAACCGACCCCATGGCTATTTGTGTGGGGACAGTGAAAATGCTAGAATGGATACTATCAAGGAACATTACGACGGGGAGAAAATTATGGACCACAAATCTGTACACAAAAGGAGAAGGGTTGAGATTGAAGCTTTAGGATTGAAAAATTATTATGGGCCTGATAATAACGTGATGTTTGGGGATGACCCTTACATTACTAAATTTTTGACGAGTTCTGCTAGGCAGAATCCAATGATTTGTCTATGCTTGAACGTGCGAGGGAGGAACCCTTGCATGGTAGAGCACTTCGTCATATTATTCAGAGAGTTTCCCCTGATCTAGTTTTTCTGTTTGAAACCAAGTTCCACAGAATGAGGGCAGGAGACTTAAAGTACAAACTGGGTTTTGACAATAGTTTTGTGGTGGACTTGAAAGGTAAGACCACTTCGTCATATTATTCAATGTTTTCCCTGATCTAGTTTTTCTGTTTGAAACCAAGTTGCACAGAATGAGGGCAGGAGCAAATTGGGTTTTGACAATAGTTTTGTGGTGGACTTGAAAGGTAAGAGCGGTGGTCTGATATTTTTGTGGAATAACGACTGGTTAGTAAACCTGAATTCTTACTCGAGTGAACACTTGATTCTTTGATCACAATGGCCGATGGACGAATTTGGCATTTTATGGGATTCTGTGGGATAGTAGGAATCATTTATGGGAACTTTTACGGTGGTTGCATAACCAAATGGATCTTCCATGGATTAGGGGGCAATTTTAATGAAATCTCCTTGGATGCAGAGAAAGTGGGCAGTGAATGTTGAAATTTTGAAGGAATTTTGGATTTTAGGATGACATAGGCAAATTGTGATCTAATGGATCTGGGGTTTTCTGGACTGAAATTTAACTGGAATATTGAGAGGCGGGGAGATGGAAACATTATCGAACGAATTGATAGATATTTGGGGAATGACAAATGGATAGATCTTTTTGGAAGGGCGGAGGTGTCGCACTTGGAGTTTCAACAGTCTAAGGCCGATCTTGCTAAGCCAGGGAACGATAAACCATGTATATGTGAGTGGAGATCACGGAAGAACGTCATGTTTGAGCCTTTCAAGACAAAAGAGGAGTTTGGAGAGATGGCATAATGGAAGTTTTGGACGCTGGAAGAAAGATTTAACTCAAATTCGTGCAAAGTTGAAATCCTTATACGATTCTAATGACTGTGGGAATCAAATAATAGAAATTTGTCTACTCGAAAGAAAGGTGGAGAGCTTAGAATATCGGGAAGAGATGTTCTGGAAACATGACCTCGGGCAGATTGGCTAAAGGAAGGAAGGAGATAGGAATACCAAATATTTTCACGCAAAGGCATCAGAGAAAGGTTAAGAATACTATATGGGAATTATAAAATGAGGACGGACAATGGTTTCACGGGAAAGAAAATATCATGGAACTTTTGGAAGAATATTTTCATGATATATTCACATCTATTGGACCTCCTAATCAGGATCTTGAGCAAAGCTTATGATAGGGTGGAGTCGTTATTTGTGATGATGGTATTGAAGAAAATGGGTTTCCCAACTCACTGAAAAACGTCGATCTGGGAGTGCATTTCGACTGCAACATTCTCTTTCAACCTAAATTGGGAAACCAAAGGCTTCTTGAAACTTAGTGGCTTAAGACAAAGATGTCCTCTCTCACCGTATTTATTCATTCTTTGCGGCGAAGTATTATCTGGCCTATTCAAGGATAGAACATTGAGAACCTGATTGGAATGTGCTTTTCTCATGGATATTCAAGGGTATGCCACTTATTTTTCACTAATGATTCTCTTATTTTATCATGAGCTAAAGTGCAGGACTACGAGACTTTTGAATATTTTATCCACATATGAGGAGGCTTCTGGCCGGAAAATTAATCTCACTAAGTTAGGGATTGCATTTAGTCTTGACGTGGTGCGAATCGAGAGAGAAGCCATCTTGAAAATATTGAAACTTGAAAGGGGCCGTGAATATGATAGATATTTGGAACTACCAACTATGGTGGAAAGGGAGAAGGTCAAGACTTTTGGCGATGTAGCGACTAAGAATTTTTCATAACTTATTTAAATAAATATTATTTAAAACGTGTCGCTACTATTTTTCCTATTTATTTTAAACACATTTTCGCCTAGCAATTTTAAGTGAAAATCTAATTTATTTAAATTTATCTTAGTTCAATTTAAATTTTAGAAGTGTCTCAATTTCATTATTTTATAGTCCAAAATTATTATTTAAGCCCAAATTCTATTCATCTTGGACAAAATCTATTATTATCAAATTGGGCTAATTAGGCCTATTCATATATTTTATATTTAAATTTTTAAAATCAGTTAATTCCAAACTAATTTACTAAATCAGGTGAATAAATATAAATTAAACCCTAATCATTCATATTTCTCTTTCGCACGTCTTACATGTTTGTTAAGTCCTAACATCCTTTTTGTTGGTAGAAAGCACTGGTTGCAGCCGAACCTTTCCATCCAAACTTCCCCTCAAATTGCAATGGAGCAACAGGTAATCCAGGAGTTGTGGTTGCCTGTGAAGTACAAATTGTAGCGATGGTGGTAGAAATTTGAGTCCGTGATTGTGAGATGTAATTATTACAGTGACCATGAGAGGGCTCCAAATAGCTAAATTAGTTGGGATATAGTTTTTATGCCATGAGAATTTTTCAATGGTGATTCGGGGTGGTGACAAATGATTAATAACTGTGAAGTTTCTGGTGAAGACGAAGCGGGTAGAGGTGGTGGACGGTGCAGTGATGATTGGGTATGTATGCTGGTTTGAAGAGTGTCATGGAAGCAGTCAACGGTTAAAATTGATAAACAACAAGATGCTTCTGATATTCTATTAGTTACAGTTTAAAGTTTAAGCAGTTCTTGAATGGTTTGCGGTGATGGTGATTGGTGATGGTTGGTGGTGATAATTTTAGGTGGTGGTGATAATTAGTTAAAATTCTAACTAATCTTAAAATAAAGTCATAATTGTAATTAATTACAAAATTAAAATAAAATTACAATTTTATTTTCAACTGTGGTCCGACGACGATTGTGGCGGTGACTGATTACAAATTAAAAATTACACTAACGTTTTACTATTTCATTAGTTACAATTGTAATTAATTACAAAATTGAAATAATGTTACAATTGTAATTAATTATAATTACAAAACCTGATTATGATTTAAAAAAATTTGTAATATACAACTAAATTACAATTGTAATTGATTAAAAACTGTAATTTATTAAAGATTGTAATTAATTACAATTTTTAGCTAGTTTAATTAATTTTAAAAGCAAAATGAAATTTCGAGAATTAGTTACAATTGTAATTACTTACAAAATTGAAATTAAGTTACAATTGTGATTCATTACAAATGGTAATTAATTACAAAATATAATCAAGTTGCAATTTCGTGGAATGTAATTAAGTTACAAATTATAATTTATAACTAATTCAATTAATTTTACAAGAAAAAAAATGAAATTTTGTGTGACTTATAATATATAATTAACTACAATAGAAATTAATTAAGTTACAATAAAAAATGGTCATTTGTTTAAGATATATGACGACATTTTGATATATTGGATATCCACACTTATCCCCATATATGGGGATATATCAGCATAAATCCCCATATATGGGGTTTATAATTCTTCTTTGAATTCATGAATTCATGTTTGGCTTTGATCTGTTTTGAATAAAAGTACTTCTAGAATATTTTGATTATAGAACTTTTCTTTTTTATTATATACTTCAAATTTTAACTCTCTTTATTTGGAATTCCAAAAAGAAGAAGAACTAGAAGATTTGATCACTTCCAAAAATGGGGCTCAAACAATGATCACCACCTTCAGCCTCCATTCATAAGAAATCAGTTCTTTTCACCTTATCCATCAATGGCTTGACAACCACCTCCACCGTCGCCACCAAAGTCAACCCTCACTATCTCCACCAATAATAGCTCCGCAACTATCTTAGCTCCCAGATACCACTTCCCCCCAAGACCTTAGCTCCCAGTCTCCCATCATACTCCTCTCTTCTTCTACTCCGACGACATGATGAACTATCTTTGGGACGCTCTTTTTATTGCTCTCTCATATAGCTTTGTGCTTCGAAAGCGGATCTTCAACTTATATGTAGGATAGAATACCTGATTTTGAAAATAAGTTTATATATTGTTAAAATATGTTTTGAAATACCTGCTATATAAAAATAGACCCTTAGAAGTTATGTATTTGTGTATTTAACCCTATCAAATTTCAAGGTGAACCAATCAAATTCCTTGGCCCATTTTATAAAATGCTCAATTGGTGAATTTTCTGATTTCCATGCAAATTTCATGCGATCCCAGTTTCACAGCCAATTTATGTTCCATTACCAACCCCAATTTCCCCAAACTCCTGTTATTCAGCCATCATCTTCTTCCATCCCCAAATTCTCTCCTTCAACTCCCTCAATCAGCCCAAATCCCTTCAATCCTCCCTCACCCAATCATCAACTATCATGCATTTACCAAAAATGAAGCACAACCTGCATGTTAATAATTCCCCATTCACCAGCATCATTCACAACCACTACAGACCTCCAGCATGTTTACATTCTTCTCCCTCAATGTATATTCACGGCAGCCAAACTTCTTGAAATTCATTGTTGATACTAGAATGTTAATTTCTAGTCACCAACACGTGACCAATTCCATAAACACAAAGCCTCCACCATCTGCAATTCAATTTCACAACCAAAAGACGCTGCCTTCTATCCATGATCCAGACACGCATACTGCACTCCAACCAAAACCACTTTTGAAACCAACCTCGAACCCCATCGCTGACTGTATAATCCACCGTCCACGCACCACCCAATCTCCACTTCCACACAGTCGAGACACCACCGATTCAACACCAACTGCATCCCACAATCGCCCTGCCCACTGCCAAATCCTAACATCATCACGTCCAAACCAAGATTTTATTTCACCGCCACCGCCACCTCCATGACTCCCAACCGAACAATAGACCCAAACGACGACAACACCACCGAGCCCAGTTTTACAACTACCCACATCACCACCACGCCGCCGCCTAGACCCCACAACCGCCATTGCCCTCTTCAGCCCTACTCTAAAATCGAAACCCAAAACCAAAGAAATAAGTTAGGCCAACACTTACCTCGACCGCCGGCATGTTTGGCCCTACTTTCGCCGGAAATCGCGATTCCCAATTATCAAACCCAAGCCACTAATTACCTCATTTCTCGCACCAAAATCGCCCCAAAATAATTTCTCTCGACCAACCGCCAGCAAACCCGGTCGTCGCCATGCAACAGCGGCGATATCGCCTGCTACACTGCCGGCGATTTGGATTTCGGAGGAGGGGAATTTGTTCCCCCTCTCGATCGCCTCTCCCTCTCTCTGTTAATTAACAGAGAGAAATGAAAATTTATTATATATTGTTAAATTTTCAAAATTTGATCTATAAGCCCCCAAGTTTATAAAAAAAAATGATCCTTCTAGCCCCCAAGTTTTAAAATCACTTATTTAAATTCCTCGCGCTTTAAAATGTTTTATCTCAACCCTTTTGTTTTTGAAAAATTTCTAAATCAGTCACTGATTCTTCTAATTGCACTATTTAGCCCCAAAATAAATTCTTAAATCCTTATTTTACACAAAATTCATCATTTTAGACCCGATTGTCCAAGAGTCTAATTTTAATTATTTTATAGGACTAGACAAGACGCAAAAGAATTAGAAGTATTATTCCTGTTTGCTCAATACTCGAGAAATTAAGGTAGACTCTGATTTACAAATTTACATTTTCAAAAGTACGCATTAACAATTATTTGTATTATAAGTTTAGCATGTATGATTGTGTTCATGAGAATTACTTGCTTCACAAGCATGAGACTATGTTACGAGAATTTACTTGCTTAAATGCATGAGATTTGAACTTGTATTTATTTACTTGTTCATGAGAATACTGGTGATCATTAGAAACCTGAGACTTGGATATCATGATTATGCGTTTTAATTTATAGT
Organism: Ligustrum vulgare; assembly: GCA_963555705.1. Lineage (NCBI taxonomy): Eukaryota > Viridiplantae > Streptophyta > Magnoliopsida > Lamiales > Oleaceae > Ligustrum > Ligustrum vulgare. The sequence goes on along the minus strand of OY743181.1, from coordinate 34,277,693 downwards.
GTTAAATGATTATTGTGCGCGAGTATTTCACGTTTTCCAAACTAAAATTTTTGCAGATGACGGAGTTGGCGGCGAGACGTACAATGGTGGCTATTAATAAGACTTTAGAATGTTTTATTTGAAATTATAAACTTATTATTTTATTATGTTTAAGTTATTTTCCATATTTGAACCTTTTGACCGTTTGAGTCAATTTTTATAAAAATTATGTGAAATGAAACTTCAATTATTGATTTATTTTCCGCTAAATTATTATTTTCAAAATTAATTTGAGACGATGAAGTGGCGTTCCGGATGTTCAGAATTCAAGACGTTACAGGTGATATCAATGATAGGATGAGGAAAAGAATGCAAGGTTGGAAGAGTACTTAATTTTCAGCAGGCAGTCGAGAGGTGATCATCAAAGCAGTCCTACATGCAATTCCTACATATCTTAGAGTATATTGAGGATCCCTATGGCCTTATGTAACCAACTCACATCTCTTGTTCAAAACTTTTGGTGGGGTGCTAGATGAGATGAAAGGAAAATTTGCTGGAAAAAATAGGGAGATTTGTGTTATAGTAAACAAGATGGAAGGTTGGGTTTCACAAATTTCAACAAGTTTAATCAGGCAAAAGTGGAAAAACAAGCATGGAGATTGGTAAATAAATCCACATCTTTATAATCTAGAATTCTCAAAGGCAAGTATTTTAGTGATGTGGATTTTTTAGAGCAGATTTTAAACAAGGGTGCTCCTTTCTTTGGCATAGCATTTTATAGGACAAGGAGGTGATATTGATGGGAGCTAGATGGCGTGTGGGTGATGGTAGTAACATTAAAGTTTTCAGGATTCATGGATGCCAAATTCCCCAGGATTTAAGCATATCACTAGAGATGAAACGAACCATGTGACTGTCCGAAACTTGATTAATGAGGAAGAGGATCGGGATATTCTCAAACTTAGGGGTTGCCTACTACCGGTTGATGTCAACTCCATCCTTTCCATCCCGTTGGGGCTTTCTTCAAAGAGGGGAAGATAGACTCATTTAGCATTTTGAAAGTTTAGACTGTTATTCTGTCAAAACTGGCTATAGGTTGCTGATGAATTCTAACAAGGTTGAAGTTGGAAGTAGTTCAAGGTAGACTTTCCTGTGGGGTCTTAAGGTTGTTCCTCGTGTGCGAATTTTTATTTGGAGATTATTTCATGACATTACACCATCAGGTGAACAACTCGGTCGAAAGAGGATGCTTGCAAGCATTTGATGTCACACTTGTGGTGCACATGAATCAAATATCCACATCTTTTTAAGATATGATAGTGCTAAATTTGTTTGGAAAGAGCGAGTTTGTGGGTACAGGTGAAACGAAATACTCAAGGTTCGTGTGCTGATAAACTGTTAAAGTCATATACAAAACTTGGTAAGGACGATTGGGCTACTGTGGCGACGTTTATGTGGATCATTTGGTGGGAGAGAAATAATGCGATGAAGGGAGAAAAACGTAGAGATCCTTACGCATTAGTGTGTTTGGCCTCACATTTTACCACCTCAGAGGATTTTCTCTCACGGAGCAAGTCACAAATCAAAGCCCCTATTCTTTGCAAATGGAAATAGCCATCCACTAGTTGTTTGAAATTAAACACTGATGCGGCTATTCAGGAGAATTTCATTGGAGTTGGGGCGGTGATTCGGGATGAGAGGGGAACTGTTTTGGAAGCCTTGAGTAAGTGAATTGACGGGTGCTTCTCTCCATCTATAGCTGAAGAATTGGCACTTCGAGAGGGACTGTTGTTCACAAGGCAAAGAAAGTTTAAAATCGCAGTGATGGAATGAGATGCTCAGCTGCTGACTATGGATGTTCGCAACGAAAATCTAATAGCCCAAAGTGCGATGATTATCAAGGACATTTGTGCAATTATGAAAGAGCTTGGTTGTGAAACGTCCTGTCATATTTCACGTGAGGGAAATAGTATAGTCCACGAACTTGCTTTAAATGACACTCTTGTGGATGAATGTGGAATATGGTTTGAATGTACTCCGCACTTTATTGCTACCGAGGTTTTGTGTGATTTTATTGAATGATAATACAATATTTGATTGTCCAAAAAAAAACAACCATGTCCTTGAGAAAAATAATAAATTTTCGAATTAAATGGAGTCATTTGAACCATTCCACCCGCACATACATGCCATAAATAAGGATTCAAGGATTTTTCCTCTTGACATAGTTTTGATCACATAATGCATAACATCAACATACCGATTAACAGGGACGAATTCAGGAATGTGATCCAGCACGAACGAATTTTATCCAACACAAACGGCCACTATATAGTTAAGGGGGCAAAAAAAAAATTGATATCAAAATTATAAGGTAAAAAAAAAAAAAAAAATTGCCGAATCCAGCCCGAGCGACCGGCCGAGCTCGCCATTAGCTACATTCGTCCCTGCCGATTAGTGGGGTTTCATCTAAAATTTCAAGTGTTTGCTTACTTTTTTTCTTTTTTTTTAAAATCCTTGATTTCGCAAATATAAACACAATAAGAAAAATACACAGTAAGTAAAATTTCTTAACATGCATAGTCTATGGCGATTGAAAAACACGGTACACAATATTTCCCACTTGATTAAAGAAATATTTTTGCAAATCATTACGCTAAAAAGCAAAGTAGGAAATTTTTGGCACTAAAAACTCTTAGTTCTGTAATATTGGTTCACACATGAACTAGGCTCGAAAAAATTGGAGCCAGAGCTTCTAACAGAGAAGTCAACGATAGATTTCCAAGATGTTGTTTGTTCACTAGTGGGAAGAGCTGATTAATTACCTAATGTAGTGAAAAAAGGAGTAGGTTTTAAAAAATTACAATGGAAACTAACAGTTTTTGTCGTGTTTTGACCTGCTTAAGGTTCGAGGGGGGAAAGTCTTGAGTTGGCGAAGAGGAAAAAATTTCCAAAGAATTGATATTTATTTCTAGTCCTCATCAATGTTCCAAAAAAAAAAAAAAAAAAATCCAAAAATGTAGTCGGTTTGATTGACCATGGGATGAATGCTGCCCATTTTAGTACTCTTTTAATGTATGTAGGACATATAAATACGTTAATTAATAGTTTAAGGCCTCTTATCCAGTCAAATACACTATTAGGATATATATAGTTGTCCCCCTCTCCATATATTTGTACTCCCTATTTATTATATATTGCACATCCACTTACAAACTAATAACCCAACAGAACATGATTATCATTTTTCATTAATTTTTATAACAGAAATCGTTTTATGCATTCGGAATCATTGAGAGGTAACAAATTTTATCCTAAATCACATAATAACATTAAAGTTGTTCATAATTAAAATATAAATTTTCGCTGTACATGTGCAAGCTTGCTTAATTCCCAATAAACCATGAAGGATCTGTACCACCACCAAGTTCATTGTTCACATAGTCTTTAGCCATCAAGAGTAACTCTAGCGGGTATATCCACATACCAAAGGTCTAAACTATAAAGAATTTTAATTGCAGAATACAGAATTATCAGAAACAGAAAAAGTAAAAAAAGAAACAACTTTCAGTTCGGGTACGTCAATCCCCCGCGCCCCATTTTTCACTCACTTCTTTCATGACATAAAAGGGCACCCATTACTTTTTTAAAACTTGGGATATATAACTTTTGAGAAAACTTGCACTTTTCAACATTATTAAAAACATTTTTCAGATTTGATACCAATGCATGCTTGTCGATGCAATGACATGATAACATGCATGCTTGAACATTCTTCTTAATAACACATACTTTCATAAGTAAATGAAATTCATCTAAGCAAGTAAGTTGTAAGACAGTCATTTACACATTAATTTCACATTTACATTCAACTTTGATAAAAATAGGGGGAAGTTTACTTACCTGACGTCTTTAGTATTTACCGTTTCTAAATTTACAAGTGGAAGATCCTCGGATACCCGTGACGTCAATGTACCTAAAGTCCTAATTATAATCATTCATTAAATAAAATTTAACCTTCGATCAAAAACACAAAATCATTATCATTTTTCATTTAACACTACACAAGCCCCAAAAATGAATTTTCTTTCCATTCTCTTTCTTGGTGATCAATTATGCCAAACAAGGCTTTAAGATACGCCAAAACACACTCATACCATATTCGAAACAAGAGATTGATTTTCAAGGACACAAATTTGGAACTTTACTTATCAATTTACAGAAAAGCCAAAACTAGCAAAAAAATTTGATTCAGTCTATAATTAACTCAAATATCAAAATTTTAAATCCCTAAATTGCAATACCAAACTGAATCATAAAACTGAATTAACAAATAAAAATTTAGCTGGCGTTCTATTTGTATTTTATTTTATATTTTTATTTTCGAAAATGTTTTATGTTTCTTGTTTTTATTTTTGTTTTCAAATTTGTTGAAACACATTTGGTTTGTCAGTTCTGAAAACTGTTTTTGAAAATGAAAAGCTGGAAAACACGTTCTGTTTGAAATTTTGCAGAATATTACTTAAACTATTTTTAATTAATTTGCTTGCAGAATACTTGCTGACTCAAATTCAATTTTTCTTTCACAATACACTAAAAACATGGTTACTTAAAACACACTAATGTGAGCAAAGAATCTATATTAACACAGCTTGGTCAAGTTCAGGATTTGAGGAAGCTCTGGTTCTATTAAAATTCATAAAATGCAAATTCTTTCAAAACCACCAGAGTCCATTTATCAAGACATTTTTTGAAATATAATAACAAGAATTTCCACTTAATTTTTTTGTAATGTTGATATTAAATTCAATAAAACTTTATTTTAGGCTTAGTTCCAAGTTAGGATAATTCTCAAAAAAAAAAAAAAAAAAAAAAAAAAAAAAATCCAAAACGCATTTTCCGCATTTTGAACATTTTTTTATTAAAATACACTTAAAACGTCCAAAACGAGGTTTTGGGCGTTTTGTGTTTTGTGTACAAATTTATTCTTTTTTTTTTTCCCAAAATACATTTTCGAAAATGGTAAAGAGGAGCACTTTTAGTGTTTTCGAAAATGAAAATAGAAAACGACCTCAAAATAGTAAAGAGAACATGACATTAAATTCTAAACTAAATCAAAATTCTGAAATTTGCTTATATGTATATACATTACCAAAATTTAAAAAAATTATAGTTCTTTCTAAAATTTAATCTGAAATCTCAATTAAACAAATTTATAATTTTCGAAATTTAAAACTTACTATAAAATCTTTCGCACATTTGAAAACAAATTTTTATTTTTATTTTTATTTTGGTAATTTGCAAGTTCAGCCCCCCAACTCTCATCATGAACATAAGTAAGTCCAAACTTCTATTTACTCTCCAAATGCTACCACACTTTCCCAAATTTCATAATTTTGCAAATTTGGTCATTTACAACGTAATAAAAGTAGAAATTGGCAAGCTTAAAAATTAAAATAAACAATTAGACATCGAATTGCACGTAAATAATTTATAAACTTTTTAATTGGCACATCGATCAGACGACGTCATACTCCTTCCACTGCAAAACAATTCAAATTTTAAACAATAATAGTTACCGCTGAACAATTTATAATAACATTAACAAAATAAATACGTGAAAATCAAGGAATGGGTAAAACGAAAATTAGTATTACATATGCTTTCTCAGCAGTGACCCGAACAAAAAATTCTTGCGAGTCTCCTACACATAGAGCATATTGTTAAGAGTCAGCTCTTTTCCAAAAGTCATCTTTAGAACCATATTCCATGACCCTTGCTTTTAAAGGTTGCTTAATTTACCAGTAATAGCTACTCCCCATTTTCTGCTAATTCAAAACCACTAAATATCTCCTTCTCAGAGCAAGCATGTTGATTGGCACCGATGTCTATCCACCATTCTCTCGAATTTGAACATATCAAGTTCACTTCAAAAATGACAGCTACAAAGTTCATTTCAAAAACATCTTAAGCCGTTTAGTCAACCATGTTTGCTTCTTTCTTGTTTTTCTTCATCGAAAAAGGGTACTCTGAAGACTTGTGACATATCTTGTTACAATTCTTAGAAATTCCGCATTTTGGTCCTAGCTTAGGCCTTTGGCCACCAGATGGCCCAGATTCTTGTAGGTCTTGGAGCTTTGGCCATGCTTCACAAAATTAACCTTAGCCATAGCCGGATTGAAACCTTTTTTTTCATAACCTTTGTTGTCATCCTTGATTCGCAGTCAAACAATAAGTTCTTTAAAGTTCATTTCCTTATGCTTGTTGTTTAGGTAGCTTTTGAAATCCTTCCATGCTGGTGGTAGCTTTTCAATCATTGCTGTCATTTGAAAGGATTCACTCATGACAATTCCCTCGGAGTGAATCTCATACAAGATTACTTGAAATTCTTGTACTTGACTGATTCAAAGTTTGGATTCCATCATTTTATGGTCTAGAAAGAGGCCAACAATAAATTCCTTGGCTCGGCATCCTCGATTTTATATTTTCTGTCCAAAGTCTCCCACAATTCTTTAGACGTTTTTATTTTCTTGTACACATTATACAATGAATCTGCCAAGCTGCTCATGACATAACTACGGCACAGGAAATCAAAGTGCTTCCATGCATCAACATTACTGATAGTTTGAATGTCTCATTTACTATCTTGGAATATGGGAAAAATCTCAGTCAAGAATCTCGCAAAATTCAAGGTGGTCAGATAAAATAATATCTTCTGCTGCAGCCACTTGAAATTCAATCCGTTGAATTTCTCCAATTTTTCCTTATGGTTAACTTGAACAGTCACATTTAACTTTGCAATTTGAGATACTATTTGGGTCATAAAATATCTTGGCAATTTTGCAATAGCCTGAGCCATTGTAAAACTTTTTATGGCCACAGCCCGAGCCACAATTTTGTTTTCAACAGTAGCCAAAACTTGCTTTCTAGTAGCAATTTCCATATTAATTGGTTCAGTTGTCATCTCTGAAATAACAAACTTGGTCCCACGAGGACTGCTATTAAGTACCGAAATGTGTTAGTTCCTAACTCTATTTAAACGGGCGAATTTGTTTGAGATTGTTAACTACAACTAAAGAATTAAACTAAAGAAATAAAATTGCGAAATTGCTTTTGTTTTTAAATACGATTGTAAAGTAGTTGGGAATCCCGATTTCACCTAGCCAATTATATTAACTCCAATTCAAGTTTTATTTCCTAATTATGCATTCGGTCGAATTCACTAATTTAAATTGAAATTCCTCTCTCGAGCTTAAATCAATTCTACCTAAATAAGTCAACCATGTATCTCTACAGAGGGTCCGAATATTCCTTATCTAGATGCATAACACATAAGAATTCACACACGACCGCAATAATAACACGAGTATATCTCTATCTCTTGTTCAATTACTGAATTTATTACCATGTTCTAAATTATTAACTCACCTCTCGGATTATGAAAATAATTCAATATATCATGAACTGGTGATCAAACAATTCAAGCATTAAGAACAATAATAAATCAATACATGCAACAAACATTAAAACAACGGAATTTGGAATTAAAATAATATGACTAGGCTACATCGTTCATCCCAACATAGAATTTAGTTACACATCATCAGTAAAGAACAATAACAATAAAAATTAACGTTCATTAAAAATAATATAAAGAATGGAAATCTTGCACCAAGTTTTGATTCTTCAATTATCTTCAATTCACGCCCCTTTGCGATACTTGATTCCCCAAGAATTTGATGTTGATTTCTCGATTATAGCTCGTTCTTTAGAGAGGCAAATGTCCTTATTTCGTGCCTCATGTTTTGTATATATAGGTTTTAGGGAAAACCTAGGTCAAAAAGAGAGAATTCTCTGAAAATCGCGAGAAAAAGCTCACATTTTGGCCCAGCCGGAAAGCCAAGCAATCGCGTGGTATAAAACCTCGCGATCACGTAGGCATGGGTAAAACTTTCTGTTGAAAAATTCGAGGCACCTCACGATCACGTGGTAGAAATCCCGCGATCACGAGGAAGGACGTTGCAATGCAATTTTCCATCTTTTTCCGGCTGTGTAAGTTGGTCCCTGACTTTTAATTGCACCTTCAGTCCTCAACTTTCAATTGTTGCAATTTAGTCCCCAACTTTATCTTCTTCTCGATTTGCCCATTTAAGCTCTTAATTCATTCAATTAGGTCCTCCAACCTCTGATTCGTTCATTTTGGCACATTGCATCTTCCGGTTGACATCACAAACTTATCAATTGCTCGTTTTAGCTCCAATCAACATCCAATTATGCATTTTTCTCATCAATTACTTCATTCTTCATCTTTTGAGATATTTTCTACAAAGTAAACAGATAAACACAAATTAAATAGCATATATTCTAAAATGATAATAATTTATTCTAATTTAGACGTACAAATAAGTGTATAAAACACACTTATCAGTCTATAGAGACGACATATTTGTCGTCGGTATTCAACCTGTTTCTTGTAGTGAGTAAGCACGTTTTTTTTTTTTTTGCACGTCATATGCATGATGAATGATATACATAATGCTATTGAAGTACTATTTTATTTTGAAAGTAATTGAGGTAATTGATATGGTTAAAGGGAAATTTTATATTGTAAATTGAATTGCAGTTTTTTAGTTTTTAATAAATTAATATTTTATTGAAAGTTTTCACTGAATTCCTCGAAATATATATTAGAAAATGGTTTAAAATGTCATCTAAATAAATAAATCATGTTTTATTTATCAAGATATAATTGAATATTGTAAAATATTACGCAAATCGAAAACTGATCATTTATAAAATATTTTGATAAATCGCGGAAAAAATATGAAGAAGATGTGCATAGGAAAATCAAATTAATTTAGAAATATATTTTCAAATGAAAAACATTTGTTAACTAACTAATAACTTTTTCTTTAATGAAAATAAATTAAATAATGAAGATAATATTGACCAAAAATATAACAATTTAAGAGTATTATTAGCATAGATGAAAAATATTTAAATGTATTGTAAATTAACATTAGTAACTGATTATAATTGTATTTAATGAAAATAATTTAAATGTTACATGTTATACTTGCCTAAACATAAAAATTTAAGGGTAAAATGGGAAACCAAATGTTTATCACTTATCTCACTTTTAATATAGCATATGTTTGATTGTCATTATTTGACAAAAAAAAATGTTTTGAATAGTGATTGACAAAATGTGCTATTGAAAATGAGTGAAAATTTTGGATTTATGTATATAATATTTTATTGTTAAAATGTGATTAAAATTGAATAAGGTTGAAAAATGAGTAAAATTAATGTAGATCAAGCATAGGCATCTTGTGTATTTGAAACATTAAAACTTAACGGTAAAATGAAAAATCAAAATTTATGACTCATCCCACTTTTAACCCTTATTTGGTTCTGATTAAAATTTGATTTTAAATTGAAGTCGAAGCTAATAATCAATCTTAATCACATTTTTGTGGGATCCATAACCTTTTAACAATACATCTCATCAATTTTATCAAAATTTACTAAATTTTGATTTTAATCTATACAAAACACGGGCTAAATATATTGTATGTGCATGTGAGATGTAGATATATTCAATGTAGTAAACACTTACAAAGAAGAAAGCTTCTAGTGCAAGTTACCTTATTTTTGAAATATTTGTATGCATTTTCAACAACAAATATACCCCAAAAAAAAAAAAAAAAAAAAAATGTTTTAAACACAAAATTTTTAACAAACGCTAATGTTTTCACTGTTGAAATGGAATTTTTAAGGGGGTAAAAGCATAATACCCTTTCATCAGATCAAAGTAGCTATTCCTTATCGAAGAAAAAAAATTCTATATTAGATGCACGTTAAGAGCATCTTCAATAGACTCCTTAAACTTAAAATGTTCTTTATTTTGAAAAGTTAATGCTTAAAATGTCACTCCAATAGACTCTTTAATTTAACATTTAATTTGGAGAGTGGGTTTGACTCTTCAAATTTGGAGAGTCAAATTCACTTTCTATTATTAAATGCATTCAAAAAAATTCAATTCTCAATGTCCCTACATTGACTTTTTGTATTAGATACTTGATGTCATTGGTCATTCACTTTTAAAAAAATAAATATTAACTAAAAATAAAGAATTTTTTTTAAAGTAAAATAAAGAGTTTGTTGGAGCTTGTCAAAAATTTTGCTCTTTAAATATAAAAATGCTCTTTTTTAATGTAGAATATGCTATTTAAATATAAATAATTTATTGGAGATGCTCTAAGATTGTATCTCAATAGCACACCAAAAGTTTACTTGCTAGACGGTGTTTCTAAACAAGAAACAAGAGTTTTTCGTATATGTCTATATTCTTTAGTTTTTCTGTAACATCCCAATTTTAAAATCTTAAACATAGACGTATTAACTTCTCTTTACTTAAATGCGGAAACAAATCATTTAAAACCTCAACATTTTCACTTTTCTATTATAAAATTTTACAAAAATTTCGGCAGAATCTCCTCTATAAATTGGACTTAACCAACCTGTAGAGGGATCTCATAATAATTTAAATCATCAAACACAACCCATTCAACATCCAACCTTCTACAATAATTCAAAATTGATCCCAAACTCCTCAACATAAATAAATTTAAACCATGAGCTCATTTAACTAAATTGAGGGATGATAAACTACTAAAGAGATAAATAACTTATCAAAACTAAATCCAATAAACAATTAAAAGAATGGACTAATAAACATAACTAAAACATTTATGAAATTCCAATTCAAACTTTATTAAAAATGAGAAATCGCGATACTGTGCGAGTCTGCCACCAAATGCTCTATCCTCAAATCATCTAACTTTCATCCCTGAAATATTGAAGGATTGGGGTGAGCTAAAGCTCAGTAAGCAAACTTCGTACAAGTGATGCATGCTTATGACATGAAATGCTTTAAAACAATTTGAAATATGTATCCCCATTCACTTTAACATTTCACAACTTTCAAACTTTTCAAACTTTCACTCAACATTTCAAAACTTTTACTTCATTTCCATCGTGAGCTCACTTGATGTATCTTCTAGTCAATCAGATAACAATAGGAAATTCTTATTTGGAACCAGATCACATTTACCGGTAAACTAGCAGAGCGTTTAACATTTATTCCACCGCAAAGCGGCTCATTCACTTTACTCCACCGCAAAGCGGCTCATTACTTTCAGGTACGCCGGTCCCCTGCGCCCCATTTCCCACTCGCATCTTTCATAACATAGAAGTACACCCATTTTTTCTTAAAAAACTTGGGATACATAATTTTTGAACAAATTTGCACCTTGACGCATTTCTTTCATTAAAAACATTTGACTTCCCGATTTCGATGCCAATGCATGGCTGATGATGCAATAACATGATGACGTGCATGCTTGAACATTTTCTTAAATACACATACTTGTATATAGTAAACTAAAAGCATTAAAATTAGATAATTAACATGAATGTCAATCAAGCACCTTAATTCCACATTAAACATTCAACTTTGATGAAAGTAGAGGAATTTTACTTACCTGTTGTCCTTAATATTTATCGTTTCTAGGTTTGCAAGTGGAAGAATTTCAGATGCCCGTGACGTCAATGTACCAAAAATCCTAATTATATCCATTCATAAATAAAATATGCTTTTAGTTTAAAAATCACAAATTCTCATTCTTCTAATTTTAACAGAACTTTCAATCGAGATTAAAACCTCAAATTAACCTAAGTGTGAGCTTCAACTATGAACAACACATACATTATCACATTCGAAATAGGGGATTAACTTCTGATCTTTTAAATTCAAACTCAAATAAATATATATCAACTTAAACCAAATTTAACCAACTTCTTACTAGCAACTCTAACTGTAGCGACCAAGAATTTTTACGCGATTAATAATTATTTTAATAGAAAATCGTGTCGCTACTATTTCACCCATTTTTATTAAGTTAACGCCACGACGTATTCGTATAGCCAAGTCAAGAAATAATCGAGATCGTTCGATTTTAAATTAAATTCCAAATTTCTAAAAATATCTCCATTCTCTTGATTTAAAGTATATTAAGTCTAAGTACTTAATTCAATGTTATCCCAATATTTATTTGTACAAAAATTACTTTTATTATTTAAATTAAGAAAATATATGCAAGCATGAGAGGTTCCATTATATGTAATCATGAAGAGCATAATATTTGTATAAATATGGAAAAGTATATGAATGATTTATATACTCCATTATATATAATCATGAAGAGCATAATATTTGTATAAATATGGAAAAGTATATGAATGATTGATAAGACTCCATTATATGTAATCATGAAGAGCATAATATTTGTATAAATATGGAAAAGTATATGAATGATTTATATACTCCATTATATATAATCATGAAGAGCATAATATTTGTATAAATATGGAAAAGTATATGAATGATTGATAAGACTCCATTATATATAATCATGAAGAGCATAATATTTGTATAAATATGGAAAAGTATATGAATGATTGATAAGACTCCATTATATATAATCATGAAGAGCATATTATTTGTATAAATATGGAAAAGTATATGAATGGTGCTTTACTTTAAGAAAAGGATGTGTTAAAATTAATAGAATTGAATGATTATGTTTACAATATGCCAACTTTATACATCTATTTAAACCCATCTCTTTTACACACAACTCTACACATATACACTTATTTCCAATCTCTTGACAAAATCCACAAGTAAGAGAAAATCAAGGTGGTCAAGAAAGTTTTGGTCCATTTACTACTACACTTCATTTTAATCTTTTAAGAGGTAAGTATATCTTATGTTTTTATGAAAAGTAAGTATGTTTTTATGAAAGGTAAATACACCTTATGTTTTTATGAAAAGTAAGTATGTTTTTATGACAAGTAAGTATATCTTATGTTTTTATGAAAAGTAAGTATGTTTTTATGAAAGGTAAATACACCTTATGTTTTTATGACAAGTAAGTATATCTTATGTTTTTATGAAAAGTAAGTATGTTTTTATGAAAGGTAAATACACCTTATGTTTTTATGAAAAGTAAGTATGTTTTTATGACAAGTAAGTATATCTTATGTTTTTATGAAAAGTAAGTATGTTTTTATGAAAGGTAAATACACCTTATGTTTTTATGAAAAGTAAGTATGTTTTTATGACAAGTAAGTATATCTTATGTTTTTATGAAAAGTAAGTATGTTTTTATGAAAGGTAAATACACCTTATGTTTTTATGAAAAGTAAGTATGTTTTTATGACAAGTAAGTATATCTTATGTTTTTATGAAAATGTTTGGATCATTGCTATGAAATCAATCTCACAAGATTGTTATGGGTTCCATATGATATGTTTATGATTATGCTAAGGGGACCGGAGTTTAGTAGCGCTACACATAAGAATTCTTGTCATTTAAGTTCGGTAAAATTCTTGTGTCTCCCTATGTTTATGAGTATTTCGATCCTATCCTATGTTATGATGAAAATGATCCATATGCTTTCAAAAGAAAATTTATGCTTGGTATACTTACTGGGATTTTATAAATCTCACTCCACGATATTTACCATTTTCAGATAATTGAAGGTTCGAGGCGGTCAACATGGAAGTGGCAAAAGTGGTTAAGATTGATGAGATAATTATGTTGAACTTTATGTAAGAAAATTATGTTCTATTTTTATTCACAAATAAAATTATGGGATTCTAATTATTCTTTTGAATAATTTTACATTACTATTTAAGTCTCGATAATATGATATGAGTCACTTTTAGTGGCACCCGAATGGAAGAGAATTCGGGTCGTCACAGTTGGTATCAGAGCAAAGAGTTTTAAAAACGATTCTGTAGATTTTTGAAATTTTATTTCTTTAAAAAAAAAAAAAAATCACTATTCACGTGAACAGTAAAACGACGTGCTATTCATGATGAACAGTGAACGAAATCACTATTCATTATAAAAAAAAAATTGAATTTTCACATGTCAAGTATGGTTATGATTTTGAAAAGCATGATGAAATTTGATGTGCGAATTTCAAGGACAAAATTCATTTTAAGCAAGGGAGTTTGTAATGTCCTGAAAATTTTATGGAATATAATTAGTTAGTGATATGATGTTTATATTGATGTCTTTGATAAATTTCTAGAAGTTCGGGGACTAAAGGAAAAATAAGATTTGACGATAAATTTTATTTGGGTTAAGTTATTAATTATTGATGGGGAGATAATTACTATATCGATATTGGATTTGTTTTGAAGACTGTGATTAATTAGGAATTATGATTCAAGAAAATGTTGATTTGGATACAACCACATTAAATTATTGTTGATTAAAGGAAAATAAGATTATATGAAATATTTTAACTCATCACTCTACTATGTCACTCTCCACGTATTGACTCCTCGAACCAGGTATGTTATATGCTTTGCAAGTCATTTACGATTTTATTAAGACATGTTAAGTATGAAATCTTCATATGTTATGAATCTTTATGTGTTACACATAATATACATGTCAAGTATGATATAAATTGATAGAAGACTCAATTTTTTTATTCTTTTCAATGTAGAATCATGAGACAGAGAGGATATTTATATGAATTTTGGTGCATATTAAGCTTAGTAAGATTGACTCAATTAGAAATTAAGTTGGGTTGTAACTTTTGCCCAAAATATATGGAATAATATATTAAACAAACAAAATTGATAATGAATTCGTACAATAATTTATCCCTTTATCACTACCTTTGTGTAAAAACAAGGGAAAAACTGTGGATGGTTATTAGTACTTCCTCTTCAAGTTTCAATTTTCGGTTCAATAATTTATCCCTTTATCACTACCTTTGCTTAAAAGCAAGGAAAAACTGTGGATGATTATTGGTACCACTCTTCAAGTTTCAATTCTGAAAAAAAAAAAAAAAAAAAAAAATTCAGAAAGAAAAGAAAGAAAGAGAACGGGTGTTGAGCATAATGGGAATAATATGACTTAAGAATGATTTTCAAAATAATTGTTGTCCTCGAGTTTAGAAATAATAAACCTTAAATGGACTTTGCATAATTGATTTTAGACATGGCATTAAGTATGAGAAGTCAACTGAAATGATTAGAAATATGTTCAGATTATCTATCATTTAGATTTAATGAGAAATAGCGAGCCAATTTTATGAATTTTTATGAGATGTTAAGATTATAAGTGATATGATTTTAATGAGACTTTTATGAGAAGCATTATGAAGTTAGAGATTTAAAGATTTGGTTATTGGGAATTAAGTAATGGATATTATGTTGAGTAAGTGAATTATGCCTCTATATTGAAGAGAAATTTATTATGAACTTTGGCCTTGTGATTAAATTTTGGGAATATGATTTATGACTTATAAATATAAGTATGAGTAATCTTTTGAGCCAATTAAGGTATTGAAGGAAGTGATATTGTGATATTGACGACTATGATTTGAAATTTCTATGTTGAGGAATTATGAATTGATTTTCTGGAATATTTTTTTATGATATTGAAGTTTGATGAAATTGTGGTCAATTTTTAGATCGTTGTGATCAAATGTGGAATTATTTATTATTGTGAGTTATGAAGTATGCTTACGGTTTGAATAAGTCCAAATTTCAAAGGAAACTCTGCTTAGAATTTTATCGTTTGGAATTAAGAGCATAGTATGGTATGCAATCACTAAGAGAATTGAGGTTAGACATGCAAATTCATTTACATCACAAACGAGATTTAGTAGATGATAACAGAGATATTTATTATTTTCTCGTAAGGAGAACACACAAGAGTCACATTGGAAAGAAATACATGAAACACGCAAAATCAAAAGAAAGCAACATGGGAAATTCCTCAAATTGAGAGATGTGTTTCCGGAGTAGCCGTATCCTACCACCTCTGACCTTTTGAGGAAATAAAGAAACCTTCAAAGAGGTGTGTTTCGAGAGTAAGAATACTCCGTAATCTACCACCTGGAACCTTTGAGGTACACACAAGATTTAAACATTAAGGAAAATCCTAGGAAATTAGAGGGGTGTCTCGAGAGTAAGAATACTCCGTACTCTACCCCCACCTATTCTAAGATTCATAAAGTTAAGTTTACATTAACCGGACTCCATTTTCGCTTGATTCCCCTTCCTTGCGACCAATCTATCTTAACCCCTGCTGGATCTTGTATTGAGATATATGACTGCAGCTTATCCAGTAGTTCATCAATAGTAGGAGCAGAAATAAGAAGCCTTCTGGAAAATGGAGAGATGAATCCCTGTTCCACAGCATAATCAAGAAAGGTTAACAAACCATCAAAGAAATTGTTAACATTCAGAAGCCCAATAGGCTTAGTATGGAGATCTAGTTGAGCCCACGAGGTAATGTTAAAGATTTCTTCTAAGGTACCAAAACCTCCGGGCAGGGCTATAAAGGCATCAGAACCATATAGCATACAAGTTATGCGTTCATGGATGGATAAGGTTTGAACTTCATGCCCTCGTGTTTTGCCTGCAACATCTACCAAAGGGACAGGTATGACACCGATTACTTTTGATTTCTCTGCAAGAGCAGATTGGGAAACACAACCCATTAGACCACTGCTACCACCCCCATACACAAGAGTGATACCTTTTTCCCCCAGTTTCTTTCCAAGATCTACGGCCGCTTCTAGATAACTGAAGCCTTTCCCCACTTTTGATCCACAAAATACACAAATAGTTTTGATCTGTCGAAGTTTTGGTGCTTCCATCTTTGATAGTATAGAAGAGAAAACTTACGAAGAAGATGTGATTTTGGGATGCCTGAACTATGAAATATGTTTGGCTATTTAAAGCC
This sequence comes from Ligustrum vulgare, assembly GCA_963555705.1. Taxonomy (NCBI): domain Eukaryota; kingdom Viridiplantae; phylum Streptophyta; class Magnoliopsida; order Lamiales; family Oleaceae; genus Ligustrum; species Ligustrum vulgare. The sequence goes on along the minus strand of OY743181.1, from coordinate 34,260,871 downwards.
GAAAAAATTTACTGTTTTTGATTGATTATGAAAAAGTAAAGATTTACTTTTGACAAAATCGGCCAACTTTTGACTGTTTTACCAAAGATATCACCTTTCGGTGATTTATTTCCAGCTTTATCAAAACTCGAGAAAGGAAAATATATTTTATTTCCAAAACGCGTGAAAGAAAACAGCAAAATATTTTAAATGTGTATCAAGAGATTTACCTTATATCATTGTTGAACTGCCAGAAGCCTCATTTTGTAAAACAGACTGGCAAACAGGATCTTTTGCTATTATATTTTGGAGACTATAACGATTTTTGTCCTCGTTAAACTGAGCGTATAAGGAGAGAAGTTCACGTTGCACATAACCACTTGGGTGCGTCTCAAGAGTCAGTCGAATATCATCCAAAGACTCCTTACTCAGTCTACCCTTTATGAATTTGATTTTATCATCCCGATTAGTAGAAGAATATCCTACTGTTTTGCAACGAGTATCACAGTTCCAACGAGCACATTTGTAGCAACCATTCAGCCTTTTTGCTCTTCGTTTCTTTGCGAAGGTGCTTTTGCCTAAACCAGGCATGTGCTTTGGAAATGTCATAGGTAATTCACCAGATAGTCGAACCTTTGCTTCGATCAACCAGCGAACATCTTCTGAAACACCATGAGCCATCAGCAACCTCAATCTTTCGAGTCTTATTCGATAAATTTTCCTCAGATCATTCATTGGAAGACTGGAATAATACTTGCGAATGTTTGTAAGAATGATATCCATGTTTTTGATGGATCTAACCTCTTCCCAGCATGAACTATTTAAAAGCATTAAGGATCGGAGGGAATCCGCGTGATATTGATTCCAGCAAGAAAGCGCGGAATAGAATAATGGAAAAGAGGGAACAAGAGTTTATGCGCCGTTTACTTTCTTGATAAAAGGAAGATTTGATGATGACGGGATTTGAGATATGGAATATTTTCTTGGATTTTGGGTACTGATATTTTGATATAATAATCAAGGTATAGAAATAATACGGGGATACGTGAAAGTGAAATAAGGACTGTATTGAATCAGGATTAATAAGTTTGTGCAAGTGAAAGGAATACCTTACGGGAAATGTTATGATATTTGAGTTAAGAATTTTAATTATTTGGGAGATATTTGTTTATTGAATTTTGCAGAAATTTTGGGTTACAAATATTGGAAAGATAAACTGATGATTATGTTGATATGTGAATAACATGTTTGGGTATATTACATAGAGAATATTCAGGTAATCGTTTTAATTATTTTGGGATATTTGGTGATAAGAAGAAATGACAAATTATTATGGTATGATATGTTAGTAAAGATTTATTGAAATTTTAGAGATATTAATACGAATATTTGAGGTCACATGATACGATGATAAATGACAAGTTACATGAATACTACAAGATATGATGAAATATCACATACGATTGGGAATTTTCATTTTGATTCAGAAGAATTTATGAGTAGACATATGTCTATTATTGATAGAAAAGTCCATGTCTTAAGAAAACAAATTGATGCATTTAGTCAAAGTCCAGTGGGTTAAATATGGTTGGGTTAAATATGGTAGCGATGATGCTACATAAGAAGAAGAAGAAGAGATTCTGATTAAGTGTTCAGAAATCATAAGATCAAGTAAGATTAATTTCGATGACGAAATTATTTTAAGGGGGTAAGTTTGTAGCGACCAAGAATTTTTACGCGATTAATAATTATTTTAATAGAAAATCGTGTCGCTACTATTTCACCCATTTTTATTAAGTTAACGCCACGACGTATTCGTATAGCCAAGTCAAGAAATAATCGAGATCGTTCGATTTTAAATTAAATTCCAAATTTCTAAAAATATCTCCATTCTCTTGATTTAAAGTATATTAAGTCTAAGTACTTAATTCAATGTTATCCCAATATTTATTTGTACAAAAATTACTTTTATTATTTAAATTAAGAAAATATATGCAAGCATGAGAGGTTCCATTATATGTAATCATGAAGAGCATAATATTTGTATAAATATGGAAAAGTATATGAATGATTTATATACTCCATTATATATAATCATGAAGAGCATAATATTTGTATAAATATGGAAAAGTATATGAATGATTGATAAGACTCCATTATATGTAATCATGAAGAGCATAATATTTGTATAAATATGGAAAAGTATATGAATGATTTATATACTCCATTATATATAATCATGAAGAGCATAATATTTGTATAAATATGGAAAAGTATATGAATGATTGATTAGACTCCATTATATATAATCATGAAGAGCATAATATTTGTATAAATATGGAAAAGTATATGAATGATTGATAAGACTCCATTATATATAATCATGAAGAGCATATTATTTGTATAAATATGGAAAAGTATATGAATGGTGCTTTACTTTAAGAAAAGGATGTGTTAAAATTAATAGAATTGAATGATTATGTTTACAATATGCCAACTTTATACATCTATTTAAACCCATCTCTTTTACACACAACTCTACACATATACACTTATTTCCAATCTCTTGACAAAATCCACAAGTAAGAGAAATTCAAGGTGGTCAAGAAAGTTTTGGTCCATTTACTACTACACTTCATTTTAATCTTTTAAAAGGTAAGTATATCTTATGTTTTTATGAAAAGTAAGTATGTTTTTATGAAAGGTAAATACACCTTATGTTTTTATGAAAAGTAAGTATGTTTTTATGACAAGTAAGTATATCTTATGTTTTTATGAAAAGTAAGTATGTTTTTATGAAAGGTAAATACACCTTATGTTTTTATGACAAGTAAGTATATCTTATGTTTTTATGAAAAGTAAGTATGTTTTTATGAAAGGTAAATACACCTTATGTTTTTATGAAAAGTAAGTATGTTTTTATGACAAGTAAGTATATCTTATGTTTTTATGAAAAGTAAGTATGTTTTTATGAAAGGTAAATACACCTTATGTTTTTATGAAAAGTAAGTATGTTTTTATGACAAGTAAGTATATCTTATGTTTTTATGAAAAGTAAGTATGTTTTTATGAAAGGTAAATACACCTTATGTTTTTATGAAAAGTAAGTATGTTTTTATGACAAGTAAGTATATCTTATGTTTTTATGAAAATGTTTGGATCATTGCTATGAAATCAATCTCACAAGATTGTTATGGGTTCCATATGATATGTTTATGATTATGCTAAGGGGACCGGAGTTTAGTAGCGCTACACATAAGAATTCTTGCCATTTAAGTTCGGTAAAATTCTTGTGTCTCCCTATGTTTATGAGTATTTCGATCCTATCCTATGTTATGATGAAAATGATCCATATGCTTTCAAAAGAAAATTTATGCTTGGTATACTTACTGGGATTTTATAAATCTCACTCCACGATATTTACCATTTTCAGATAATTGAAGGTTCGAGGCGGTCAACATGGAAGTGGCAAAAGTGGTTAAGATTGATGAGATAATTATGTTGAACTTTATGTAAGAAAATTATGTTCTATTTTTATTCACAAATAAAATTATGGGATTCTAATTATTCTTTTGAATAATTTTACATTACTATTTAAGTCTCGATAATATGATATGAGTCACTTTTAGTGGCACCCGAATGGAAGAGAATTCGGGTCGTCACACTAACCATTCATGAACTTTTTCCCAAATTAGAAAATCACAAATTTCCACTTATAGTTAAACACGAACAGTAAACTAACATACTTAAATTCATAATTTATCAAAATTTGAAAATTCTAAACAAGGTTCCAAATTTATTAAAAATCAATCAAAAAAAAAAAACTAAATCTATAAATTCCAAAATCTGAAACATGAACACACGTCTCTTAATGCTATTATCCCCAAAATCTGAAAATCACGTGTATAATATATACACTGTCATCATAAAACTCCCAAATTTCGAATTTGACATTTAACATATGAAATGTAACTAAAATTTGGATCTGAAATTATATATGTATACACATAAAACCTGAAATTTAAATATGCATATACATATATACGTAATAATATATACATACATGTAGGCAAGTTATTCACGGACTGAATTTAACTAGGATTAAGAATTTGAATTTTATACCGAAAATACTTACATTCGTGTGTGAGTGTGTACGTGATTAGCAGTGTACTGACCGTGGGTGTGGGCTATGGGTGGAACCTGAGTAGGTGCGTGGTCGAGAGAAAAAAGGGGAAGAGAAAAGGTAGAGAGGGGCGCCTTACCGAGATGGTGACCGGTGGTCGCAGTCGCTGGGAGATGAGTCGGGTGTGCTAGGTGCGGGAAGAAGGTCGAGAGAGGCGAGAGATCAATGGTGAGGGAGTGAGGCGAGAAGGAAGAATCTGATGTAGGTTTAGTAATTAGGTTTAGGATTAAGATTTAATCTTTTGAAATTTGCAATTTACTCCCTCAAGTCTCCTCCTCTGTCTAATTTAGCCCATAAGTTTTATTTACTCTCCAATTGCCACTAAACTTTCTCCCTCAACTTTCAATTTAACAAATAAAATAGAAAGTAACATGCTTAGACAATAAAACAATTAATCACATAAATTGCAAGTAAACAATTTATAACTTTTTAATTGGCACATTGATCGAGAAGGCGTCCAAGTCCTTCCACTGCAAAATAATTCAAATAATAGACATTAAAAATTTTCCATATTTAAATTTCATAACATTAACATAAATATTACGTGAAATTTAAAAGGTGTACGAAAAATGAAAAGCGGTATTACAGTTTCCCCTTAAAAAAAGGGTTGGTTTCAATTTCACAATTCATAAACCATCTAACCAATTTGAAGTCATCTAAGCTGCTTTAAGCAATTTTACTATTCATAAATCATCACACTACAAGAAAAATTTGCTTTCCCTACAAATAATACGCCTACAAAATGAAATTTGTATGTAAAGGATGCAAAAGGTTGTTGGGCTACAATTTAATACTACACTACAGTAGGGATGACAAAATGGCTCGTATGCTCTAGTTGTTCGGGCTCGGCTCATAAACAGCCCAGTCTTAGCTTGGCTCGCAGCTATAAGTCTCGAGTGAATACTCGAGCCGAGATTTTTTTCGTGGACAAGTTTTAGCTCGCCTCGACTTGAGCAAAAAAAAAAAAAAAAGCCCATCCAAAAAGCCCATCCAAAAAAAAAGCCCATCCAAAAAGCTCGATCCTTATTTTTGAGGAAGAGCTTTGGCTCGACTCGGGCCAAAAAAAGCTCGAGCCCTGATCTTCGACTCGCGAGCCGGCTCAGCTCATTGACATCCCTACACTACAATCTTTACATCATTCAATGCAACACATATGTCATAATGTTCCCAGTTTTGTTATACCACCATTTACACCATTGTCAATATTATCAAGGAAGATGATCATGTCGATGGATAAGAGCACAACTTTGAGGAAGAGCAAAACTTTTATGATGATGAGTAGTATATTTAATTAATTTACGTGGATAGATATTTATGTTATTATTACATAGATGCATTAATTAATAGCTAAATACTATGTTTGCTAAACAGTTTTTAACTTTATAATCACATTCAGTAACAATGAGTTTTTATTTGTAGTTTATTACAATATTTGGGATTATTAATATATTGGTTTAACTTATATTGGAAATCTTAGTTTAATTTTTTGTCTACATATCATCATAATTTTGCATGAACAAAAAATATTTAATAATAATAAAAAAATAAGTTTTCCCAACAAACAAATATTTGTGTAGACAAGAAGTTAATCTGCAAAGTGCTTTCTACACAAACAATTATTTATGGGAAAAATCACGATTTAGCCAACAACTATCTAAGCCGCTTTGAGTCATATAAGTCATTTGAGCCATTCTTTTTTTTTTCCAGTTGGTTATTTCGATTTTTTCATATTTATTTTTCTCTTTTATTTTTTTTTTTTCATTCTGATTTTAACATGTATGTGTATATCCGGTATATTTCGCTTTGTCCCTGTTAAGTGCATTTTTATACACTTTTTATACCTTTAAATTAGCATATTTTGGAACATCTTGAGCAAATATCTACTAATTTATGCATATTTTGTGTTAAATAGGTTAATATCCAAGTTTGAGGCCAAAAACCACAAAAGGAGTGAAGATTTTGCTGAAATTCCAAGTTCGAGGGACCATTTTGCCACTTCCGGGAAGTTTTGGACAAGCAATGCAATTAACCAAGGGACCAAATTGAAAAATCTCAAAAGTTGAAGGACCAAAAGTGCAATTTAGAAGGACAAAGGCTGGAAACAAGGCTGGAAGAAGAAAGAAACGGCTGGAAAGGGAATTGCACATGGGCTGTGGTCCTGTGGATAAAAAAAAAAAGGAGAGTGGGAGACAAGGAGCTCGAAAGTGCTGGAAGCATGGGCAAATGATGGGGGAGTATGGGAAAAAGAAAACAAAAAGGCTGGAAGGCATGGGTGAGGATGGAAGGCAGCTGTAAAGGAGAGCACATGGAGAGCTAAACCAGGGATGCTGCTGAAGAGATATATATACATACACGCAGAGAGATAGCCAGAGGAGGGCACTGCTGGTGACAGCAGCAGTGGGAGCTAGGAAAACAGATAGATAGATAGGCAGAAGGAGGGAGATTGGGGGTTGAACTCAGGCTTGGTGACAGCAGCCTGGAAATCAAATTCTTGCTGGTGACAGCAGCTTGAACCTAAGCTCACTTACTGGTTCTAATCATTAGATAGGGATAGATACATATACATATAGACAGTAAACAAAAAACCAGAGAAGGCAGACCGGGTGAAGCTTAGCAGGGTGACAGCCTGCAGGGTTGAGAAACCGGGGAGGACACAAGAGGTTGATTGGTTGCTGCTGCACTGGAATACCACTGCTGGTTGCTGTTCTGCAGGGAAGAAGACGACTGCTGATGATGCATACTACTAGATGCTGCTGCCTGTGCTGCCGCTGGAACTAGAAGCTGAATCTGGAAATAGGGAAACTGAATCTGGCTGGACAGCAGTGCTGCTGCTCGTGAAGTTGCTGGTTAACTGGACTGGGCACAGCCGGCTGGAATTGATTAGTTGGTTGCAGCTACTATTGCTGAAGGAAGCAGCTAGCTGGAGCTGAAAGTGCTGCTGATTCAGTGCTGAAATTGCAAGGAGCTGCTACTGGTTCTACTGCCAACTGAGGGAGGTTGCTGTCAACTGAGGAAGCTGCTGAAAACCGGAGCTGGAAACACTGGAGCCAAAGGAAGAAGGCAGGGACTGAATTGTAAATGATTTAAAGTGCAGGGACTGAAATGCACTTAACGAAAGTTGGAGGACCTTGATGCAATATTCACAATCTTCAAACTCCGGGTTTTAATTTTAATGCTTATTGTCATTTTTATTTTTAAGTGCATGTTTAACTAAATTTTACATGTTGGGATGATTGACGTAGTTTAAATTGCACTTAGTTAATTTAAAGTTATTTACGTATTTTGCTATTTAATTTCATGCATTTTTATTACTGTCATTTAATTTCAAGCACTTTAATTTACGTCATTTAATTTTGCACATTTAAATTTAAGTTTAATGTCATGCATTTATTTTGAGTAGTTAGTTTTATTTACAAAACTTGAAAATTAATTAAGTGTCGTTTAAATGAAATCATGAATCCCAACTATTTTAATTTAACATTTTCCGCATTATCGTTAGATTTTAGAATTTACTCGTTTAAATTTCAAATTCAAAACAAAACTCCAAAAACTTTATTTTGTGACTTCGTTGTTAAAATTAAATTAACTCACATGTGTAATCGAAGTATACATTCCTCGTGGGATCGACAATCCGGACTTTTCTAGTCTACTTTACTACTTGAACGCGACCCGTGCGCTTGCGGTACACGATTTTAGCGAACAAGTTTTTGGCGCCGTTGCCGGGGAATGTTTTTACTTTGATTATACTCTAGTTAATTTATTTTTAACAATTTATATTTTTATTTTGTTACCTTTGATTAACCGTCACTATTCTAATCTTTCTTGTGTTTGATTTTCTCTCTATGCATATCTGATTTTAATATTGGCGAAGTAGGAAAGATTTTTGCAATGGACAATCTTTACATGGGTAATGAATACATGCTCGGAGAATATTCGAGTTGTGAAATTTGTTACAAGGTGCATGATAATGGGCAATGTTTGTATTCGGGCAATAATTCGTTTATGTCTAACCTTCTTGCGTTTAGACAATATTTGAATTGCCGAAAACAAGCAATTGACACATCCGATGCTAGTTACATGCTATTGGGAGATTGTGTACCGGAAGATTGGGATGAGGACATTACTCTTATAGGAGATGGTCCTCCATTTTTGAATGAAAAGGTACTTGCGAAATATTACAATGAGCTTGCCAAGTTGGATGAAGATGATATGCCTATGGGAGATACCATATTCTGGGAAGGATTTAAAATGTGGGGGTATGATCCACTCTTGAGGATAAATAGGAAAAACTTGCCATTGCCCATGAATTCGAATTTTGGATTGGTCATTCAATCCGAGAAGATATCAACTATTGAAGATGAGCTTGAAAAGAATGACAAGTTAATCACGAAAGAATTACAAGGGGAAGTGGTCGTTAATGAGGAAGAGATTAAACCACATTTTCTCAACTTCATTGATTGCCCAACAATTGATTTTGTGATTAAACCACTTGAGGAGGAGCAAGTCTACATAGTTGAATTTGAATTGGATGAAGTAGGCAAATCATATGACATTGGAAGGGGCAAGGTGCAAGTTTGGAGAATCAATGAAGAGTGGAACAAAGCCAAAAGAAGCACAATGGGCAGGACATCAAAAGCTTCATTTAAAGTGCCATGAAGTGCTTATGCGAAACGTCGAGCTTACGACTTTAACCAAGCGCTTTTTGGGAGGCAACCCAAATTTTTTCTCTTTTGATTTGCTTGTATTTTATTTACTGTATTTCTTTACTTTCTTTTTAATTATTTGTCAAACTTTTGTAGGTAACAAATATTTTTGAAAATCCTAATCGACATTGTACTCAACAAGTTTGGTGATGAACTACATGCGACGAAAGCTTAGGTCAAGTTCAAACATCACAAACAAGCATCGAATCAGGGAAGTTTCACTACCTCTTTTCTTCTTTACATGTTGTTTCTATTTTCACATTGAGGACAATGTGTAATTCAAGTTTGGGGGTGTTGACTTCATTTTACATTTTATCATGTTAGATAGCCTTGTCGGCTTAAGACATTGTGATGTTTGATTTTGTTCATTTTGTTGTGGATATTGACATGCTAGATAGCCTTGTCGGCTCAAAATGATTTGATGTTTGAAATTGCTGATTAATTCACGAATCATGATCAAATATGCTACTTGTGTCTATTTTTATAAATTGCTTATCTATGAGTGATCCTGAGTTCTCTTGAGCACAATAGTCATAACTAATTGTTGTTGAGATTTGGAATCCATTGAAGGTTGGAAAAATTTGTGAAGTAGAAAAATTAGGTTGTGAGCGTGTATCTTCAATTTTTATCAACCTATCCAATTCCCTCTCAATACTATTAATCTCTTAATCCTTTGTGAGACAAGTTTGGGGGTGGTCGAACCGGTAAATGAGACGGTCTAGATGTGTAATGATTTCATGCATGCTTGATCTAAATTTGTGTGGAGTGTTGTTGATGTTAGTATAAGCTAAGTGATGACCAAATGCTAGAGATCTAAGCCCATTTTAATTATTGCATTGTCCTATCTCGTAGCCTTTTTGACTCGAGTAATTAAGCCCGTAGGAGTATCTTGAAACTTGGTGCCTTAAGTTTGAAACTTGGGAGTCATCGACTCATCGGCCTAAAGCTCGCTACATGGGTCAATTAGAAAGCTTAATGAGTAGGGTACACACACACACGTACACACACACTTAAAAAAAAAAAAAAAAAAAAAGCACATCATCATCATTGCATTTGCTTAATAAGTTTACCTCACTTCGTAGCCTTTTTGACTCGAGTTAGTAAGTCCGTAGGGGTATTTTGAAACCTGGTACCCTTTGATCTTAAAACAATCGGGGAGTTTCCGATCTAAAGCTCGCTATATGGGTCAATTAGAAAGCTTAAGGGAGTGAGGAAGTCACGAGCAATCATCACATTAGTTTGTAGAAATCATGCATTTGTATTTGCATAAGGGCTTAGATTAATAGTGGGTTTGAATTACTTGGTATAAACTTTAATGTTGAAACACTCATCTAGTGGAGAGTCACCGCATATCTAGATTGTTGAGATTGCTGGTAAGTCATAACCAAGCTTTAGTGGAAAAAGAAATGTATGAATTGAGAGTCACCCCTAGGATTGCATTTCGGGAGAGAAAAGAAATAATATGGGGGATGAATGTCACGAGAGGGTAAGGAATGAAATTGACCACTAAGGGTGAATAGTATTAGTTTGAAATTTTTCCTTCCTACAATGTTTCTTTGAATCTTAGTAATAATTGGAAGTGACTATGCACACACACACCGATCAAACATGAGATAAGCTCAACTTCTTTTTGTAGTATTATTTTTGAAAACATAATTGTGAATTAATCATGCAATGTTACACTCAAGAAAGAATTTACAAGTTATCTACCATTGTTGATCTTTCATTCATCAGTTTTTGTGTTAGTAGATATTCTTGCTCGAGACGAGCAAGAATTTACAAGTTATTTTTGAGTACAATGTCGCTTAGGATTTTCAAAAATATTTGTTACCTACAAAAGTTTGACAAATAATTAAAAAGAAAGTAAAGAAATACAGTAAATAAAATACAAGCAAATCAAAAGAGAAGAAATTTGGGTTGCCTCCCAAAAAGCGCTTGGTTAAAGTCGTAAGCTCGACGTTTCGCATAAGCACTTCATGGCACTTTAAATGAAGCTTTTGATGTCCTGCCCATTGTGCTTCTTTTGGCTTTGTTCCACTCTTCATTGATTCTCCAAACTTGCACCTTGCCCCTTCCAATGTCATATGATTTGCCTACTTCATCCAATTCAAATTCAACTATGTAGACTTGCTCCTCCTCAAGTGGTTTAATCACAAAATCAATTGTTGGGCAATCAATGAAGTTGAGAAAATGTGGTTTAATCTCTTCCTCATTAACGACCACTTCCCCTTGTAATTCTTTCGTGATTAACTTGTCATTCTTTTCAAGCTCATCTTCAATAGTTGATATCTTCTCGGATTGAATGACCAATCCAAAATTCGAATTCATGGGCAATGGCAAGTTTTTCCTATTTATCCCCAAGAGTGGATCATACCCCCACATTTTAAATCCTTCCCAGAATATGGTATCTCCCATAGGCATATCATCTTCATCCAACTTGGCAAGCTCATTGTAATATTTCGCAAGTACCTTTTCATTCAAAAATGGAGGACCATCTCCTATAAGAGTAATGTCCTCATCCCAATCTTCCGGTACACAATCTCCCAATAGCATGTAACTAGCATCGGATGTGTCAATTGCTTGTTTTCGGCAATTCAAATATTGTCTAAACGCAAGAAGGTTAGACATAAACAAATTATTGCCTGAATACAAACATTGCCCATTATCATGCACCTTGTAACAAATTTCACAACTCGAATATTCTCCGAGCATGTATTCATTACCCATGTAAAGATTGTCCATTGCAAAAATCTTTCCTACTTCGCCAATATTAAAATCAGATATGCATAGAGAGAAAATCAAACACAAGAAAGATTAGAATAGTGACGGTTAATCAAAGGTAACAAAATAAAAATATAAATTGTTAAAAATAAATTAACTAGAGTATAATCAAAGTAAAAACATTCCCCGACAACGGCGCCAAAAACTTGTTCGCTAAAATCGTGTACCGCAAGCGCACGGGTCGCGTTCAAGTAGTAAAGTGGACTAGAAAAGTCCGGATTGTCGATCCCACGAGGAATGTATACTTCGATTACACATGTGAGTTAATTTAATTTTAACAACGAAGTCACAAAATAAAGTTTTTGGAGTTTTGTTTTGAATTTGAAATTTAAACGAGTAAATTCTAAAATCTAACGATAATGCGGAAAATGTTAAATTAAAATAGTTGGGATTCATGATTTCATTTAAACGACACTTAATTAATTTTCAAGTTTTGTAAATAAAACTAACTACTCAAAATAAATGCATGACATTAAACTTAAATTTAAATGTGCAAAATTAAATGACGTAAATTAAAGTGCTTGAAATTAAATGACAGTAATAAAAATGCATGAAATTAAATAGCAAAATACGTAAATAACTTTAAATTAACTAAGTGCAATTTAAACTACGTCAATCATCCCAACATGTAAAATTTAGTTAAACATGCACTTAAAAATAAAAATGACAATAAGCATTAAAATTAAAACCCGGAGTTTGAAGATTGTGAATATTGCATCAAGGTCCTCCAACTTTCGTTAAGTGCATTTCAGTCCCTGCACTTTAAATCATTTACAATTCAGTCCCTGCCTTCTTCCTTTGGCTCCAGTGTTTCCAGCTCCGGTTTTCAGCAGCTTCCTCAGTTGACAGCAACCTCCCTCAGTTGGCAGTAGAACCAGTAGCAGCTCCTTGCAATTTCAGCACTGAATCAGCAGCACTTTCAGCTCCAGCTAGCTGCTTCCTTCAGCAATAGTAGCTGCAACCAACTAATCAATTCCAGCCGGCTGTGCCCAGTCCAGTTAACCAGCAACTTCACCAGCAGCAGCACTGCTGTCCAGCCAGATTCAGTTTCCCTATTTCCAGATTCAGCTTCTAGTTCCAGCGGCAGCACAGGCAGCAGCATCTAGTAGTATGCATCATCAGCAGTCGTCTTCTTCCCTGCAGAACAGCAACCAGCAGTGGTATTCCAGTGCAGCAGCAACCAATCAACCTCTTGTGTCCTCCCCGGTTTCTCAACCCTGCAGGCTGTCACCCTGCTAAGCTTCACCCGGTCTGCCTTCTCTGGTTTTTTGTTTACTGTCTATATGTATATGTTGTTGGAATTATATATGCCCATAGAGTATAATTCACGACATTTAAAAGTAAAATATTAATTGATTGTATTAATACGATGTTGTGTTTGTCCACGGGTCGATTTGATATTACAAATCGAGTGTTTAAGTTGTTAAACACAGAAAGATTCAATTTGTGATTCGATCTAAAATTAACGTTCACGATCAGTAAATAAATATGGACAATTTATTTTGATAAGATCGTCTCGATTTTATTAAAGTCTATCTTTGACTTTGGTAATAAAATTGAGAGTACGTTTGGAACGTATTGGACGGGACCACGTGAAATTAATTTGTGACATTGACCGTACAAATTTAATTTCACTTGATTATCGTACGTGGGACCTTAATCCTAATCGGATAATGGACTTCGATTACTAACTTGAAGTTCTTTGAGGTATCAATGGGTGAGATCAAATTGCTGATCAATATCTCGATACTTTGGGAATTAAAGTGAACTAACGAGGAACATATATTCGTATTATGGAATCCGTCACCTTTTAGGTATGATTATAATCTCACTGGTTCTTCTAGTGGACAGTTGAATCTGAGCTCAGTAATTCGACGGTGACTGTTGAATTCTATGATGTGATGGGATCACATCGAACTGTCAGATAGAAGATGAGAGTTGAGAATTTATGAATATTCGGAGAAGGGCATTTTGGTCATTTTAACTTGCTCCGAATATTCAGTTGATCGACGGGGGTAACATGTAAGAACGATAAGTCAGAGGATATAATTATTGATTAATTGTTTCAGTAATTTCAATTTTACTAAGAGTGCAATCTCGTTCTTTTAGTGGAATAGAACGTGATTAATAAATTAATTTTGACTGATCAAGAGTTGATCGGGTCATAATTAATTTATTGGAGCTTAGTTTAATTGGGTCCGATCAGGTTCCCTCGGTGGCTTCACTATAATGGGTTTATACAGGCTTATTACCTGTATTGGGTTGTGCAGAAATGGGCCTGGGTTATGGTACTAGGCCTGGTAGGGCTTTGGAGTGTAAAGAGGTTACAAATAGTCTCCCAAGACTATTTTTCTTAACCTAATGTGAAAAGTGGCGAAACACACACTAAAGTGTGTAGTGTGTGTTTCCTCTTTACAAAGAAACCCTAATCCTAGTTTAACCTAGATCTTGAGAAAGGTGACCACACACCTGCACAACTGCCATTGGAGAACACCGAGGAAAGCTTGAGGGTTTGAAGCTTTGGTGGAATCAAGAAGCAGTTGATGAAGATTATTGTAAAGCACGCTACAAAGGTAATCTTCTCAAAATCCTTTTTGTGTGCAAAATTATTTATTTCAAGTTAAATACATAGAACAGATAAATCCTGTAACGGGATGATCTATCACAAGAAATCAATTTTTGTGATAAGAGCAACCCGGGTACCCAACAATTGGTATCAGAGCGTCAGGTTTTTGATACTGTTTTGTGTATTTAGGAATAAATTATTTTGTATATGCATGTGTTAGTTGAGCGGTGTTAGGGATTATGTGATTTAATTGTTATTGAATGAATGATATTTTTTATTGAACAAATTTATGGCCTTAGATTTTTGTCGTGAAATCTTGTATTTGTATTATCGAGTCTTGTAACAAAAGGGGTGGATTACGATTCCATGTTTTCCCTTTTGAATTTTTGATTTTTGCAATAGAATTAGGGTTTGTATTATTTCTATTGTAATTATAAAATTCGAGGACTAGATCTGCAGTTTCAGATTGAAGGGACCAATTCTGCAATTTCGGATTCAAAGATTGCTGTTGGAAATTCTGTGGACTGGCAATTCTACATATTTTAAATCGGAGGACTTCCAAGGCAATTTCGAAATAGGGGCTTCACTTCATCTTCCTCAACACAAGGAGGACTTGGCTTGCAATTTCTGGAAATCAACCATGAACGACATGCAGGCAGTCGACGGGACTCGTGGGTGCTACCAATGTGGTCGGCGGTCAATGGCGGCGCTTTTGGCGTTGCTATTTTGGCTCGATCGCGACGGTAGTGGAACCCACATATCTCGCTGCACACGGTCGACAGTGCTGTGGGTGATGCCGCTGCTATGGGTGGTTGATCGCGGCGCCTTTGGCTTCGTGATCTCACCTGGATCGCGACGGTAGCGCTGCCCCGCTGCCTGTGCAGCGCTGCGGGAGATGGGCAGCACCACCGTGGTGCTGCCGCTGCTGCCATTGGTGTTTTTTCCACCTTGTTGGCGGTAGTGGTGGCGGCACACGGAGGCTGGTGCTGTGGTAAGGCAATCCCAGGCTTTTTTTTCCGGCGACGATGCTTCCGGGCAGCGGCTGAAATCTTTGCTCGGTTTGGAGGTTACGCAGCAACCTTGCAGTGATGGGTCTAATGGTTTGGGCTGAATATATACTATTTTCAGTTAAGCCAAATTCAAATTTTGGACCGGAACACTAAATATTCTTTTGGGTCAAATTTGGGTGAAATTAAATATGGTCCAGAAATTGTAAAATTGTTCATTTTAATTAATTGCAATGTGGACTAAATCGTTTAGCTGGGTCAATGCAATGTGGACTAGATTTTACAATGGGCTGGAATATTTAATTGGATCACTGCATTTGGAATTTGACATTTGAGCTGAAGGCTGATGGTTTGCACTTTTGGGCTGAAGACTGAAAGTTTGCAGTTTTGGACTGGACACTTACAAATGGGAATTGAAGAATTGGGCCGGCTTGTGGCTCAATAGACTCTTTAATTAATTTTTAATTTTTGTGTCTAGGTTTGGCCATAAATTATGTTCTTATTTATTTTATTATCGCATTTATTTATTGCTTTAATAATTTGTGAATGAATGTCATTAAATAACATGTCATGTAGATCGCATAAACACCGCTCTAGGTACTATACTGTCATGCATTGTTTTATATTTTATTTTCTTTTCTAAATGTTAGATTAGAAAATAAATATATTTATTAATAATTAAATTGATTTTAAGGGTTAAAATTGATTGGTATTTATTAAATTAAAACCCAACAGTTCAAAATATTAAGTGAGTGAGGGTGCAAAATATTTTGAACCCACGGCCTCCCCTATTAGCCTATTAGTAAAAATTTGTGTATGCCTCGTGCTAATCTAATTAGTCTCCCTATAGGAGGGCTGCACTGTTTTGGTTACTAGATTGGGCCCAATTAGGTAATGATTTTTAAGTGTGAATTAATCATGATTACCCTAAAGGTGACATAATTAATTTGGTACTTGAAATATTATTAATATAGGGGTTAGACACTTAAATCAATGACATCGTGAGGACTTCCTATAGAATATCCAAACGATGTCAATGATGGCCAAATTTTAACGACTATAAATTAAATATTGCATGAGATGCTAGATATATTTAATTTAGTGGGAGGGTCCCAGCCTAGCCATAAATCACATTTATTTCTCCTATAGAGAAATGTGTTTAAGATTTTGGGGTTTTAGGTTGTCGTCATATTATAGTAGTTTTGGGTCTACTTGTGCATAATTTTTCTTCATGCATCATATATGAAAGTATTCATCATTTATGCAACTCGTGTTTAATACATTTATTTTATTTGAATGTCGTATTTCCACAACTAGTTATATATTTAGACATCACCAACTAATTTGCGAAAACTGTAACATGTCTCGTTGTAATTCTTTCCACTTATGACATTTGTTCGTGCTAGAAGATCCTTGTTCAAAATAATTATAAATCTTCCAATGAAAATGGTTTTATTTTGATGAGATGGTTTATTGCATAGTTTTGATTCTCATATCAAGTACTTCGCAATAAAAATATCAAAATGGGATACCATATTTATTTTCTCGATGGAAGGGTATTTATGATAATTTGAACATTTTAATTATACAAAATATGCTATCAAGCTATATTATATCTCTACTTATGAACCGATCACATTTTTATAAGAGACCATTTGGTAAAACATGATTGGTCACTTTAACGTGGTGGAGGTTCCACTTGCAAACATTGATTCATGTGACATAATGCTTGAGAAATCTTTTAAGATGATCTCTTGCGGTTCAGTGTGGACTATATTCACCAGGATGAACGTGTCCCTGAAAGGTTCAATGTAAGCTATTCATAGAGAAGAGATTATTTTAAAGCAACGAATAGTATGGTAGGCCCTCTAACCTTTTTGTTTTTGAGCAAAGATAGGATTAATGAGGAAGTAGCCTTTCTTGGAAACTCTATAATGGAGTAAGACTCTATTCATTGTGTTATGGTTAGTAATTGAGTCTATCTTGATTATAGATTCTAGAGTAACTAATCGCTATTGCAAGTTGTTGCAATATGGTCCTAGGTGACCAAATGACACAATGAGATAGAGTATACTATAAGGATAAGCACGGGTATGGTAATATGGAAAGAACCGTTGGGCTTTTATGTTTGCAAAACAATTTGATTGTTATTTTGTCTCTTTATTATTTGAGCGGAATTATTTAGCACTTAATCTCCAGTTATTAGTTGGAATTAAGTTAAATAATGTTCTTATTATTACGAGACAAATGATTAACAATCTCAAAGCTTTGTAAATGGTTCTAAGTGTAATATTACTACAAATGATAAGGGATAGATGATTCCTTGTATTAATGAACTCTTTGATAAGATCTTAAGATAATCATATTTATCTAAATAAGATTGAAAGACTAGTAAAGATAGCCTCTAAGTATTTTGGAGGTGGAATCTATGTGGGCTTTTGAATTTTATTTAGAGGGTAAAATGATTAAAATCTTAGGCTTGGTCACACTTATCCAAAACTCGATTCTAATACTAGTAAGGGATGGACCTCAAAAGGATCTGAGGTGGAATCTATATTGTTTTCTGAATCTTGTTTAGAGGATTAGATAACCAAGAGTCCTTATACATTATATGGACTTAAGAGTTTGAGGATTAATACACTTCGATATGAATGGATTCTTTTGTGCTCAAGATACGAGAGAGTACGAGTAATTCATCACTTTTATTGATGATCACTCCAGATCTCGATTATATACTTAATATCTCATTAATCCGAAATGTTGAAGAAATTCTAGAATTTTGGATAGAAGTTGAGAAGTAATTAAGAGAATCGAAATACTTCGATTTGATCGAGGTTTTGTGTATCTCTCATATGAGTTTAGGAACCATTTATCGGAAAAGGAGAACAAGGTAATACCAAATCAATGAAGAGTTATCCTCATTACTAGTTTCATTTGGGAATGTATACCGGAGATAGTTAGGTTCCTTCATAGCCTAGTACCATTGATTCGTTTCCTGAAATACCCCTAGAGTTGTGGCATGGGTGCAAGCTCAGTTTACACCACATTCAGATTTGGAAACTTTTGGCACACAAGCTGAAAGCCAGGATTGACGAGATGGAGGCAACAATGAAGGTTTGATTATAAGGTATGCAGCGAAACTAGAAATTATTTCTTCTATAGTCCTCTGGTCAAGAAAGTATTTGTTCAGTACAAATGTAACTTTCTTAGAGGATAAGGCATATAGAAGAATACAAATCCACAAGTAAAATTCTATTGGATAAGATGTTAGAACGTGGTTCAAACAACTTGATTCCAGGTTTCCGCATAGAATTAATCTTGATGATTTGGGACTTCCTACGGAACCGATGGTTGCTGATCCTAGTGGGAGAAATAGGCAAGTGGTTCAACCACTATTTTTGCCTGGTGAACCCAATGGACAGGGAAAAATCAAAGGTTGTTCTCACTGTTCTGCCTCTTCTTTATGTTCATAAAGAGGTAGTGAAGAGGTTGATCCCAATTAGGGATATAACCAAGTAGTGGGAGGAGAGGAAGGGACTTTGTTTGGACATAATGGAAATACACTTCCAGCGACTAATTGGAGTGGGAGGGTTGTAAGACCACCTTCTTGACGCTTATTCTACGGAGAGTCTTTTTAGACAGTCTCTACTGAAATAAGAGAAGGACTCCTCATTTAGGGAAGTGGTAGAAGTTATGGAATTGAAATCATGGAAGGTGAACGAGAACTCGGAATTGGATTCCTTGTACTACACTAAAGTTTGGATATTTGTAGACGCACCCAATGGGGTCAAACCTATAGGGTGTGATGATTTTTAAGATGATAAAAGAATGGTAGATAGAAAGGTTGATACCTTTAGTGCAAGGCTTATGGTTGTGGGTTTGTGAAACCCTTCTCACCAATAACCATGCAAAAGTTTACCTGGATCTTTTATCCATTGTCGTTCATTGTGAAAATGAGGTACGACAAATGGATTTCAAGATGTTGTTTCTTGAATGCATCTTGAGGAAATCATTTACAAAGTGTAATCTGATGAGTTCATATTAAAGACCATGAAAGTAAAATTCATGACTTACAAGTTTCCAACTTTGGATTTGGGTATTTGTTCAACATATGGAATACAGAATTTGATCGAACGATTGTGATACATGTTCTTGATCAAAATCTTGATATATCTTAAGTATACTCGAGTATACAAAAAGATGAGTCAGTTTTCGCGACTATTTATTTGAATGACACTCTACTTATGTGTGAGAGTATTTTCATTAAATAGTAGTTGGTACCAGCAATTAGACTTGAAGGACTTGTAGATGACTGTCTATTTTTCTAGGCATCCGTACTTTTCGGAGTGGGAGAAAAATGGAATAGAATAGTCTCAAGTTTCATGTAATAATAAGATACTATCTACATTTGCAATATTGAAGTCTTGAAAGGAATAATGTTCTTTGTGGACTTCATCTATCTTATGAGTATTCTACTAATACTCATGGTAAGATAGAGAAGGTTCCTTATGCTCCGGCTATAGGAAGCCTTACTTTGCACTAGATGTGTCATATCTTATGCTGGGGATATTGTTGGTGATTATTAGTTTGATCCAGGATCAGATCATTGAATAGAGGTACAGCATATACTGAAGCGTTTTCGAAAAACGAGTAAACATTTGCTTATCTATTCAGTTGGTGATCTGATGGAATAAAAATAATTAAGATCTGATTTGACTAGGATTCTCGAGAGTCGTCAAAATTGGAATATAACTGGGAGATATTGTGGTTAATTGGTTGGGAATAACACAATCTTGGATTGTTTGTTATACAACCATGACTTACATCGAAATGAGTTACTATCTTGGTTGAGAACATAATCATTAGTGTAATGATGATGTTGACAAGATGGATGATTTGATGTTTCATGTATACTCTAAGGGCAAGTGGGAGATTGTTGGAATTATATATGCCCATAGAGTATAATTCACGACATTTAAAAGTAAAATATTAATTGATTGTATTAATATGATGTTGTGTTTGTCCACGGGTCGATTTGATATTACAAATTGAGTGTTTAAGTTGTTAAACACGGAAAGATTCAATTTGTGATTCGATCTAAAATTAACGTTCACGATCAGTAAATAAATATGGACAATTTATTTTGATAAGATCGTCTCGATTTTATTAAAGTCTATCTTTGACTTTGGTAATAAAATTGAGAGTACGTTTGGAACGTATTGGACGGGACCACGTGAAATTAATTTGTGACATTGACCGTACAAATTTAATTTCACTTGATTATCGTACGTGGGACCTTAATCCTAATCGGATAATGGACTTCGATTACTAACTTGAAGTTCTTTGAGGTATCAATGGGTGAGATCAAATTGCTGATCAATATCTCGATACTTTGGGAATTAAAGTGAACTAACGAGGAACATATATTCGTATTATGGAATCCGTCACCTTTTAGGTATGATTATAATCTCACTGGTTCTTCTAGTGGACAATTGAATCTGAGCTCAGTAATTCGACGGTGACTGTTGAATTCTATGATGTGATGGGATCACATCGAACTGTCAGATAGAAGATGAGAGTTGAGAATTTATGAATATTCGGAGAAGGGCATTTTGGTCATTTTAACTTGCTCCGAATATTCAGTTGATCGACGGGGGTAACATGTAAGAACGATAAGTCAGAGGATATAATTATTGATTAATTGTTTCAGTAATTTCAATTTTACTAAGAGTGCAATCTCGTTCTTTTAGTGGAATAGAACGTGATTAATAAATTAATTTTGACTGATCAAGAGTTGATCGGGTCATAATTAATTTATTGGAGCTTAGTTTAATTGGGTCCGATCAGGTTCCCTCGGTGGCTTCACTATAATGGGTTTATACAGGCTTATTACCTGTATTGGGTTGTGCAGAAATGGGCCTGGGTTATGGTACTAGGCCTGGTAGGGCTTTGAAGTGTAAAGAGGTTACAAATAGTCTCCCAAGACTATTTTTCTTAACCTAATGTGAAAAGTGGCGAAACACACACTAAAGTGTGTAGTGTGTGTTTCCTCTTTACAAAGAAACCCTAATCCTAGTTTAACCTAGATCTTGAGAAAGGTGACCACACACCTGCACAACTGCCATTGGAGAACACCGAGGAAAGCTTGAGGGTTTGAAGCTTTGGTGGAATCAAGAAGCAGTTGATGAAGATTATTGTAAAGCACGCTACAAAGGTAATCTTCTCAAAATCCTTTTTGTGTGCAAAATTATTTATTTCAAGTTAAATACATAGAACAGATAAATCCTGTAACGGGATGATCTATCACAAGAAATCAATTTTTGTGATAAGAGCAACCCGGGTTCCCAACATATGTATCTATCCCTATCTAATGATTAGAACCAGTAAGTGAGCTTAGGTTCAAGCTGCTGTCACCAGCAAGAATTTGATTTCCAGGCTGCTGTCACCAAGCCTGAGTTCAACCCCCAATCTCCCTCCTTCTGCCTATCTATCTATCTGTTTTCCTAGCTCCCACTGCTGCTGTCACCAGCAGTGCCCTCCTCTGGCTATCTCTCTGCGTGTATGTATATATATCTCTTCAGCAGCATCCCTGGTTTAGCTCTCCATGTGCTCTCCTTTACAGCTGCCTTCCATCCTCACCCATGCCTTCCAGCCTTTTTGTTTTCTTTTTCCCATACTCCCCCATCATTTGCCCATGCTTCCAGCACTTTCGAGCTCCTTGTCTCCCACTCTCCTTTTTTTTTTATCCACAGGACCACAGCCCATGTGCAATTCCATTTCCAGCCGTTTCTTTCTTCTTCCAGCCTTGTTTCCAGCCTTTGTCCTTCTAAATTGCACTTTTGGTCCTTCAACTTTTGAGATTTTTCAATTTGGTCCCTTGGTTAATTGCATTGCTTTTCCAAAACTTCCCGGAAGTGGCAAAATGGTCCCCCGAACTTGGAATTTCAGCAAAATCTTCACTCCTTTTGTGGTTTTTGGCCTCAAACTTGGATATTAACCTATTTAACACAAAATATGCATAAATTAGTAGATATTTGCTCAAGATGTTCCAAAATATGCTAATTTAAAGGTATAAAAAGTGTATAAAAATGCACTTAACAAATACCCCCAATCTTAAACTCTTGCTCGTCTCGAGCAAGAATATCTACTAACACAAAAACCGATGAATGAAAGATCAACAATGGTAGATAACTTGTAAATTCTTTCTTGAGTGTAACATTGCATGATTAATTCACAATTATGTTTTCAAAAATAATACTACAAAAAGAAGTTGAGCTTATCTCATGTTTGATCGGTGTGTGTGTGCATAGTCACTTCCAATTATTACTAAGGTTCAAAGAAACATTGTAGGAAGGAAAAATTTCAAACTAATACTATTCACCCTTAGTGGTCAATTTCATTCCTTACCCTCTCGTGACATTCATCCCCCATATTATTTCTTTTCTCTCCCGAAATGCAATCCTAGGGGTGACTCTCAATTCACACATTTCTTTTTCCACTAAAGCTTGGTTATGACTTACCAGCAATCTCAACAATCTAGATATGCGATGACTCTCCACTAGATGAGTGTTTCAACATTAAAGTTTATACCAAGTAATTCAAACCCACTATTAATCTAAGCCCTTATGCAAATACAAATGCATGATTTCTACAAACTAATGTGATGATTGCTCGTGACTTCCTCACTCCCTTAAACTTTCTAATTGACCCATATAGCGAGCTTTAGATCGGAAACTCCCCGATTGTTTTAAGATCAAAGGGTACCAGGTTTCAAAATACCCCTACGGACTTACTAACTCGAGTCAAAAAGGCTACGAAGTGAGGTAGACTTATTAAGCAAATGGAATGATGATGATGTGCTTTTTTTTTTTTTTTAAGTGTGTGTGTACGTGTGTGTGTGTACCCTACTCATTAAGCTTTCTAATTGACCCATGTAGCGAGCTTTAGGCCGATGAGTCCCAAGTTTCAAACTTAAGGCACCAAGTTTCAAGATACTCCTACGGGCTTAATTACTCGAGTCAAAAAGGCTACGAGATAGGACAATGCAATAATTAAAATGGGCTTAGATCTCTAGCATTTGGTCATCACTTAGCTTATACTAACATCAACAACACTCCACACAAATTTAGATCAAGCATGCATGAAATCATTACACATCTAGACCGTCTCATTTACCGGTTCGACCACCCCCAAACTTGTCTCACAAAGGATTAAGAGATTAATAGTATTGAGAGGGAATTGGATAGGTTGATAAAAATTGAAGATACACGCTCACAACCTAATTTTTCTACTTCACAAATTTTTCCAACCTTCAATGGATTCCAAATCTCAACAACAATTAGTTATGACTATTGTGCTCAAGAGAACTCAGGATCACTCATAGATAAGCAATTTATAAAAATAGACACAAGTAGCATATTTGATCATGATTCGTGAATTAATCAGCAATTTCAAACATCAAATCATTTTGAGCCGACAAGGCTATCTAGCATGTCAATATCCACAACAAAATGAACAAAATCAAACATCACAATGTCTTAAGCCGACAAGGCTATCTAACATGATAAAATGTAAAATGAAGTCAGTCCCTATATATATAAAGTTGATTTCAAATTCACTATTCATAAGCCATCAAACAAATTTGAAGTCATTTAAGCCGATTAGAGCTATATAAGCCATTTGAGCAAAAAAAAATTCAATTGGTTATTTCTGTTTTTTCAGATTTATTTTTTTCTTTTATTTTTTTGCTCTCTGATTTTAACATGTATGTGTATATCCAGCGCATTTGCTTTAATTTGAAATGCAAGTTTCTTATTATATAGCCTTCGATTCAATTTCTCATCCTCCAGAATAATCGTTTTTTTTTTTTTTTTTTTGCACTCTGATTTTAACATGTGTTCGTATCCGGTATATTTCGCTTTTATTTGAAATACAAGTTTCTTATTATATGGTCTTGGATTTAATTTCTCATCTTCTATAATATTAAATCGACTTTTATACCACACTATTAATTACACTGTTAAAGTGATGCACGTGCCTTGCAAGTGTGTCTCACAAGTCTTTCTAAAAGTCCCTCATCTTGTTTTTGTTTATGACTCAAATTGACAATTCCATCTAAACTTGTTTACCACTACAACAAAATTAACCTTTTGCAATATGCAAAAGAAAACATTCGTTAATTGAATGTCATTAAAGGGATCTCTCACAACATTCTTGTAATTGAATGTTGTTATTGGTTAACGTAATTGAGATTCACTAGTACAAAATTGTCCCCAAAAAAAAAGTGGGATCGGCTTTTAGTAAAATCGACACGTATAAAAGGTTGGTAGCATTTTTGTAAATATTTTGCGCATTGGTTCTACAAGGATAATGTATTTCAAGGAATTTATATATGCTTAAGGCGTGTAAGGAAGAATTTACAAGCTACTGCAGACAATTAATTGGGGTTGATGGTTGCTTCTTGAAAGGGAACTATGGTGGTGAATTACTTATGGAATTTGGCCTAGATGCTAATGATTGCATTTATCCAGTTGCATATAATAAAGAGGGAAAATACATAGGCCATGAGGTGGTTCATGACACACTTGGCTGAAGACATTGGCATCCAAACAGGGAAAGATTGGATATTGATGACTGATAGGCAAAAAAGTCTCCAGAATGTGATAGATGAGTTATTTCCAGAGGCAGAGCACATATATTGTGTACGCCATATGTATTCAAGCTTCTTCAATGCAGGTCAAAAAGGAAAAATTCTGAAAGATTATCTTTGGAGGGCTGCCAAGTCAACTACAGTTGCAGATTTCAAATTATGGATGGTGAAAATTGAGAATGTGTCCAAAGAAGCTTATGGTTGGTTGTAGAAGAAGGATCCACGTGAATGGACTAAGTCTCACTTATCTACAACTCCTAAGAGTGACATTTTGTTAAATAATCGATATGAAGTGTTCAACAAGACCTTACTGGACTACAGAGACAAATCTATTATCACTATGCTTACTGGAATACAAACTCCATTCATGAAGAGGACTAAGGAGAGAAGAGATAAGATGAGACATTAACAGGGGCATATTTGTCTCAAAATTAAAAGAAAATTGGATAATATTGTACACTTGGCAGAGGGGTGTAGAGTGGAGGCATCTGGAGGGGCTCAATTCCAAGTAACTGATTGTAGTGTCATATTTGTGGTGGACTTAGGAGAGCGGTCTTGTGCTTGTAGGAGATGGGATCCCACCGACATCCCTTGTTCACATGTTGTAGCTATGATGCTAGATGAAAGGAGGGATCCAATAGACTACATTGTTGTATGCTACAGAGTGGAGATTTATATGCAATGCTACGAAAAAAAATATTGAACCCAATTAACGGGAGAGACCCATGTCCAGATGTTGATGCTCAACCACTCAAGCCTCCAACATTGAAGGAGCTTCAAAAGGGAAGGAAGCAAACGAAGAGGAGGCCAAGAGCCGAAGAGGATGCCATAGGAGTGTCGCAGTCAAAATCATTGTGAGGAGAAAAGGACAAGTTAAAGGGACTTGTTCAGTGTGCGGCTGTAAAGGGCACAACAACCTATACCATGACATAAATGATGCGGCTGAAAATGTAAGTTTATGAATTTTACTTTTATCGATTTCCTTGCTAAAAAAATGTGTTGTCATTGAATCTCATGTTGTGAATAAATCCATTCCAGGACGCCTTTAATGTTGAGTTGGAAAGCATGGAACCACAACGAG
Source organism: Ligustrum vulgare (assembly GCA_963555705.1). NCBI lineage: Eukaryota > Viridiplantae > Streptophyta > Magnoliopsida > Lamiales > Oleaceae > Ligustrum > Ligustrum vulgare. The sequence goes on along the minus strand of OY743181.1, from coordinate 34,234,922 downwards.
AGAATGAAGAACCGAGGAGAAAAGTAAAGGTGAAAAATTGTTTATTCAATATCAAACATTTGTGCATTTAATTGCGTGAATATTCACTATTTACTTGTTGATGCTATAGGGAAAATTTGTTCCACTAAGGTGCCATGCAAGGACTACTAGTCAACAATAAAGAGAAGAACAAATTTTCAATTTCATTCCCAGTCCTGGAATGTCAAGTTCGGCTAGAATGGCATCTGGACCCACACCTCCAGTCAACAATTTTGCAGCCATGGTTGAGGAGTTGCAACAGATTGATGCCGAGGAGGCAACTAAAACAAGTGATGTTAGGGCACGTTCAAGACAACTTAGGAACATGTCTTCATTTCGAATAGCTTAGGACCTTTTTTGTATCCTGTTTAGTACAAAAAACTTTTGAGTCATGTTTACAACTTTAGGCTGCTCAGAAAAATATTTTTCTGATAGCGTATTGATAAGTACGTTTTTTGTACTTATCTTGACTTTAAATTTAGACAATTGTAAGTGTTTTAGGATATGATATTGTTAAATTATTGTTTATTTTCTTTTGTTTTAGGAGAAACTCGAATTTGGACGCCATTGGAGACTAAATGGATAAAATAGGACTAAAACCATACAAAAAGGACTCAATTGCATCCTATAAAAAGTCTAGGGACCGATTTGGTCCACAAAACTATGCTAACACGCATATGGGCCTAAATCTAATCCAATCAGTGACCTAATTTTATAGGAGCATCCGAATTTTTTGGAGGATATATATATATATATATATATATATATATATATATATATATATATATATATATGAATGATTTCTATTGAGAAGAGGAGGATAGGAGTCCCACTAATTTACATAGCCGACTTGAGGAGTTATTGGAGGGCTGCTGGTATATTATTGAGGCCAGATTATACAAGGTACTGGAGATTATATACATATATACATTGAGAAAGACGGCAGGTAGAAAGAAGTTGGAGGTCTCAGTTGGATTAAAAATAAGTACACGACTACTGCTTGGAAGAAATAAGAGGGAGAATTCATTGCTCGGATCTGAATTTGAGGCATTAATCAATTAATTCCAAATTTTCTTTATCATTAATGATTCCGATGATGACTTTCGTTTATCTTTCTCGTTCTCCTTATATTAATATGCTAGGCTAATTCCTTTACGTATTGGATGAAGATGAAATTAGCTATTAATTTATTTCAATTCGACAACTACTAGTTTAAAAATTTCTTGTGTTTTCTTGATTGATCTTGTATGCTTCATTGTTATTATTTGATTGATTGGCCACCAATTAAATATATTGTTGCTTGTTGTTGTTTTGAAAAAGTCACAATAGGTTCAACATTGCATGATCAACACATGAATACTAGTTGTTAGGAATAACACTATGACATGTGCTGATGAGAACCGAGAAAGTCAAACCTCAATGTGCATGCCTTTGGGACCCACGAAGAGATTCGATGCCAAGGAGGTTCAAGATTTGAGGCTAAACAATGTGAATAAGTCAAGAAAAGAAGTCAAGAATCAAGTTGGAGCAAGAAATAAGGAGAAATTGGACTCAGCCAATTTCAGTCGACCGAATGTTATTCCGGTAGACTGAAACTCTGCAGGATTTATGGAGCCAACCTCAGTCGGGTTCTGCTGAGCGTTGGTCGACCGAAAGTGCCATTTTGGTCGACCATGTGTTCGACCGAAAATATTTCGATCGACCAGTTCAGTCGACCGAAACACCTTGAATTCAAAAAAAAAGGGTTTTGTGCAATTTTTGGATTTATTCATTTTACCCATATTTGGTATAATAAATACTCGTTTCATTTGAAACCCTAGAGATAACTTGTGATGTTCATGTGAATGCTCCTCTTGAGAGGCCCATTTGAGGTAATGTTAAACCTCCTTTGATCTTGTATTATTCTTGGAAGTTAATCAACTTTACTGGAGTATTATTATTCTTGTGTTTATTGTTGATTTCCACCACCTTGAAATTTGTTTAGTTGATACCCATTGGGCTTGGTTCTTTAATCAATGAATTTTGGGTTTAAACTTGGGTTAAGGTATTTTATCCCTTTATTTACCATATTAGCTTTCTTGGGTTTTGTTTATGCGAATTCTTGGTCAATATACCAAGGGGGTTCGCATCATTTGGTATCAGAGCTTGGCTCTAATTTGGTAAACATATCCTTTAAATTTCTTTTTGTTGTTCTTGTTATTCAAAAAAAAAAATGAAAATATTGGGGAAAATTTATATGCCCATGTGTAATTGTTGATTCCATGTATTGGATATATTGATTGTGAGTTTGTAGGGGGAATTCCATTACTCATTCACTACAAAACCTACACTTTACAAATTATGTACTCAAAGTGTTTGAAAAATGGCCTCCATGAGAATACCCAATTAGTGCTTTGTGGTTCAATGCCCATATATTGCTAACTACTTGGGGCTATCCAACTCTCATTATTGAGAGTGTCATCAACATTTTATTCCATATATTACTTGCTCCATACATTGGGTAATTGTTGATCATTTATTTGTTGCCACATTTCTGTTGTAGGGAGTTTTCATATAACCACATTCAAAGCCACTTCAAGATTGAGTACAAAGTGTTTGTTATATTGCCTTATTGAAAATTTATACTCTTGTGCTTATTGCTCTACATTTATGCCTTGTCGAATACTTGTGATTATTCAATCCCATTGTTGAAATTGTGTTCCTAACATTTTATACCACATAAATTTTGTTCCTTTTGAGTATAGCAAGCACATAAATTCCACTTGCTATTATGTCTACTTGTTATAAATTCCTTCTTCCTTGTTTGTGATTTCTTTGAATCCATAAGAATTCTACTTTGTGGTTTGGTTGATTACCTTCCCTGGAGAACTTGAGAAAGGAGATTTTGAGTGGAAAAAGGCAAGAGTGGTGAGATCATTAGAGGGTAAAAGCCTAAATTGAGTGAAACACCAGTGAAAAATATTCTTGTAAGAACACTTTCACACTTGCACACCATGTCAAATTCCAATATTCAAACTCAAGACTTGAAGGAATTGTTGCAAACATTTTCAATCACCATGGCTAGGAAAATGGAGGAGGTTGAGGGAGGGTTAGAAAGGTTAGTGATGTGATCCGAAAAAGGCGTTAAAAATAAGAAATCAAGATACGGGCAATTCAACAATATTCTACATGGGAAAATGAACAAGTTTCATGTTGGGCTCAAGTTGAGATTCAAATCAGATCAATTAATATTAAAGGATCAGAAATTAAGGCAGAAAGGCTTTTACGGCCGTAACCACCATAATTACGGTCGTAACATTATCAGTGCACAATTTGGGCAGAACAGCGTTTACGGCCGTAACTTTGGTTCTCACGGCCGTAACATGGAATTTCACGGCCGTAACATCAATCTTCACGGCCGTAACTAAAATTGAGACATTTGATCAAAGAAGGACTTTACGGCCGTAAGCGGCGCGAATCAAATTTTCGGGATTTTTAGTATTTCAGTTGATTTGTATTTACTTTATTGGTTTTTAATTTTGGTAATTTTAGTTATTTCAGCTATTTTAGTATAATTAGAATTCTATTCAGAGTCAGTTAGCTATTAGGTTTTATTTTGCCTATTTATATGCTTTTCCATTCAATGTAAAAACAGAATAATTTTGATGAATAAAAATTATATTGAGTGTTTTCTCAACATTGTTCTGGAATTGAACAAACTTCGAACTTATCAAATATTGTGGGATATTTGTGGCGTTCAACAAATCGAACTTATCAAAGGCGTGGACATCCTTTGTGGCGTTCAAACCATTACGGTTCTTGTTTCCGCATCGTAATGGGTCTTGGGTTTAATATACCCATGGTTCTTGCGTCGTGAGGCTCGGGTTGTAGTGTTATCGTCTGTTCCAACCTAAATTCGGAACTTTCCAAGCGTTATTCCGCGAGCTACGAGGAGGACCCCCTCCCGGGTTCTCATCATATGTATCAGAGCTGGACTCTGAATTAAGGTTCTTGTGTTTTTTATTATCCAGTTTGATTTTTATGTTTATCATCGAGTCCCATAAAAATCATCCATATCCTATTTTTTTTATTTGAGTCTATGTTTTCAATTTTTCTTGTTCTTCTTGCCAGAATTTTTTTTCGTTATTTGATCCATACAAAAATCCATCAAAAATTCAATCTTGTTTATTTTATTCGATTCTTATCCAAATCCTATCTAGTTTGTTTTGTTGCGTTCGTGTCGAATTTTCGAATTTTATTTAAAAAAAAAAAACTTGTTTTTTTAATTTTTATTAATTCCGAAAATTCATCATAATTCAAAAAAAAAAAAAAAAAATCACTCCGAAATTCAAGAACCACTTTCTTGAATTTCCTTAATTGATATTCATTGCCTTCCAAGTTAAAATTAAAATTCATTATTAGTCCTTGTGTTAAACTATTATTTCATTCCATTCCATAATGTCCAAATTTCACGAAAATTCATCGTCTAGAAAAGATAACCATCAATCTTCTCTGCTTGTCATGATAGAGAAACGGTTTGAGGAGTTAGCTGCAAAATTGGAAGCGAATTTTGATGCAAGATTAGATGCGAAGTTTGGGAAGGTTAAGAACTCAGTAGATATGCATAGTGCAGAACTTGCTCAGCGACGTGAAAAGGAATATAGGCGTATCCATAAACCTAGGGTTGGGATTGAAGTTGATTGGGATGAAGAGATTAATGCGAGGGCGCTTTTGAAGATTCGAACAGAAATTTATGAGGAAAGGATGATCTATGAACGGAAGGTTAGAAAAGAAGCAAAGTTAAAAAAGAGGGAGAGTGAAAGGGAGGTTGAAGCTAAATTACAACATGGTCAAAGTGAGATTGGAGGGGATTTAAAATTGGAGTTTCAGGATATGAATGTTGAAAAGAAGGAGGGAGACTTGAGGAACGAGTTAGAAGATAAAAATTTGTGTAGTGTTGAGGAGGTGCCTAATCATGTCGATAAAATTATTTATGAGGTGTGCATGAGAAAAAGCATGAGAAATTAGGAGAGGTGATTGAGCCCAGAAATTTAGAAGTGGAGGTTGAATGTGGGAGAAAAGAAATTGAAGTAGTTGATCAAACTCCGAGTCTTGAAGTACATAATAAAATTGTGGAAGAGAAGATTGAAAATAACATTGTTGACAATGACAGGATTGAATTGGAAGTTGGGGTTGAAGTTCAACATTTGAATGTTGAAATTGTCATTAAAAATATTGAAGAGGTGGTTGAATGTGAAAAATTAGAAGAAGTGGTTGAGAAAAAAGAAGAGAATGAGCAAGAAAGTATATTGACTTTTGGAGGCGACGAGAAGGGCCTCGTGTTGGGAAAAAAAGTTGTGGAGATTTTGTACCATGAGTACAAGGATCCATACCTTGTGCATGGAGACGCTAACATTTCCCTCCCCATTTTTTTTAAATCTTTCTTGCAGGTTTATTGTGCATGGAAGTTTGATTTCCATCAACCTTGGTCAATTCCCCTCGTGTTTCAATACCTTCTTGTCTCCAAATTGGAGGAGCATCATTTATTGAATGCATGTCAGGGAATCGACAATTTTCCGTTTGATCCAGGAGGTACAGTTTGATTTTTCAAGAACAACACCATGATTCGGGACGAATCATCCTAAAGAAGGAGGGAATGGTACGAATCAGGGTGGGCTTGACGGGAAAATCTATAATTCAAGCCAAAACAAGAAGTCAAGCAGGTTCGGAGAACGTCAAAGATCAAACATTGCTTGTACGAAGAAGGTTTGAGGCTAAACAAAGTGAGCAAGTCAAGAACAGCTTTATGATTCGGGACGAATCATCTTAAAGGAAGAGGGGATGATGTGATCCGGAAAAGAAGCTAAGAACAATGTTATGATTCGGGACGAATCATTTTAAAGGAAGAGGGGATGATGTGATCCGGAAAAGGCGTCAAAAATAAGAAATCAAGATACGGGCAATTCAACAATATTCTATATGGGAAAATGAACAAGTTTCATGTTGGGCTCAAGTTGAGATTCAAATCAGATCAATTAATATTAAAGGATCAGAAATCAAGGCAGAAAGGTTTTTACGGCCGTAACCACCATAATTACGGTCGTAACATTATCAATGCACAATTTGGGCAGAACAATGTTTACGGCCGTAACTTTGGTTCTCACGGCCGTAACATGGAATTTCACGGCCGTAACATCAATCTTCACAGCCGTAACTAAAATTGAGACATTTGATCAAAGAAGGACTTTACGGCCGTAAGCGACGCGAATCAAATTTTCGGGATTTTTAGTATTTCAGTTGATTTGTATTTACTTTATTGGTTTTTAATTTTGGTAATTTTAGTTATTTCATCTATTTTAGTATAATTAGAATTATATTCAGAGTCAGTTGGCTATTAGGTTTTATTTTTCCTATTTATATGCTTTTCCATTCAATGTAAAAACAGAATAATTTTGATGAATAAAAATTATATTGAGTGTTTTCTCAACATTGTTCTGGAATTGAACAAACTTCGAACTTATCAAATATTGTGGGATATTTGTGGCATTCAACAAATCGAACTTATCAAAGGCGTGGACATCCTTTGTGGCGTTCAAACCATTACGGTTCTTGTTTCCGCATCGTAATGGGTCTTGGGTTTAATATACCCATGGTTCTTGCGTCTGAGGCTCGGGTTGTAGTGTTATCGTCTGTTCCAACCTGAATTCGGAACTTTCCAAACGTTATTCCGCGAGCTACGACGAGGACCCCCTCCTGGGTTCTCATCAGTTAGCAACAAAAGGGGAGAGTACATCAACTAGTAATGGAGGAGAGGGAAGGGATAATAGAAGAATGAGGAATAAATGTGGAGATGTTTTGGTTGATGATGGTAGAATGGGAAGGAAGAATAGGAAAGAAGTTAGGGGTAAGTGTGGGGATGTTTTGAGAAATTATGGGGACAGTGAACAAAATGGGAGTATGAATAGGAAAAGAAGAGAGTAGTTGGATGATAGGAGGAATGGAGTTGATGAAAACATTGATAGTGTGAGAATGCAAAATTCATCATTCGATGGTATTAGTGAAAGTAGAGAAGTAGTGAAGGAGATGAATGCTATGCTACCAAAATATTTGGCCCATACTAATGAGATGGAGGAACATGGGGAGGATAATTTCTACATTAGGTGCCTAGTGAGTGATAAACCATATAGTCTCATGATAGATGGGCAGTGTGACACGAATTTGGTGAGTGCTAGTAGGGTGGAGAAATTGGGGCCACCGGTTATGAAGCATCCTAAGCCTTGTGTGTTGCAAAGGTTGAATGACTATGGGGAGGTGAGGGTAAGTGAACAAGTTCTTCTTACTTTTCACATTGGTACTTATAGTGATCAAATATTATGTGATGTAGTTCCCATGCACACTACTCACATAATTTTGGGGAAACCTTGGCAACGTGATAGGGAAGTGAAACATCATACCAAGAGGAACCGGTATAGCTTCCAAATAGATGGGAAAAAGGTGATGATCCTACCTTTGAGTTTGGAGGAAGTGCATAAAGATCAAATGAAACTCAAGAAGGAGTTGGAAAAGAAAAGGAAAAGAAGAATGAAAAAGAAAATTCAATTGAAAAATTAGATGAAGAAACAAAGGAGCGGAAAATTGAGGGCATGAGAGTTGGGGTCACGTACCTAGAAAAAGGAGAGGCAATGAGGGGTGGAGCTGTTGTGTAAAATCGTAAGTATACGATATCCCAATCAAGTAATAAAGTGACTTTTGAGTCGAATGATCGTTCCCACGAGGACTGTTTACTAAGTTCCGAAATATTTTAGTTCTACACTTTTTTTGAACAGACAGAGAATTTGTGATTGTGAACTAAAACTAAGAAATTAAACAAAAGAATTAAATTTGCGAATTTGTTTTTGTTTTAAAAACGATTGTAAGGTAGTTGGGATTCACGAATTCACCTAGCCAATTAAATCAATTCCAATTCCACATTTTATTTTCTAAATATGTGCTCGATCGAATTCACTGATTCAAATTGAGATTCCTCTCTTGAGTTTAAATCAATCCTACCTAAATAAGTCAACATTGTATCTCTACAGCGGGTCCGAAAATTCCTTATCTAGATGCATTACACACAAGAATTCACACACGATCGCAATAATAACAAGAGTATATCTCTATCTCTCATTCAATTACCGGATTTATTACCTAGATCTATGTTATTAACTCACCTCTCGGATTATGAAAATAACACATTAAATCATGAAAGAGTGGCCAGTTCATTCACGCATTAAACGCTATTAATAAACCAACACATGCATTAAAGCGTTAAAACAAGGAATATGGAATTAAAATAATTAACTAGGCTACATCGTTCATCCCAACATAGAATTTAGTCACACGTCTTGATTAAAGAACAATAACAATAAAATAAAACGTTCATTGAAAACAAGAAGAAAGGAAAGCATGCACCAAGTCTCAATTCTTCTATTATCTTCAATTCATGCCCCTCCGCGATGCTTGAATCTCCAAGAATTTTATGTTGAAATCTCTGTTGTAGCTCGTTCTATGGAGAGGCAAAGGTCTAGATTTCGTGCCTCATGTGTTGTATATATAGGTTTTGGAGAAACCTAGGTTAAGAAAGAGAGAATTCTGTTGAAAATCGCGAGAAAAAGTCCACAGTCGGCCCAGCCGGATAAGCACGAGATCGCGTGGCTTCAACCCTAGCGATCGTGTGTACTTCGTTTAAACTCTCGGGTTACAATTTTGCATCTTCTCGCGATCGCGTGTTATGTATCCCATGATCGCGACTTCCATCTTTTTTCGGCTGTGTAAGTTGGTCCCTGACTTTTAATTGTACCTTCAATCCTCAACTTCCAATTGTTGCAATTTAGTCCCCAAACTTTATCTTCTTCTCGATTTGCCCATTTAAGTTCTCAAATCCTTTAATTAGGTCATCCAACCTCTGATTTGTTCACTTGAGCACCATGGACCTTCCCGGTTGACGTCACATATCTCTCACTTGCTCAATTAAGCTCCAATTAACATCCAATATTGCCGTTTTTTCCATTATTTGCTTCATTCTTCTTCGATTGGGACATTTTCTGAAAAATAAACAAATAAACACAAATTAAGGAGCATATATTCTAAAGAGAAAATAATTTCTTCTAATTTAGACATACAGATAAGTGTATAAAACACACTCATTAGGAGCCATGACTCCTGAAAAAGGAGAGGTAAGAGAAGAACCGAGAGTTGAGGTTCATACCTCAAAAAAAGGTGAGGAAGTGTGAGTGCCACCAAGAAAATTGAGAGTAGAGATCACACCAAAATGTTCTTTACTCTTGAATACTCTAACACTTCCCTCCCTAGATAAAGAAAATGGAATAACCAATGCAACATCTAAGATGTATGCTCCTAACATTTCTTTGAATGCAAGGTTATTTTGTTTTGAATATATTGGAGGGTTGTATGATATTGATGTAGACCAGACCGGACAAGTGTATTTGTGACTTGTAAAAATGTCACATGTAATAAGGATAATTGGAATGATGAATTCCTCATTTGTAAATCCAAATTTTTGTTTGTGCTAAGTTGCCTAAATGCCAAATCTTCTTGTTTTGAATTTAGTGAGGGCTTGCAAACTAATAATCCAAAATTGTTTCACATTTATGAATCATGTGGGGAGCAAGATTTTAATGAATTCTATAAGCATGACAATTATTTGTTTTGGAAAGTTAGATCGTTCGCTCCTAAATGTGCCATGTGGGAGTTACTAATGAGAGAGGCACATATTGGGTGTTGGGAAAGACAATTTGGAATCAAAGGGGCCTTAGAAATATTTTGTGATTTTTTTGTTGGCCTAATCTGAGAGTTGGTGACAAACATGATTGCACTTGTAGCAAATGCCGAACTTGCAAAATGGCTAAGCTCAAGTTTTTGCCCCAAGCATTCCATACATGTTGGCCCATCATGAGTAAACCTTGGATTACTAATTGTATGAATTTTATGTTGGGTTTACTTAGGTCAAAGAAAGGGAATGAAGCTAATTTTGTGAATGTTGGTAAGATTGTTAGAATGCTGCATTTTGCTGCATTTCATGAATCTAATTATGCTACCAACATAACAAATCTTCTCTTTAAGGAGGTAGTGCATTTACATGTTGTCCATAGGGGAATGTTGTTGAGTATAATTACACATTTTATTAATCATATTTTGGGGGATTTGTGGGGGAGGTTTAGAACCAGATTTATTATTTTAACCATTTCTTCTTACCAAACCACGTTCCAAACCAAGATAGTTAATGAAGTTTTAACACAATTCCTTTGCACTAACCTTATGAGTGACCTAAAGAGTGGGAAACAAGGTCAATCTTTTGTTGGATTTTCTTATAATCAAATTGTTCATTCTACTACTTCATTTTCTCCTTTTGAAATTCTTTATGATTTTAACTCGTTAGCTCTTTTGAATTTGATGCGTTTATTTATTGATGAAAGAGGTAACTTGGGTGAGGAGAAAAATGAGGAAGAGGTTAAGTCACCTCATGAGTGGAACAAGTCTCAAATTGAGATGAAGGATGAGCACTACAATTCAAACACTAACAATGGTAGGAGGCGATTCGTATTTGATCCGAGTGGTTGGATATGGTTCCTTTCGAGGAAAGAACGAGTTCCTGATCGAATAAAATCCAAATTGATACTCTGCAGTGTTGGCACATTTCAAGCTCTTGACAACACCTACAATTTGATTTTGCAAGGTGAGTATGAAATTTCAGTTATATTTATTGTGTCTGAATTTTCTATTTTTATTGTAGGTGTAGATTCGTGGTCGAATATCTTTCAAGATGGAGGAGATGATGAGAATTGCGAAGGTCCAACTTCATTGCACGAACCTATGACCCGCAATGTTGCAAGATCAAAGTTCAAGGAGTCTCACGACAGTGCATTCAAGCAAGATTCGAGGCCGAATCCTTTTCAAGAGGGAGGAGATAATGAGAACAGAGAAAATCAAACATTGATGTGTGTGCCTTTGGGACCCATGACTAGATCCGATGCCAAGGAGGTTCAAGATTCGAGGCTAAAAAATGTGAAGAAGTCAAGAAAAGAAGCCAAGAATCAAGTAGGAGACAAAAATAAGGAGAAATTGGACTCAGCCAATTTCGGTCGACCGAAAGTCATTCCGGTCGATCGAAACTCTGCAAGATTTTTGGAGCTAGCCTTAGTCGGGTTTGGCTAAGCGTTGGTCGACCGAAAGTTCCATTTTGGTAGACCAATTAGGTTGACCAAAACACCATGAATTCAAAAAAAAAGGGGGTTTTGTGCAATTTTCGGATTTATTCATTTTACCCATATTTTGTATAATAAATACTCTTTTCATTTGAAACCCTAGAGATAACTTATGATGTTCATGTGAATGCTCCTCTTGAGAGGCCCCTTTGAGGTAAGGTTAAACCTCCTTTGATCTTGTATTATTCTTGGAAGTTAATCAACTTTACTTGAGTATTATTATTCTTGTGTTTGTTGTTGATTTTCGCCACCTTGAAATTTGTATAGTTGATACCCATTGGGTTTGGTTCTTTAATCAATGAGTTCTGGGTTAGATTTAAACTTGGGTTAAGGTGTTTTATCCCTTTATTTACCATATTAGCTTTATTGGATTTTATATTAAATTGTTGTGGGAATTCTTGGTCAATATACCAAGGGGGTTCTCATCATGTGTAGTCTAAATGATAATTGTACAATTTAATGCGTTCTAAACGTTCGTATTTGGACTAGGAATAGATTCATTTCATGTTTAGGATAAATTTAATTTTCTTGGAAAAGAAATTTAATTGGATGTGAATTATCAATTGTCAAGCAATTCATGAATCATTTAAACTATAAAATTTGGAATTGAAATAGGTGGTAACAAGTGGATTTGGATTCCAATACATGCTTCCCATTCATATTTTACTCCCCAACATTTTTATTTTATTTATTTATTTATTCATTGCAATTTTTAGTTAGAACAGACAAACAAACCATCTTTCTTTTTAATTTTTTTACTTAATTGTATCGATGATAAACTAATAATTAAGACTATGCCTTATTCCTCACGGGAACGATAACTCTCAACTCATCACAAATATTACTTGTAAACGATCCCGTACGCTTGCGGGGATTCACACTGAACAAGTTTTTGGCACCGTTGTCGAGGAATAACGGATTTAGTATAATTATTAGTTTACCTTTAATTCAATTAAATTTTTTTTTTTTTTTTTAGTTTAGTTTTTATTTTGTTTGTTTTGGTTATTCATAATTCCTTATTTTTCTCTTCGTATTGGTCATTGAGTGGTATATACTAAGTTTTAACAAGCCTGAACTATTACCTATAGATCCAGAAATCGAAAGAACTTTTAGACAACGTAGAAGAGAACAAAGAGAAAATAAGAATATGGATAACAATCAAAATCAAAATCAAAACCAATTGCCACTTGCTCCTCTTGAGCAAGAAGTGCAAATTCAACCAGTAGCAGTTCTCGATAATGCTCAATCTCTGGTTGGGGATTATGTAAATCCCGCACTCACCCCTATACAATAAACAATTGTTTATCCACCATTCGGGCAGCAAAATTACCATCTTAGACCTAATGTAATAAACTTATTTCAAAATCATCAAGACATCAAGTTCTTTAATAAGGTGACTGAAAATTCGCATGAGCACATTCAAGCCTTTTTAATGCTATGCGATGTAATCAGTCACAAAGGAATGTCTGCAAACGCTTTTCGAATGCATTTTTTCCCCCACACTTTAAAAGATAATGCAAGGGAATGGCTACGCTCATTAGCTCTCGGAAGCATTGTATCTTGGAATGATATGGTGCAAAAATTTACCATGAAGTTTTTTCCTCCATCTCGAGTTCTCCAAATCAGAAATGAAGTTTACACTTTCAAACAATGAGACCTTGAGAGCTACACTGAGACATGGACGAGATTTAAGGACTATTTTAGAACGTGTCAAAATTTGGACATACTAAAAAATGCTTAGGTTTACATCTTTTATTTAGGATTGCATCCTGAATACCGTAATATGCTTGATGCTTCTGCAGGGGGGTCAGTAATGAGATTAGATATTGACTGAGTACATAAACTATATGAGAGAATTTCGGAGAACCAGGCGATGTGGCCTACTGAAAGGGAAATTCCAAGAAAAGCATCTGGTATCCACAATGTCGACACAGTTACACAATTGACAGCTCAAATGGAAGTTCTATCAAAAAATCTGGACAATTTAACTCGACATGTGCACATGGTGCAACAACCAACACCAGGTTGTGAAGGATGTGGGGCATATCATGTTACAGCTAGCTGTCCTTTAGCCTCAACACATGGAATGCAATATGAGGAGGTCAGCTATGCCCAAAATCTTCAAAAGTATCAAAATAACCCCTATTCCAATACCTATAATCCAGGGTGGAGGAGTCATCCAAATCTCTTTTGGTCTAACAATCAAGGTCAAGGCCATGAAGGAAATTTTCAAGCAAAACCACCGGGTTTTCAACATCAACAACCACAACAATAACAGTAGCCAAGGAAGCCATCATTGGAAGATATGTTTGCACAGTACATGCCAAAGACTCAGCAAGTCTTTCAAAACCAACAGGCAGCAATAAAAAATTTGGAAAATCAAATGGGACAGATGGTTACGGCATTAAGAAGCTGAAATCAAGGAACATTTCCAAGCAACACAAAGAAAAATCCTAAGGAACAGGTATTTGTAGTTGAAACACATGATCATGTAGTTATTGAGACACCTTCAATTATAGCTGCACCACCTGTTAAAGCATATGTGCCGCCTATTTCATTCCCTCAAAGGCTTCAAAAATAGCCAAAGGATGAACAACTTCATGCCATTACTAAAAGGAGTGGAGTTCAGTTGCCAGAGATAAATGTGAAGAAGAAAGCAACTGACGGGAATTAGGTAACTCAAATGGTTCAGTCTGAAAAAGTCAACAAATGAAACCGAAAAAGAACAGTCAGAGATTCCACAAGGTGAGGTACCCATTCCTGCAAATCAAAACATGCCTCATGTTCCATTTTCTCAAGGTTGCAGAATACTAAGTTGGAAAAGCAGTTCAAGAAATTTTTTTATGCCCTCAGACAACTACATATTAACATCTCATTCATTGATGCCATAATACAAATGTCAAATTATGCTAAGTTTCTGAAGGAGATGTTGACAAAGAAGAGGAAGTTTCCAAAAGATTAAGAAGTGGCATTGACAGAAGAATGCACTGCAATCCTACAGCATAAGCTCCCCCCTAAACTAAAAGATTCAGGGAGTTTCACTTTACCCTGCTCTATAGGAAATTCATACAATTTAAATGCTTTAATTGATTATGGATCAAGTATTAATTTAATGCCATTGTCCATTTATAGGAAATTAGGATTGGGAGATCCCAAATCAACTTCAATAATCTTGCAGTTGGCTGATAGGACACTCAAGCACCCTTATGGAGTAATTGAAGTTATGCTCATCAAAGTCGAAGATATGATCTTTCCAACTGATTTTATCATTCTTGATATAGAAGAAGATCAGAACATCCCTGTGATCTTAGGAAGACCATTCCTAGCAACTGGACGAGCTTTGATGGATTTTGAAAAGAATGAAATAATCTTGAGAGTGGAGGAAAAACATCAAAGCTTCAGAATGAATAATGCACTCAAACAACCTTCATGTCTCGAGGAATGCAAAAGGATTGACCTTAAAGAAGAGGAAGACTGAAAATTTCACAAGACCAGAGAAAAGATAATGAATATGGTGGACTGGTTGGAAGGGATAAAAATGACAATTTGATAATGTAGAGACTGAAGGATGAACAAGAGAATGTCTGCATATGCAAAAAGTGCAAAGCTGAAAACTCTCTTTCCAAGCCACCCTAATAGCCAAAATATCAAAGTCAAGCTAATGACTATAAACAAGCGCTTGTTGGGAGGTAACTCAATTTTCTTTTCTTTTATTTAGCTTTATATGCATTAGTTTGATTTATTTGGTTTTAAATCTTCATCCAATAACACTTCTAATGCCTGAATTTTATTTCTGCCTTGATAGGAGTGATTCTACAACAGAAAGATGCTCAAGGAACTTTGGGAATGCATATCTCCACCTCTACATTCAAATTGATAAGAGAAGTCCTTTAACCTTTCCCACAGTTATATTTTTATGTGCTTATCTGATACGTTGAAGACAATGTATATTTTAAGTTTGGGGGTGAGTAGTCTATTTTTCAACCAAAATTTTCATTTGTATTCAGCATGAATTAAAAAAAAAAAAAAAAACTTGAAAATTTTGAAGAAAATTTTGTTGACATGTGCAATCTAAATGATAATTGTATGATTTAATGCGTACGTATTCAGACTAGGAATAGATTCATTTTATGTTTAGGATAGATTTAATTTGTCTTGGAAAAGAAAATTAATTGCATGTGAATTATCGATTGTCAAGTAACGCATGGATGATTTAAACTACAAATTGTTGAATTAAGATAGATGGTAACAAGTGGATTTGGATTCCAATACATGCTCCCTATTCATATTTTACTCCCCAACATTGTTATTTTCTTTATTATTTTGCAATTTTGCAATTTTTTAGTTAGAATAGCCAAACAAACCATCTTTTTATTTATTGTTTCATTTAATTGAATCGACGATAAACTGATAGTTAGGACTAGACCTTATTCCTCGTGGGAACGATAACTCTCAACTCATCACAATTATTACTTGACAACGATCCCGTGCGCTTGCGTGATTCACACGAACACATATTTTGATGAGGAACACTACTAGTAGTCTGGTGCCTTATTTTAAAGTATGCCCCTGCTTTCCATTTACATATGTAAAAGAATGCTACTTTGAATATGCTTGCATAAATGGGCTTGTGATGTTTCCTCTGGATAATATGCTGCATCTATAATTGATACTTTTGTCATATTTTCTTTGTACTCAATTATAATTGAAACTTTATCTAAACTCCTTGTTATGTTTCTCTAATTGTGCCAAAGAATTTAAATAAACTAAACATACTAGAGAAATTAAGAATTAAATAAAGCTTCATGAAGAAATAATTTTATATGAAGCTTAGTTCATTTATTTAAACTTGACTTAGATAAAGCTTCATTTAACTCCCTGTTATTTTCTTTAATAATGCGACTTAAATAAAGCTTCATGAAGAAAGCTTCACAAAAACACAGCAATGCTATTACAAAACAACTTCAAACGTGGAACATTAATATGGGAACCAGCAATGCCATTACAAAAGCACTTGGAACTTAAATTTGGGAAACAGACTAGTACTACAATACTATTTGCAAAACATTACAATGCCAACTCCTCCACAAAAAAAGCTACAATGCTAACTCCTTAAATCTCATTACAAAACAGGTCTGCAATTCCATAAAAAAGAATAAATAAATAATACAACACAAAACACAAAACACTACAACTCCATAAAATAGCCACCAACAACAGTAGGAGAAAACCTCGTCCTTCCTCCACCAATCCTAAACACAATTCTATTGCTGCTTGCTTTACACTACTACCACAATCCTAGACAAAATTTGCATATCGAGTTCCTCAGACTTGTATCATGTGGGGAAATCTTCTCTGATAATTGGGATGAATATGGATTAAGGGAATGGAGAAATAGTCGTTTGAACTGCTGATGGAGGAAATAAGGGTGGAGATGGTGGTGAGAATGGAGGCGGATTAGGGTTCTAGGAATGACGAATTTCTGGTGTGATGAGTGAGTCGGATTAAAGATAAGATTGTTCCAACTTTTTATTGGAAAAAAATCGTGTGTTTGGGAATTTCTGAGAGTGGGCAATTAGCATTAGATGTGTTGGCATTTTTTGACTGAAAATTTGGTCAGCTGGCAATTTCGTCTGCCACGTGGAGGAGTCCGTTCATCTTACCTGTGTAATTGACGAAAGTGATGGATGGTGAGACATTATATCTAGTCGAGTGAGGAATAGGAAACATTTTAAAGATCAGTGAGGAGAAGAAGACACCAATTAAAGTTTAGTATCTAATGAAACTTTTAACTCAACATAAAATTCGACGATGATGAATTCGTTCTTGCACACAACCTCGGAGAAGTTGGAATGATCCAAACTCAACACTTTCTTGCCTTCTTCAGCTACTGCTGATACATTCAACAAGGCTAAAAGAGCCAGAGAAAGTACCAAAATGGTACTGAAAATCCTAGTTTTCATTGTTTAAACCCATTAAATCAATGAATTAATGGCCAGTTAATTCACGTATTAATCATAAATTAAAACAATCACATGCAATCCATACGTAAAACTTAAAAAATGCAATTAAAAGCAAAAAACTGAGCTACATCGTTAATCTCAACAAAGAGTATAGTTGTTCATCATAAGAAAAATAAAAATGCAGTTAATAACAAAATTAAACATCATGATTTAATCAAATTAAACAAGGAAGAGAACTCTTGTACCAAGAAGTTGTTCCCCGTTGCTAATCTTCTATGCTCACGCCTTTGTCTCCAATTTTGCCTCCAAGATCTTTATTAGAGAAACTTGAATTTTGCCTCTTGATTATGTGTAAAAGGTCGCATCTACGTGCATGATAGGTTTTATATATAGGTTGTCAAGAAACCTAGGTAAAACAAAACATGAAAACGTGCATGGGCCTATTTTCCCGTTAGGTCGGATTACTATGTGGCCGTGCAATAGAATTTTTGGTGGCCGTGTAGGCGTTTGAAATGGGGATCTATCCAATTTTTCTTCGATCATGCGACCAATTGATTTAGAAGTCGTGGTCGTGCAGTTCACTGTTTTCAGGCGCAATTTCCATCTTTTCGAATGCATTTAAGTAGGTCCTTGAACTTTATTTGCACGTAGTCCTTCATCTTCTAATTGCAACGATTTAGTCCTTGAACTTCCGAATTGCTTCAATTCTTCCCAACTTTGATTCTTCTTCAATTAAGTCCTCGAACTTCGATTTTTAGCTCTTTGCTCCTCTCGGCCTTCCCGGTTAATATCATCAACATCCACTTTGTCCAATTTCGCTCCAAATGTCTTCCAATTGTGGATTATTTCACTCCATTGCTTCCTTCTCATGAATTTGAGATTATTTCTAAAATGTAAACAAATACAAAGCATTTAAGTAGGATTTATTCAATAATGACAATAATTTTCTAATTTAGATATACAATTAAGTGTATAAAATGCACCTATCAATAGACCTAGAAATTATTTATTTAATTCGTGTCATGTACTCTGTCTATTTGATATATTAATTTCTGCATGGATTTAATATATTTCTTTAGATGTTTTATTGCTATTTATAAATGTTAGTGACCTTAGGATGTATGATTCACTGTATTCTCTATGATGTGTACCTATACTTTGTGGTAATTGCAATTTTTTGTATGTCGTGTTTGTGCATCTTTTGAAATAAGATGACAACACTTGATATTGAGATCTTCGATGGTATTGTATTTGGTTTTCTAGAGATTGTGGTGGCAAGATTTTAGGTCTAGTTAGTGTGGAATATAAGGTGATATTACTGATGTATATTTGGACTTTTTATGTGAGTTTGCCCTAATCGGAAGAGTGGAAGGTGTTAAGAGATATGTGAGGTGAGCATTACCACTGGATATAGCTAATATCCAAGTGAGGCTTATTGAGGATAAGTGCTCAATGTTACTATATGTGCATCTGTGTGATCATTTCTTAATCAGTGTGATTACTTAATTCGATGCATTGTTTCATGTAGCATTTCAACCTGTTTTCTATTTTTTATTTATTTAAACAAGATGATAAATTAGTCATTTTACAATGCTTTAATTTAAAAAGTAAATGGTAAGAACCTTTTACGTGAAGAATTGTCATTGAAAGTCTAAATCTTAAAATTGAAACAATATGGACGATTTCCATAATAAAGGCAAATGATAGGGACGTTTTACACCAATTATCCATATTTGAAGAAAAAATTGACTAAAATGACATCCTCCACAAGAAAAGGTTGAAGTGAGGACAATTTGCACAATGAGTGAAAATAATATGGACGTTTTGTGCTGTTTAGCTGGAAAACTTGGTATAATTGTGAATTCGATCAAATATTCCTCAAGGAAGAAAACTTTGGATGCGAGATTAAATATGATAACTAGTGTTATTGTGAGTTTCAATCATTTGCCTCTTGAGTTCAATCTAAATCTTCATTTTTGCTCACATATTTGCAAATTGTTTATTTAATCGTTTGTTTTGATTTTTAGCAAATTGCATAGAAAAAAAAATCTTATTTTATTTTATTGGTTTAGGGTTTATTAATTTGGATGATAGTTGAATGATATAACCTTCGTGGGACGATAATTCAAACTCTGGATTTATATAGGTAATCTGTCTACTTCATTTCTCTAGTTCATCACGTTCTATTGAAGTATCGAATCGACCAGTTTCGAGGGTGTAGTGGAAGGTATCGATTCCTAATTTTTTTGTCATTTTGCAAACCGAATGCCTGAAAATTCATCTCATAGTTGAAGACTTTTTCTTTTGGTTCAGTAATCTTGCCAAACAACCAAAGAAGTTTCGGATCTTGCTCCATATCTTTTCAATTCCGACCACTAACAGGTAATTCCATGACTATTTTTTGTGAAGGAATTTGAATCTCGTGTGTTTGTAATCAATCGGTAGGTTAGGATTTGTGAAGTTTTTTTTTTTTATTTGTTTGTATTGTTGAGGAAATATTTTTCAGTCTCAAAAATTTGAGTTAGGGTCCGTTTAATTCTCTTGCAGCAATGTTGATTTATTTTCTCTTTTTCCTTTTCCTTTTCACTTTATTTTTCTATACTAGCTGAATTGCAATTTGGAACAGATATTGCAGCACAGATTTGCCATTTTTGCTTTTCTCACATTTAATATGTAAATGCTCAAACTTGGTTGGTGTAGACTTTGATGGACATAAAATGGGAACTGAAAATGAAGAATATAAAATGGGAACTGAAACTGAAATTGTTGTAGACTTTGATGGACATAAATTTGGAATCCTTCTAGTTTAGGATTTGAATTCCTTATTCATAATTTTTTATTTAGTAGGCACCTGTTTCAGTTAGGTATATAATTTACTATCAGTGATATGATTATTGAGTTTTTGAAGCTTTTTTGACCCCTTGTGATGCTATCATGATTCAACGTGTGATGCCTTTGAATCCTAGGGGCATTTCCAGTCCTGCATTTCTTCTCTACTTTCTCGTTTGATCAATCTTCTGAACTTCACCTTTATTTTCATGATAGCTTCTTTCTTGTCTCAACAAGGTTGTCCTACGAAACTAGTTTTTGAATTTGGCATTTAAGGACAACCATGATAAAAACAAATTCAAAACATAAAACATTGTCGTTTGTTTAAAGAATGCAAGCATTTTTTGTAGCCATTCTGATAAGGCTCCTCAAATTCCTTCAAACATCTCATCAAATAATATTCCAATTGTTCTGATACATTCTCAAATAGAAACCATGTAGACTCTGAGACCTCTCTCTATCACAATCAAACAGTCCAAGTTAATTTCCTGTACCTCAAAAGCCCTTTCCAACTATTTCTTTTAATCTCTGTAATGGAATACCACTCTAATCTATCGATTGCCCATATAGCTTACCAACCTATGACTATGAAAATATCTTGTACTTGTCTCCCCTCTTTAACTTGTTTAGATTTTATTCTCTTCCTTTAAGCAATTATTTCTTTCAAACCCAAATCTCGGCAAACTCATCTCTCAATTATCATCCTTCTCTTCTAGATTCATCCTTCATATTTCTTTCTTAATCTCTCTGATTCTTGGTGACTTATCAAAATGCTTCTGTAGTGTCATATATCATTACTAGTCTATTAGTATTATATTTTAGTGGGAATATTATGTATTCATTATTAGTACTAATCTTGTTTGTAACTTGAAAGTTTTTGTAATACATGTTAGTGATGAACATAGCTCCAAGATTTTTGAGTTTGTATTAAAAGTTTAGGCCTGGCCATGAAAGGTGTTAATTTTTTGTTATTCTTCACAATTTACATCATACCAACACTATTTTAGACGTGGTATAAGTGCAATGGCTACCATAAGGAACCTACGTCGTCGTTAAAGACAACAGTTGGCTATTTTTTGGATGATGTTAATGCAAGCAGTAGTGATATATAATACCATCCAACATCGTAATCGACGACTCCCTAGAGCCCCACGTCAAAATTGGGATTCTGAAAGAGAAATGACACTGACTAGGATGTTTGGTACGAATGATAGAATCTGCCATGATCTACTGAGGATGAATATAGCTACTTTTCAAAGATTATGTGCTACTTTATGAACATATGGCTTGGTTGACAGTAGATCTGTAAAAGTGGATGAACAAGTGGCTATATTCCTCAATACCGTTGGACATGATCACCGTAATCGAACAGGAAGTTTTACCTTCTTTAGATATGGTCAAACCGTGAGTTATTACTTCCATAGAGTGTTACAGTCTTGTCTTGGACTATATAGAGATGTTGTCAAGAATGCCACTATTCATAACTCGCCATATGAGAAGGAAAATGTGAAGCATTGGTTCCAATATTTTCAGGTTAGATATTAAAATTTATGTTTGTTTGTTTTTTTCTTCACTGTGAATATTCCTTTTGTAACCAAGCATTTTTCGTTTTACTATTGGGACGCGGTGGGGGCAATTGATGGTACTCATATTCCTGCGTTTGTTCCCGTTGAGGAACAAGCGAAGTATCGTAATAGAAAGCAAATGATAACTCAGAATGTTTTGGTAGCTTGTACATTTGATATGAAGTTCACTTATGTGCTAGCCGGTTGGGAGGGATCTGCCCATGATGGTCGGTTGTTAAGGAGTGCAACTTCCCAACAAGGTCATAAACTAAAAATTCCTATTGGTAAGACGCACCTATTGTTCAATAACTTATCTTTGACATTTTCCCCAATGAAGAACGTAAAATTAATTACCATTTTTAATAGGTAAATATTATCTTGCCGATGCTGGATTTCCATTGGTTCCAGGATTTCTATCACCCTACCGTCGAACTCAGTACCATCATAGAGATATTGAGGGTCAGCGGCCTCAAAACACGAAAGAGTTGTTCAATTTCCGACATTCATCTCTAAGAAATGTTGTAGAGAGGATTATTGGTCTGCTTAAAAAGTGATTCGCATATTTACGACATCAACCATACCACGACATTGAGACACAAGCAACGATTGTCCTTGCATGTTGTGCTATTCACAATTTCTTAAGAATCTATGACGTAGAAGATCTTTGTGAGGAGGACTGTTATAGTAGCGATGATGAGGTTAATCCTGCACATGTTGATGTACCTGAAGATGACACACAAAATGCTACCATATCTCTCACAGCAGAAGCTACATGGTCCAATAATAGGGATACAATGGCTAATGACATGTGGGTTGCTTTCAATCCAAGTCATGCTGCGGGAATTGATTTCGATTGAATCTACTATGTTGTATTTCATTGTTTGTGTTTTGGCCTGTAATGTTTGGTTCTATAATTGATAACCTTCTTGTGTCGTACTAAGATTTCTTGGTGACCTGTTTAACATTGTCTCAAAAAACTTCTTGCCATTGTAATGTTTTGTTATTTCCAATGCTATGTACATTTGCATCTATGATATAGTTCCAAATTAAATTACTGACTTCCTAGTTCCAAACCAAATTACTTATTTTATATCTTCCATTGTCTGTTTTCATGTAATATTGATGCTCCTTCTTGTTATAATACTGTTTGTGGATGACATGTCTTGTGACATCATTGATGGCACAAAATCGGAAAAGCTCCTTGGGATCTATTCGAGTTGATCCTGGTAGGTTGCATGTGGATCCTAATAGTAGGACTCGTCACGTACGTTGGAGTTATGAAATGGATAGTTTTATGATCACTTCACTTGTTCAACAAGTATTGGCTGGGCACAAATGGAGTGACAATGGCTTCACTTCATTTCAAGTGTCAAAGGCAATGGAGAGTGTGCTCAATGGATGTGGGGTCGTAGTTTCAGAAAAGAATGTGAGGACAAGGTTGAAGACTCTTAAAAGAGAGTACATTGAAGTCCGCCAATTGCTAAACATGATCGGTTTTGGGTTGGATCCCGAAACTGGACGCATTGTAGCTGATGCCGTTGCTTGGGACGAGTTTATTAAGGTATGAATTACAATATCACAATTTTAGATTTTGCTATAAATAAATATTGAAAATATAGATGTTTTAGGACAGTTCTATTATGATGACACCCTAATTTTATAGGGAAAGCCGGAATTTGGAAAGTGGAGAAGCAAACTGTGTCTACGGTTTGATGACATGGAGATTATGTTTGGCAATGACGCTGCTACTGGAGATCGCGCTGTATATGGCTTCGACCATTTCTCGCCGTTGAATGGTATAAAAATATTGTACAACCTTTTAGTATTTTGATGTGTAAATTTCTAACAGTCTTTTATATATTTTATCTAGTAACTGGTGAAAGTGTAAATGAGCTAGATTTGGAAAATGAGGAGACAGATCCTAGCCCAGTTCATGCTCGAAAGCTAACGCCGAAGGAGAGACCAAGAAAGTCAAGCATCGACGTACACAACCTGTAGATGAGGGTACTATTGCCCTATCGAGGATTGCTGAGTCATCTTTAAAAATTGCTAATGCCATGGAAGTTCAAACAGCGCTCGATTCACTTAACCATGTCAATGCCATGAACCTAGACATGCCTGACATCATTCAGGTAATGAAAGCCTTTTGATCCGACGATGGTTTGGCTAAGGTATTTATGAACTTAACGAGTTCAAAATACATGCGCGCTTTATTGTTTGAGCAGCTTGGACGTGATCCACCTCCACTAGCATAGCAGTATGAACTATTTTGGTACAACACATGGTTATATATTTTTTGTAGTGCACATGATTACATGGCAAGGGAGAATATGTATTTTGTTTAGCATTTTTTGCGTTGTATGCTAACTATCGTGAACGTGTCTACAACCTAGTGTTGTTAAGATTTAGGGCTTTTGTATGATCTATCCCACTGCAAAAACTTTTCGTGGAAGAATTTTAAATTTTTTATTATGATCTCTAAACTTTTGTTAGGCATTTGGTACATTGATGATATAAATGACGTACTAATAGCTTTATATTATAATCTTTGATATTTTGTTACGCATTTGGTACGTTGATGATATAAATGTTCAACCCAAGTCACATCGTTCGTTCCAACGAGTTATTTAACTACTTATACTAAAATCTAAAACAATAAAACACAAAATAGAAAGTTAAACATGCTAATCAACATTGAAAAGAGAGTTTTGATTTTGGCACCAAGAAAATCAATACAAGCGTTAAATCTATCTTCTTCCTTTTGCCTCTTGTATTGTGTTTCTATTCTCTTGATTCCCCTCCCCCCCAATAATGAATTTTCTTAGTCTTTATATAGGGTAAACTAGTCCTCCCAGATCCTCCATCTTTTTGCCATTTACAAATTGGTCGCCATACTTCATATTTTGTGCTCTTTTATGTCCTTTTTTCTTATTTTTGTACTCAAGTGCATTTCAATCCGCATTATCCCTGAAACAATTAAAATAAACATGCCACTTAGTAATATTATATTCTAAAATACTCACATTAGTGCAAATTTAAGCATGAAATTAAGTGCAAACTCCCACTTATCAGTATCCACATGATTCATGAGTTATGTATCAAACTTCCAAAAGTGGTGCTCAAGTGGGTCACAATTGAAATATAAAACATGTCTTTTAGGAATTGATAGTAGGTCATTAGTTTGCTGTTTTATGAAAGTTGTAGAAAATAACTATTATTTTATGGATATTTGACAAAAAAAATTGAAAATATGTTGACTTGTGGATATTTATGGACTACAATAAAGAATATGTCGGATAAATATTTTTGAAATATATGGTTGAAAAGTTATGACACATATTGATTGAACAAATACATGATTTTGATCTATAATTTTCCCAATAAATTTTACATGGAAAAATGAGAAATTCCATAGAAAATAATAACTATCAAACACCAATAACTAGAAAAAAGTACAATTTCTATGAAAAATAAAGTCAATCAAACACAAAAAAGTTAGAAAATCCCAACATTTTCAAGGTGAAAATTTTTACCAATCAAACACATTTAAATTTCAATTCCCAGGAAAACAAATTGCTAGGAACTCAATTCCCTGGAACTCGTTTTCTTTCTACCTAAATTCCACCTTCGTTTGATACCCTAAAATCTTTAAATATTTCTAGGTAAAGTCGTTATCATATGTACATTTAACTCTTGAACTTCTATGAATTGAAACGGTCCAAACTGCTTGATCAAATTCAAATTTCATTTCAACCTTGTATACAGATTTATTCAGAGCAGAAATCCCCAGAGCATCCTCACCCTTGGCTATAAATAAAATAAACCTATCTGAGCTTCACTCTCCTATTTCATTTACAGTTGCAGCAGGTTTGACCCTCTTATCAAATTGCAAAAATATAACTTGACAAATCATATTACAAAGACCTACCTATAAAATATGGAAATGAAAACCTTTAACTGCATCACACGATACCGGAGTGGCTGTCCATCTTGGGACGACCAACTGTACATTGAGGCTTACCGGCAGCAAGTGGAACGTAGAATTAAACTTGTAACTTCAGGTGTCTTGGGTAAAAATTCTGTATATGAAACTACGGAATCTTCTAGAATACTGTCTGGGATCGACAGCAGATATTGAAGTTGGGTCATACTGGAACGACTTGTATGCATGTTCGAGCTTCTTGCTAATGTCATAATCTTGTAATATATCTATTATTCCGAAGACTAGAATGACATCATAGTACTCCCCTGTTGGATCCCCAACCAGCTGAGGCTCACCATAATTTCTTCTCACTGTTAGTTCAGCAGATGCCGGCATATTAGAACCTAATCCAACGGATGCCCAGCTGCCAAACTCAACTCAATCAGTAATGAGACTTGAATTCAAAACACAATTAATGATGTTTATGTACAGTTTCGACAATGTGAAATATCAGCCTTGTTAACAGTATTATGTTAAGGATATGGTAGTTAAAATGTGAACAATTAAATCATTTTCTTTCCTAAAGGGACATGTTCAAGATTATACTTATAAGGATGTTTTACCTGGTAGGATCAAAGAGAATATCCAAATCTGCACTAGATAGTCTGGGAGTTGCTCCTTCGTTATCTTTCCCTACGTTTGCTGCAAGTTTTCATTAATCTCACCACTTGAGAAAGTTTTCAACGAATAAGAGGGGAAAAAAGGACAAGTGATCGCAGAATGGTTAGAGATTTTACCAACAGGAGTCCTAACATTGGAAACATTAGCCTCCTTCGATACAGGTTCCCCTGTGTGTGATATTTCCCTGAAGTGAATACCAACCAAAAGACTGTAATCCATAATTCTCTCCTGTTCGAGAAAATCACAGTCCCTGTCCACTTGCCTGCATAATAGCATAAAGGTCATCTAAGAAAAGAACTGTACAAGGTAATGACTAAAACTTCTTATCCATTTTTTGAACTTCAACTTCCAGCTGTAATTGTATTCATAAATTCATGTTATCTTTAGAAGAATAAGCAAATTTATTGCAATTTATTTTTTGTGAGGATATATATGGTTTTCCTTCCATTATCCCACAGAATTAATAATATTATCAGATAAGATGTCAAAATAAGGAGGCAGGAAAAGAAAAAATGAGAAAGAGAGCTAGTCACCTGCAGAACTCTTGGAACCAGGACTTCTGCAATCTGAAGATAAAATTAAGATCAAGGTCCTTGAGGGTGGTGGTCGACTCTATCACAGAGTCAACCTTCTCAGAAAAGCGGCCATGGGAAGAACCCTTCAAGTCAAAACGTCGGTGAATAGCATATTCAGTGCAGAACAAGTTTCCCATAATGACAAACCGCACCTGCACATTAATTCCAGAATAATCAAATGTAAGCTTTTGATATTATGGAAGTTCATGGTTGACATTGACTCTGATAAATGATAAATGGGATGTATTTTTTTCGAAAATACCTTCTTTTGTGCAGGTCCAGTCATCTTCACGCAATGAAGACCAAAGAATTTGGTTACCAGGGTGTTTTCAAATGCCCGTATATGATAGTAGTAAGCTGGAAGCATTCTCTTAAGCACCTGCAGTGGTATTATCAAGTAAGATGACAGCAAAAACAGTTTTAATTTGAACTTAGAACCATAAAATTACTTCTCAAATGTCTAAACAATTTGTCAACAGAACAAATAAATTGATGATATGAAAATAAGAATAATCTTGGTGATTATTTAGTAAATTATGTGTAGCATATCTAAAAAACCAAATTATTCACTAATAACATTTTTGATCATGTGCATATCTTTGTTAATTAATCTAAAATTTGCATCTGAAACATTTTTCGATTTGCAAAATTGCCAGTAGGCAGTAGCAGTAGCAGATGTTGGCAGGCAGAAATTTGACTTACTTTAACTTCCGACTTCTTCATAGTTTTAATCATGTATTTGTCATCATGGGTCAAGTAAAAAAAGCTTCCGCTTTTTCCAGGAGATGACAGCTCTCGAAGGGCATCATTTCCACATATAGATATCATGTAGTCAGCCGGATCCACCTTAAACAATTTTCTCAGAGTCCTGAAAGCATAACAATCACATTTAATCAGCACATAAATAAAGTTTTAGACAAATCATGCTCAGGAATGAAGAATGAAAAAGGAATCATATAAACACAATACATAAAGCAGAGGAAACGAAAAATGCCTCCTTGAGGTCCTTAAAGAAGTACTTGCGCATAAAAGGAGTTACCAGTCTAAAAGGGGAGAGATTAAGCAAAAAACTGCAGCAAGACTACTGCTAATGCATTGGAAATTGACAATTGATGCATCAATGACCGACCTGAAGACCAGTGGGCAGTAATCCTTCCATTTGAAATCGCATGATTGGTGAGGCGGAGTATGTTTTGAGCCTTCTGGAGGAAATCTGGTCCATATTTTCTCCTTCGGATCAAATGCTGTATCTTTCAGATCAAGGGATGTAGCTGGAGCTGGTCTTCCTACAGCATGTCTAAGTAATGGTGCAAAAAAATGAGCTAAAAAGAAGAAAAACAAAACAAATACAAACATAGATCCAGCAACACCATCACAGATTACATGCATTCATTTGATGAAAAAAATAAGGATGGGTAACCATAATTATCAGCATGGTTTCTTTGGGAGATAAATTTATTTTTTGGTGTTGCACAAGCAACTATTTACAAATTGTTTTCGAAGTACAAAACAAAGTGGAAGGGGTAACATTTAACCAAACGAAAGGGGTGATGCATAATATTGATAACAAGAATAAAAGTAATGAATTGAAGCGCTTAAAACACATTATACTGTTGATTCAAAATGGATAAAAGCTATTATCTCTATTTAACCTTATTTGGTTGTAGAGATAAGTTCAAAATAGGCCAAAATCCATTTATGCTTAACATGTAGCAAGAGCCATCTAAAAGTTGACATAATTGGTAAAGAACATACATAAGAATCCAAAAATTATAAATATAGTTCATCTAACTTTGTATAATGATTTACTCAATTCTTTTTTTTTTGGCCGTCCCAGAACACAGCGAACGTTTTGTTAAAAATAACAGTGAGACTAAAAGGCACAACAAATCCAGAGGAAGTTGATACCTTATTCCCAGCTGCAAATTTAACATTAGCTCATAGTTCTTATGCCCTTTAGATATTGTAATTCCCTGCCTGTTTGTGGGCTTTATTATGATACGAGGCCGGGATACTGTTGACGCATCAACTTCTTTAGCCCCTGATCCTTCATCTATTTCCCTCCCAGATCCTGAATACCCACTAAATACATCAGAACTAAAATCAGATTCTGAGCTTAAACTATAGCCACCTGCATTGCTCAGACTCCCATCTATAGATGCTCTCCTTGGCCTTACATCATTTACTTTTGGAGTTCCCCGCCCCAAGGACTCCCCCTCGCAAGGCCAAATAACTATTTTCTGCGAAGGAAATACCAATATTTTCTCACTCACACCAATTTTACAATCTCTCAAATCAACAAATACTTCCTCAGGATCCCAGTCAAAATTACCCATTTGTGAAGTTGAGGGATAATAAGTCCCACTCTGCTCATCCTTACTCCACACACCAACATAAAAACTCCCATCAGCCCATCGGAATGTCCCATTTCCTTTAGGCAATCCATCCTCCCAACAACCATCAAATCGATTCCCATTAGCCCACATCATAGTTCCATTGCCATTCATCCTCCCAAGCCTCCAATGCCCAATGTATTGATTCCCATTGTTCCATACATACCTCCCCTGACCATCAGGTTGCCCACGACGCCATGCCCCAGCATAATAGTCTCCATTTGCATAATTCTTTGTGCCCGTACCATGCTTCATGTTCATCACCCATGTTCCTTTATATGTATCATTTGAGGAACCTGTATAACTTCCCTCACCATCCATGTAACCATTCTTGAATTGGCCCTCATAAGTGGCACCGGACGGCCAACTAAACTTGCCTTTCCCCATTGCCTTGCCTTTGCACCAGTCACCAACATACATACAACCATCAACCCACAAGTACTTGCCATGGCCATTAGGACAGTTGTCTCCCCACTGCCCTATATACACATCTCCATTGGAGAATGCCTTCTCAACATGATAAATCCCTCCAGGGTTATGAGTTTCATCATCATCCACATGGGCCACTGACATTGTACTGAATATGCTATTTGCCCTGTTTTTTGCAGCTGCTTGTGATTTCTTCACCTTTGCTTCCCAAGCCTTGACAATGCCCCGCAATTCTTTGCTCATTCTCTTCTCATGAACCCACCTTTTCCTCTCCGTCTCCCTCCTCCCAACCTCAGGCAATCCCTATTTCACTATTTTTCCCTAACCCAAATCAATTTTCTTTGTATCGTAAGTGTCAGCATGAAATACAATGACCATATTTCCGAAATGCTCAGAACACCCCAACGATGTATAGACAAAACAAAAGCAGCCAAAACTCACAACAACACTTTTGTTTCTATTTACTACATTGGACCTCTTCTATACGATTTTTGAAATGGGTGTTTGATATTTTTTATAGAACAGACGCTGTTAGATTGTTCAGAAGGAAACAAAAATGGGGTGGAATACATAAACAAAGAAGAACCCAAAATCATGAAAATTATGTAAACCTCTTTGCTGAAATTGTTATTAACGATTTTTAAACAAGGAGGAGCTGTTATATTGACAGGAATAGCAAAGACAGAGGGGAGGGGAGGGGGGGGGGGGTGTTGGAATCGATGCCAATGGCAGCCTTTTCTTTTGTTAGATTATTATTAGATGATTCTTTTGAAAAATTGGTTTCTCTCTGTTCTTTATTTTCTGAATCATTTTTTTTTTTTTTTTTTTAGTTGATTGGTAAAATTATTTCTTGGTTCCCGGATTTGGCTCCTAAATATGCTAAGACACCAAACAAACGGAAGGATGGGAAGACACGTTGGGTGCAATTTGTTTGAGATTTCCAGCGTGCCGTCACATAATAAATAAAGATTTTAGCTAAACTTGTTTTTGACAATACACAATTTTCAACTATAATTTTATCTCGAAAATAATCATTCTTTACTTATAATTTTTTTTTTTATATCAAACATAGGCTTAAATATATTGCTTGTCAGCTGTCATTATTACTGTATTTTTCCATCAAATCTAATTTGTCTAATATATCATGCATCATATATAATGAGATTAAACCTTATATATATACATAACTTCTTTTCTCCTTTATTACACATTTGTCATGATGTCCAATGGACGTCATTTGTGTGGAACTAAGGCTCAGTTTGTAAAACAATTTTTGTTTAAAAAATATTTTTTTTATGTTTTATAAGTAAAATATGTAGTTGAAAAGCAGAGAAAAAAAATATGTGTAATTATGTTTGGAAAAATATCAATTTTCCCCACCCACATCTCTGATACCAATTTAGCACCTGTCTTTGTCACTTCAAAATCTTTAAAGACAAATAAAAAACTCATCTGCATGACTCAATCATCATAGCTCCACATCTACATGACTCGATCACTTCACTGCAACTCCTACTCAATATTACTAGTTGATGTGACTCGATCACCACAACTCATTGTATGACTCGATCACCATCACAGCTCTACCTCAGGGTTAGTCCATCACTCAGCTCCACATCAAACAAATACATATTTTCTTCAATATCCCAATGTTTGAACCATAAGCTCTGATACCACTATTGGAAAAATATCAATTTTCCCCACACACACCTCTGATACCAATTTTTGGACAATAATCAATTTCTCAAACATATCATACTGCAGAACAACATAAACCAAAATAATAGATAAAGAGAAAAAAGAACAAGAATTTAACGTGGCTCAATTGACCGCTGACAACCACAGGAGAAGAACATTTTTTATTGATAATGAAAGAAATTCACTCATACAATTTTTCTCTCATTGTCACAACTTCTCAAAAATAACTCACGCAGTACCTCCATTCGTACCTTTCTTCTAATTCATCATATCAACAATTTATCCCTTCGACAATGAATTCACCACAACAGTCAATTCTCAATTACTGCCCGTGTGCAATTTATCTCAAGAACACAAAGCACAAAACACGCAACATGCAACCCAATAGTCTATTTGGTTTCTCTATCGTGTGCCATTAATACAATGGTAGATGATTATTATTCTCTACCGATGTATACACTCCACCACAATATTACCATCAAAATCATGATAAACGAATCTCATTCTCTACCCATGTATACTCCACCATGATACCCAATGCAATATAACAAAATATCACTCGCCAACGCGCGTTCTAGAAGGCACGCACTCGAAGGCATGCGCTTTCTTTTTCCCTCTCCTTGTTCTCTCTTGTTTATCTTCTCTCTCCTCTCTCTCTCTCTCTCTCTCTCGTCAATCTTTTTGGCTACTATATCCTCTCACTAGGGATGTCAACGAGCCGTGCCGGCTCGTGAGCCGAAGATCAAGGCTCAAGCTTTTAGGGGTCGGACTTTTTTTGGCTTGAGCCGAGCCGTGCTAAAGCTCGTCTCCAAAAATAATGCTCGACTCGAGCTTTAGCTTGAGCTTTTTCCGAGCCGAGCCAAGCCAAGTCCCGAGCTTTTAATTTTTTAAAATTTTTATAGCAAAAATTCATAAAATTTGTTTGAAAATGTGTATATATAGCAAGTTGAACAGAGCTCGTGGTCGAAATTCATTGCTCAAGCTCTCATCGAGCTTTTTTAGCGGGCATTTTTTTTGCTCGAGCCAAGCCAAATCCCGAACTTTTAATTTTTTAAAATTTTTATAGCAAAAATTCATAAAATTTGTTTGAAAATGTGTATATATAGCAAGTTGGACCGAACTCGTGGTCGAAATTCATTGCTCAAGCTCCTATCGAGCTTTTTTAGCGGGCTTTTTTTTTTGCTCGAGTCAAGCCGAGCCAAAGCCCGTCTCTCAAAAAAAAGCTCGGCTCGAGCTTTGGCTCGAAATCTCGAGTCGTGAGCCGAGCTTAGCCCGAACTTTTTTCGAGCCGAGCCGAGCCAAGCCCGAGCGGCTCAAGCCAACGAGCCGTTTTGCCATCCCTACCTCTCACACAACTTGGCACATATATATATAAGAATAATTTATGCCAAAAATCCGACATAATTACAATTGGATTCTCTTATTATTTTCCATATAAAACAATACAAAAATTATTTTATTCCTTTTCCAATTGGTATTAATTAATATATACAAATAAAATAATCTCAATCTAGTTTTACCACTTTTCTTCTCTTGTCAAAAAAGAATTTTTTTTCATAATATTTCGGGTCAAAAACTCAACAGTTAAAAGTGATTTGGAGAATTGTCTTTTAAAAATATATTTTCCAAACAGAGGCTAATATACTTTGATGGTATCATTGGTAAGGTAAGAAGTAGAGATGGTAATGGTCGGGTTTGACAAATCCATACTCTATCCATTAGAGATTAATAATAGGAAAAGTATATAAATACAACACTTTGAATTTCACTTTCTAAAACTAACAAATTTAACCTTTTCTTTTAAAAATCAATTGTTTAATAATTAAAAAAAATTAATATTAATATAATATATAATACAAACATACTTATCCATTATATATTATATTAAAACTACTATAATATTAAATCAAAAATTCAAATTTTAACGTCACAACATCCCTCACCTCGCAGCCGGCACCCACCCCCACCCCGAATATATATATATATATATATATATATATATATATATATATATATATATATATATATATATATATATATATATTCACTAGAGAGATGTTCCCACACCACACCCCACCCCACCCCACCTCACCCCACCCAAAATAATTTTTTCTACTACTCTTCTACAACTTGCCTAGACCTACCTTGCTACCCACACTAACCCCATCCCACTCCACTCCACCCAAAATTAATTTTTTCTTCTAATTTTTCACACCCCGCCCTCGACCCTACCCCACTTTACCAAAAATGAATTTTTTCTACTACTTTTCCACAACTTGCCCAGACCCTACCCTGTCACCCACCCCCCACCACCTCGCGCCCCGACCCTACCTCACCACCCACCCCACCAAACGATCCAACCCAACCCCACCCCCAACACCACCCTGCCCACCCCACAAAAAAAGGTTTTTATAAAATTTCTCGATATTTTTCACCCGACCCTACCCCGCCACCCACCCTACCCCCACCACCCACCCTACCCCACCCCGACCCTACCCGCCACCAACCCAACCAATTGACCCCACCCCACCCTACCAAAAATAATTTTTTTCTTCTACTTTTCCATACCCTGCCCTTGCACCCACCCCACCCCACCATACCCAACCCAAAAATGATTTTTTTCTTCAATTTTTCACACCCCCACCCACCTTGCTCTCAACCCCTATCCCATCACCCATCAAACCAACTGACCACATCCAAAAATGATTTTTTTTTCTACTTTTCCACACCCCGTCCAGACCCTACGGCAGTCCCCAAAGACCATACAACTACCCACCCCACCCAAAAATGATTTTTTCTACATTTCCACACCTCGTCCCGACCCGACCCGACCCGACCCCATACCCTTCATCCACCAACCCCACCCAAAAAATAATAATTTTTGTTCTTCTAATTTTTCACACCCTGCCCCTACCCAGCCACCCACCCAACAAACCGACTCCACCCAAAAATGAATTTTTTTCTTCTGCTTTTTCCACACCCTACCCAGACCTCACCCCCACAACTCACCCCACCATATCCCACCACATCCAAAAATAATTTTTGTCTTCTAGTTTTCCACACCCCACCTACCCAACCCAAAAATGATTTTTTTTTGTCCCGATGTTTTCCACCCCACCACCCCGCCTCATCCCCACCCGATTAATCCACAAAGTCACAAATGGTCAGACAAGCCATGCTTCAGTCACAAAATCACAATTACAAATTTAATCGCAAATTTTACATCAACCCCACACCACCCAACATAACTTCATCCCACATGCAAAGTCACAATTGGTCAAACAAAGTCAAATTCGGTTATAATTAAAAATTTAGTTGCAAAATTGACCCCACCCACCCTCATGTCAAGTCACAACTGGTGACACAGTCAAAATTACAAATTAAGTTACAAAACCCCACCCCACTTCCAAAGTCACAATTGGTCACACGAAGTCACAATTTGTCGCATAAGGTCACAGCTTGGTCATACAAAAGTCACAGTCAGGGTCACACAAAAGTCCAAGTTGGTCACATTTCGGTCACACAAAGACGCAATTAGGTCAAATGAGATCACAGTCTGGTCACATGAGGTCACATTCCAGTCACAGATCAATCACATGAGATCACAGTCTGGTCACAAGTAGGTCACAATTGGTCATACAAAATCACAATTCGGTCACAATTACAAATTTAATTGCAAAATTCGTCCTACCCCACCCCACCTCACATCACCTCACCTCACCCCCCCCCCCCCACATGCAAAGTCATAGCTAGTCACATAAATTCACAGTTTGTCACATAATGTCACAATTCCATCACAATTACAAATTTAGTTGCAAAACCCTACCCACCCCTAAAGTCACAGTTGGTCACGCAAGGTCATCGTTCGATCGCACAAAGTCGTAGTTAGATCAAACGAGGTTACAGTTAGGTTATAATTGGTCACACAAAGTCAAAGTTTGATCACAATTACAGATTTAATTATAAAAGTCACCCACTTGCAAGTTCAAATTCGGTCACTCAAAGTCACGATTTGGTCACACAAGATCATAGCTCGTTCGCACAGAGTCACAGTCCATTCCCACAAAGGTCACACGAGGCCATAGTCTGGTCATATAAAGTCACAATTCAATAGGTCACAGTTAGTCAAATATTTTGGTCTCATTTACTTAATAATTAGTCACAATCACGTGTAATTGATCACAATATATGACCCACCCCCAACTTACCCTACCCCACCCATGTCTATACTCCCACCCCCACCACCCCCACCCATCCCCACACCTAAAATCCCCCAATCGATACTGCCAGCAATAAGAGAAATCTGATCCAAATCCCCACTCCCGTCATTAACCCCATTACTGCCGCCACCATCTCCAGCGCCAATGTCAGCGCCGACACCATCATTACCATCAACAGACCGTACCAACCACCAAAGCCTCAACGCAACACACATCGCCATCGACACACCGAAGCATCAACATATCACCATCAATCCACCACAAGATTCACCCTCAGATTTCCACCACAATACACAAGCACCACACCAACACCACATTCTTCTTCGATCTGGAACAACACAAGATCTATGGAATCCCAAAGTGAGTGAACCGAGTTTCTGCTAAACACGAAGAAATGCACCGCCAGCCATCATGCGCAGGGCCACGTGCACGGTGCTTAGCAGCTCTTGCTGTCGACACACAACAGGTGCCGCTCGTGCAGTGGCAGTAGGCGCCTATTGCACCGGTGCACAGCATGCGCGGCGCAACGTGCGATGACAATACGTGTCTGCTGTTGCCGCTCTCGCCTCCATGATTCTGCAACCACTACACGAAACTCTGGAGTTTGTGACAGGGGAGCGAAGACAGTCGCCAGAGTTGAGAGAGTAGGTTGATATGGTTTGTTTAGGTTATTGTTGGGTATTTTAATTGTAATTATTATGTGTTGATTTAGTTATGTTTAATTAATTAATTAAATGAATTAGCACCTGAAATTTAAAATAAAATTGTACAGCACAAGATTTTTGAATTGTATTTTTGAAATACAAGTCCCATGTAATCTTCCCTTTATAATACCCACAATCATACCCTACTCATATACCCACTTAAGAATGGTGGGTCGGGGCGGGTAAGGTGCGAGTATTTTATACCTTTTAAAATTCGTTACTTATTTTAATTCTAATAATTTTTTTTTTTATTTTTTTGGATATATATATATAAAATACTTGTTCAACAATAATATAAGTATCTAATTGTAATTTTTTCATGAACTTTACATTTAATATACTAATTAACAATCACCGTGCAACATAAAAATATCAAAATGAAGTAAAAGTATAACAATAAAGTATAAGTAAACTCCAATTGTCCAAAAATAAGCAAATATCAAATAGTTTAATTGTCCAAAATTATATATTGTTAAAATTTAATTACAATAATTTTTTTTAAAAAAAATTAATGGGTATTTGGGTTGAGTATGAATTTTTCTACAATACTCATACTCTTGTTGGGTTTCTAAATCTACACACATACCCTACCCACAAACTCATTGGTTCGAGTAATTTCCACTCATTTGTATCGGGTACCCAACGGGTTTCGAATTCGTGGATAAGATGAGACATCAGCAAATGATATTATTGAAGCAAAAAATATTAATCTCATTTAGGCTTTGTTCATTTGGACAATGATTACCCATTATAATTCAATTTATAAATGACACAATTTTTCAAATCACTTTTTAATCAAAAATATTTTCTCACTTTAATTTTTAGTCACACATCTTACTTAGAAAATTTAAAAAAATCAAAATTATAATGAATTTGGGCCGCTGAACAGACCCTTATTGTAGAGTAAATTGTTATATTTAGTTCGTCTAAAGTTGATTTTTAGAAAGTGATTTTTTGAAATTTTATACACTTAGGAATATGTGGTAAAAACAATGCGGTGTTTTTTACTAGTGATTTAGCACAGTAATAATAGTTTATAAATCAATTTATAAACAATATAATTTTTTAAATTATATTTTAGTTATGCTAATTTTTTTATTCACTTTTTAACCACACAAATATAAATAAACTAATTTATAAATTGTTAAAAAACAAAATAGTCACCCTACGTTATTTTCTGTCCAAATAAGTCGTCAAATATAGTCAAATCTAGTAAAGTGATATATACATTTCTTTTAATGATGAGCAGAGCAACATGGTCCAACTACTTTAAAATAATATAATAATAATAATAATAATAACAATAATAACAACAACAAAAAAATAATAATAATAATAGTAATAATAACAACAACAAAAAAATACAAATACAAAACTTCATCTTTCAATTTCATCCCAGCTCAACTGATAAGTGATTAGAGCGGAGCCTTGCTAGATCTTTAAATAAATTAAAGTCTCCTTCGTGGAGTAAGCGTAAGGGTGAAAGTAAAAAAAGAGAGATGATAATAATAATAATAATACTAATAATAATAATAATATCCACCTTCACTTTCTGCCACCCATTTCAAATTCCCGATTGGTAATCACGAAATATGCAAATTCCTTCTTTTGAGACATAGGATCAATTTCGAAATATGAATGAAAACGATTCTCGTCTGAAATTGCATTTTTATTGGATTATTATGAGATATTTTAGGGCTGCCATTTAATTGGCAAAAAAAAAAAAAAAAAATCAAAAATTTAATTTACACAATTTTCTATATCACTTTTTAACCATCAACATTTCCTTTATTCAATTTTTAATCTCACATATTATCTAGAAAATACAAATAAATCAATAAAATAATTTACATTTTATTTATAATGAGCCGAACAGAGCCTTAATAAAACATACAAGTGCTTGTGTTATATCTGGCAAATATTCTTTAGTAACTCATATTCCATTTCATAATAATGCCTTTATAGTTTATTCCCGCTTTGTGGTATGAATGAACAATTAGTCTTTGCAATTAAAAATTAAAATAATAAAAATTAAAAACTATTTGAAATTCTATAGTTGCGGACACGGTTTACACGGTGATCGTGCCTGCCTTATCCATTGGAATTTGTATGTATTTTATTGTTGGTTGGAATTAAAAAGTTAAAATTGTCCAGTCTTAAAGAACACATTTCATTTTATGATTGAATAATGATGATGGATATCATGTTAGATGTTTTGTGATTTCCGAAATTATTATTATTATTATTATTTTACTGGCTTCAAGTTCGAACATATGTATACTGAATATTAGCTCCTGCACCATCCTAATACTATTGAAACTAAATTATGTTAACCTAAATACTGTTTATTGAATATTACCTGTTTTTAGAAATTATTTAGTGGCCTACAATAATAGTTTCCATACTACTGTTGGTTTGGCGCCATATGAAACATTATATGGACGACGATGTCAATCACCAGTCTATTGGGATGAGGTTGGTGAGAAGAAATCATTGGGACCAGAATTAATTAAACGAACAGTTGAGGCTATTGAGAAGGTTAAACTGCGGATTAAGATCGAGCGGATAGATAGAAGAGTTATGCAGACCAAAGGAGGAAAGAATTGAAATTTCAGGTTGGAGAGAAAGTATTTTTGAAGATAACTCTGATGAAATACACATTTCGTTTTAGGAAAAGAGGAAAGTTGAGTCCTCTTTTTATCGCACCTTTTGAGATATTAGAGCAAGTATGGAACGTGGCTTATCGTTTGGCACAAGAACTTGCAACTATTCACAATATTTTTCATGTTTCCCTATTGAGGAAGTATATTAATGATCCTAGTCATGTAGTGAATTATCAGTCAATTATAGTCCAAAAAGATTTTTTTTTATGAAGTGGCACATATGTGATAGTAGAGAGAAAAGTCCATATCTTAAGAAACAAATATATTCCTTTAGACAAAATTCAGTGGGATAGACACAATAATGATGATGCTACTTAGGAAAAGGCTCTTCTTCTCATACACCCACACTGAACCTAACCTAAACTCTATCTGTTAAACTTGATCGTGATAATTTTCTTCTATGGAAAAACATGGTTATGCCCATAGTTAAAGGGCATAATCTTGAAAGTTTTTATGATAGTAGAAAGTGTTACTAAAAGAACCTTAGCTGAAAAACAGATCAATCCTAAATATACTAAGTGGATGTCAAATGATTCCCTTCTTATGGGACGGATTTATGTCTCATTGACTCCAGACATAGCTATTCGAGCGATGAAAAGCACAACTTCTGCCGAAATATGGTTTGCAATCCAACAGAGCTTTATAGTTTAAGCTGATCAAGAGTAATCAAGAGTAAACTTTCTCAATGGAGAACTACAGAGACTCAGAAAGGGCTCTATGACCATGGATTAGTATTTGACAATAGTTAAAAGGTTGGCTGATAATTTGGAAGTAGCCAGGAAAGTTGTAGATGAAGAAGATTTAGTAAATCGTGTCTTATTTTGTAGCGCCCCGAGTTCCGTATACCCGATTCACTACGTCATTTTCTGTCTAAATTTTTTTCGAATAATATTTTTGCGAAAGAAATAATTGAAATTCATTTTTGGCAACATTAAATAAACTGTAATGGCCGATAAAATTGAAAACATTTATGAAACCATTTGAAATAGTAAATCGAACCATAAATTTTGTAAAGAAATTGACAATGTCATAATTTCTCAAATAAATGAACTTCTCTAAATTATTCGATTGTTTGGAAAAAATACGGAAACCATTAACGTCAAACTTTCAACTGTTTAACGATTATTGCCACCATCATTCATCGCTCGCCACCATCTCCGAAATCTGCAAAACTGTTAAAAAGTAGGGTGAGTATTTCATGGGGGAAATACTCAGTAGACTCATCGCAAATTAATTTAATTTATAATATGATTAAACACATAAATCCCGGCTCTTTATAAAACGGGCATTGATAGAGCTTCTTTATAAAATGGCTCTTGATAAAACTCATATTGTGCATTACAGCACGGGACATATTTTGCAAATCATAGGCTCTTTGAAAATAGCTCTTTGAAAACAGCTCTTTGAAAACCATATACTTATAAAAACATTTTAATTATGCCAAGCATAATTTCTTTTGAAAGCATAACATAAGATAGGATTGAAATCCTCATAAACATAAATAGACACAAGAACTTTACCGAACTTAGGTGGCAAGAATTCTTATGCAGTAAAACCATAATAACAGTAAGATCATAATAACATAGGATAAGATCGAAATCCTCATAAATATAAGAATTTTACCGAACTTAGGTGGCAAGAATTCTTATGTAGTAAAATCATAATAACAGTAAGATCATAATAACATAGGATAAGATCGAAATCCTCATAAATATAAGAATTTTACCGAACTTAGGTGGCAAGAATTCTTATGTAGTAAAATCATAATAACAGTAAGATCATAATAACCGTAAGATCATAATAACAGTAAGTATACCAAAACATAATTCATGAAATTCATAGGGATCATTTCCATCATAACATAAGATAGGATCGAAATCCTCATAAACATATGCGACAGGAATTTTACCGAACTTAGGTGGTAAATCCTCATAAACATATGGAAAGACAGGAATTTTACCGAACTTAGGTGGTAAATCCTCATAAACTTATGGAGACACAAGAATTTTACCGAACTTAGGTGGTAAGAATTCTTATGTGCATAGCAATGATCCAAAACATATAAAACATTATCGTAAAAACATAGGGTATACTTACTTTTCATAAAAACATAAGGTATATTTACCTTTCATAAAACATACTTAATTTTCTTGAAAATTGACTTTCACAAGTCACATGACATTTATATGAAATCATAATTTAAATCAATTAATAAGTGCGAGTCTACCTCAAATCCGACGAGTGCAAAGTTGAGCGGGAATGACTTCAATTTCTTTAAATTCTCCGTACGCTTCGTCTTAGCCAATAAGTCACTTTAGTCTATCGAATATATAGTTCAAAATGATAAATTATAATTTGAGGACTAAAATTGATGTTTTGAAAGTTGAGGGACTAAAATGAATACTTTTGAAAGTTGAAGGAACCAAATTGGATATTTTGAAAGTTGAGGGACTAAAATAAATACTTTTAAAACTTGGGCTTAAAATCAAATGATTTAAATCGGCAGGGACTGAATTAAAATGATTTCGATACTTAGGGACTGAAATAATAACTTTTCAAACTTGGGGACTTAATTGCAATTTCCGGAAAGTTACAATTAATTCTTAAAATCAGATTTCACTCTCATTTCTCTCTCGTACTCGCACTCTCTCTCTCTAACCTCACTCATACCGGAGGCTGCGAAAGAGAGCAACCGGTGGTTTGGCCGGCGAACTCGCCGGCGCAAGGTGCGGCGGAGAGCGAGGGTTGAAATAGACTAAGTTTCTCTGTGGATTTGGTGTAGTTTTGGTGCGAGAAATGGGTGTGAGACCGAGGCGAAGTCGCGGCTAAGATCGCGATTGAGGTGGCTTCCCAGCGACGATCCGGCTAAGAAAAACGGCGATTGAGGTAGGTAAGTGTCTGGGTAATTTGTTTCTTGGGTTTTTCTTGGTTTTTGGGTTGATTTTTGGGTATGATTTGAGAGGGCAGTGTTGTGGCGATTTGGAGTTGAAGATTGATTTGGGATTGAGTCTTGGTGGTGCTTTGGGCCGGTGATTGAGGTGGAAGAGGTTTGGTTTGTGAAATTGGTTTGATTGGTGTTGTGCAATAGTGGTGGTTCGATGGTGAAGTCACAGTGAGGTGGATTGTGGTGATGTCCGGGGTGCTGCAGGTGGATATGGTGGTTCGATTGAGTTGTTTTGATGGCTGTCAGCAGGGTACGATGGAGATGATGATGATAATGGGTTGGTCTGGTAGTGATGGAGTTAATTGCAGGCTATCAGAATTTGTTGATTGATGAAGGTTCTGCAGGTGATGATACCGATGATGGTTGGTTGGGTGGTGGCTCTTAGTTGATACATACAGTGGTTGCAATTAGGGGTGAATTGATGATAATGGCTGAGATTGTTGATCTTGCAAATTGGAATTCTGAAGATGGAAATTGAATTGGATGTAGTTGAATGGAGGAAAACTGGGAGGAAGCTGAACTGAAATTGTACTGAATTGGTGGTTTTAATTGATGATAGTGGGAAGAGGATGGTGATGATAATGATAGTGTTTTGTGGAGGTGGGAAACATCATAATTTGGGGAATAATTTAGTGGAATCATTGAGTGGATTTTGATGATGAAATTGGGTCCAAATGGGTTGGGAATAATTTGTATGATTGAAGAAATTGCTGTATTATTGAAGTTGAACGTGGAGGTGGGGGAAAATTTGGTTTAGTTAAATAGGATTAATTTAACTAAAAATTTGACTAACTTCGATTTGAAAATGTATTTAAAACTGATATATTTTGGACTGAAAATACATTTGAGAATAAAATAAATTTTGAGATAAAATCGAATTACGTATTTGGACTTGAAATAATTTGAATAAGGAAAATTGAGATATTTTAATAAATTTGGAATTCAAAATGATTTTGAAAATAATACTTTGAATAAATAATTAAATAACATATTTTTAGAAATTCGGATTTTAATTTAAAATCGAACAAATTCGATATTTCTTGACTTGGCTAGACGAATTCGTCGCGGCGTTAACTTCAAAATAATAAATGAAATAGTAGCGACACAATTTTCTAAATATTAAAATAATTATTTATTGCATAAAAATTCTGGGTCGCTATAATCTTACTTCCTTAAAATAATTTCGTCCTCGAAATTAAACTTACTTAATCTTATAATTTCTGAATACTTAATCAGAATCTCTTCTTCTTATCATCGAATATTCTCAAAATAATCAAAACAATTCCCAATTGTATGTAAAAATTTCATCATATCTTGTAGTATTCATGTAACTTGTCACTTATCATCGTATCATGTGACCTCAAATATTCGTATATATCTCTAAAATTTCAACAAATCTTTACTGACATATCGTATCATAATAATTTTTCCTTTCTTATCATCGAAAATTCCCAAAATAATCAAAGAATTACCTGAATATTTTCTCTACGTAATATACCCAAACATATCAACATAATATCATCAACTTATCTTTCCAATATTTGTAACCCAAAATTCAGTAAACAAATATCTCCCAAAACTAAGATTCTATACTTAAATGTCACCACATTTCCTGCAAAGTATTTCTTTCACTTGTATATACGTATGAATTCTGATTCAATACGGTACTCATTTTACTTTCCACGTATCATCACACTATACCAAGATTATCATTATTAAAACAAAATATCAGTACCCATAATCCAAGAAAATATTCCAAATCTCCAATCAAATCTCCTTTATCGATAAAATTTAACAGCGCATTACTTCTTGTCTCCTCTTTTCATTAAAATAATCCTGCGCTTTCTTGCTGGTCACAACATCACGCGGATTCACTCAGATCCTTTGCGCTTTTAAATAGTTCATGCTGAGAAGAGGTTGAATCATCAAACAATGGATATCATTCTTTCTAACATTCGCAAGTATTATTCCAGTCTTCCTATGAATGATCTGAGAAAGATCTATAAAATAAGGCTCGAAAGATTGAGGTTGCTGATGGCTCATGGTGTTCCAGAAGATGTTCGCTGGTTGATAGAAGCAAAGGTTCGACTATCTGGTGAATTACCATCAACATTTCCAAAGCACATGCCTGGTTTAGGCAAAAGCACTTTTGCAAAGAAACGAAGAGCAAAAAGACTGGGTGGTTGCTACAAATGTGCTCGTTGGAACTGTAATACTCGTTGCAAATCAGTAGGATATTCTTCTACTAATCGGGATGATAAAATCGAATTCATAAAGGGTGGACTGAGTAAGGAGTCTTTGGATGATATTCGACTGACTCTTGAGACGCACCCAAGTGGTTATGTGCAACGTGAACTTCTCTCCTTATACGCTCAATTTAACGAGGACAAAAATCGTTATAGTCTCCAAAATATAATAGCAAAAGATCCTGTTTGCCAGTCTGTTTTACAAAATGAGGCTTCTGGCAGTTCAGCAATGTTATAAGGTAAATCTTTTAAAATATTTTGCTGCTTTCTTTCACGCGTTTTGAAAATAAAATATATTTTCCTTTTCTCGAGTTTTGATAAAGCTGGAAATAAAATATTAAATCGCCGAAAGGTGACAGCCTCGATACGATAAAAATATTCAAAAGTGGGCTGATTTTGTCAAAAGTAAATCTTTACTTTTTCAGAATCAATCAAAAACAGTAAATTTTTCCGGCTTTAAATAGCCAAACATATTTCATAGTTCAGGCATCCCAAAATCACATCTTCTTCGTAAGTTTTCCTTTCTTTACTATCAAAGATGGAAGCACCAAAACTTCGACAGATCAAAACTATTTGTGTATTTTGTGGATCAAAAGTGGGGAAAGGCTTCGGTTATCTAGAAGCGGCT
Source organism: Ligustrum vulgare (assembly GCA_963555705.1). Lineage (NCBI taxonomy): Eukaryota > Viridiplantae > Streptophyta > Magnoliopsida > Lamiales > Oleaceae > Ligustrum > Ligustrum vulgare. Next base: position 34,190,201 of record OY743181.1, on the reverse strand, counting down.
GTAGATCTTGGAAAGAAACTGGGGGAAAAAGGTATCACTCTTGTATATGGGGGTGGTAGCAGTGGTCTAATGGGTTGTGTTTCCCAATCTGCTCTTGCAGAGAAATCAAAAGTAATCGGTGTCATACCTGTCCCTTTGGTAGATGTTGCAGACAAAACACGAGGGCATGAAGTTCAAACCTTATCCATCCATGAACGCATAACTTGTATGCTATATGGTTCTGATGCCTTTATAGCCCTGCCCGGAGGTTTTGGTACCTTAGAAGAAATTTTTAACATTACCTCGTGGGCTCAACTAGATCTCCATACTAAGCCTATTGGGCTTCTGAATGTTAACAATTTCTTTGATGGTTTGTTAACCTTTCTTGATTATGCTATGGAACAGGGATTCATCTCTCCATTTTCCAGAAGGCTTCTTATTTCCGCTCCTACTATTGATGAACTACTGGATAAGCTGCAGTCATATATCTCAATACAAGATCCAGCAGGAGTTAAGATAGATTGGTCGCAAGGAAGGGGAATCAAGCGAAAATGGAGTCCGGTTAATGTAAATTTAACTCTGTGAATCTTAGAATAGGTGGGGGTAGAGTACGGAGTATTCTCACTCTCGAGACACCCCTCCATTTACTAGGATTTCCTTAATGTTTAAATCTTGTGTGTACCTCAAAGGTTCCAGGTGGTAGATTACGGAGTATTCTTACTCTCGAAACACACCTCTTTGGAGGTTTCTTTATTTCCTCAAAAGATCAGAGGTGGTAGGATACGGCTACTCCGGAAACACATCTCTCATTTTGAGGATTATCCCATGCTTCTCTCGTTTGCTTTTGTGTGTTTCATGTATTTCCTTTCCAGTGTGACTCTTGTGTGTTCTCCTTATGAGAAAATAATAAAATCTCTGCTATTATCTACTAAATCTCGTTTGTGATGTAAATGAACTTGCATGTCTAACCTTAATTCCTTTAGTAGATGCTTATCATATCATGCTCTTAATTCCAAACGATAAAAATTCTAGGCAGAGTTTCCCTTGTAATTTGGACTTATCCAAACCATAAGCATACTTCATAACTCACAATAATAAAAAACTCCACATTTAATCACAACGATAAAAAAATATTGAAAACGATTCCAACACTTCAATATCATCAAAATATCTCATAATTCAATTCATAATTCCTCAACATAACAATTTCAAATCATATTTTTCAATATCACAATATCACTTCCTTCCATACCTTAATTGGCTCAAAAGACTACTCATAATTATAAATATATACCATAAATCATATTCCCTTATGCTCAACACTCGTTTTCTTTCTTAAAAAAAATTTCTCATAATCATACATTAAAGCATATAAGTTATGACAAAGCATAACAACATCATTATTTTCGAAAGATACATTCTTATTTCTCATAAATCATAAGTATCCGAAATACTCTTCATTCTTTCTCATAAATCAATAAAATGAGTATTCGAAATACTGAAATAACTTTAAACATCATAAACTTCTTTACCTCGGAGTTGGTGGAACAAAATGATGGCAGTGGCAATCTTCATCAATAATATTTTATAATGAAAAATATTTCTTGAAAATTCTTTTTGAAAATTTTTCCAGTCTACAGAAACGCAGACTAGCTCTGATACCAACTTGTAGCGCCCCGAGTTCCGTATACCCGATTCACTACGTCATTTTCTGTCTAAATTTTTTTCGAATAATATTTTTGCGGAAGAAATAATTGAAATTCATTTTTGGCAACATTAAATAAACTGTAATGGCCGATAAAATTGAAAACATTTATGAAACCATTTGAAATAGTAAATCGAACCATAAATTTTGTAAAGAAATTGACAATGTCATAATTTCTCAAATAAATGAACTTCTCTAAATTATTCGATTGTTTGGAAAAAATACGGAAACCATTAACGTCAAACTTTCAACTGTTTAACGATTATTGCCACCATCATTCATCGCTCGCCACCATCTCCGAAATCTGCAAAACTGTTAAAAAGTAGGGTGAGTATTTCATGGGGGAAATACTCAGTAGACTCATCGCAAATTAATTTAATTTATAATATGATTAAACACATAAATCCCGGCTCTTTATAAAACGGGCATTGATAGAGCTTCTTTATAAAACGGCTCTTGATAAAACTCATATTGTGCATTACAGCACGGGACATATTTTGCAAATCATAGGCTCTTTGAAAATAGCTCTTTGAAAACAGCTCTTTGAAAACCATATACTTATAAAAACATTTTAATTATGCCAAGCATAATTTCTTTTGAAAGCATAACATAAGATAGGATTGAAATCCTCATAAACATAAATAGACACAAGAACTTTACCGAACTTAGGTGGCAAGAATTCTTATGCAGTAAAACCATAATAACAGTAAGATCATAATAACATAGGATAAGATCGAAATCCTCATAAATATAAGAATTTTACCGAACTTAGGTGGCAAGAATTCTTATGTAGTAAAATCATAATAACAGTAAGATCATAATAACATAGGATAAGATCGAAATCCTCATAAATATAAGAATTTTACCGAACTTAGGTGGCAAGAATTCTTATGTAGTAAAATCATAATAACAGTAAGATCATAATAACCGTAAGATCATAATAACAGTAAGTATACCAAAACATAATTCATGAAATTCATAGGGATCATTTCCATCATAACATAAGATAGGATCGAAATCCTCATAAACATATGCGACAGGAATTTTACCGAACTTAGGTGGTAAATCCTCATAAACATATGGAAAGACAGGAATTTTACTGAACTTAGGTGGTAAATCCTCATAAACTTATGAAGACACAAGAATTTTACCGAACTTAGGTGGTAAGAATTCTTATGTGCATAGCAATGATCCAAAACATATAAAACATTATCGTAAAAACATAGGGTATACTTACTTTTCATAAAAACATAAGGTATATTTACCTTTCATAAAACATACTTAATTTTCTTGAAAATTGACTTTCACAAGTCACATGACATTTATATGAAATCATAATTTAAATCAATTAATAAGTGCGAGTCTACCTCAAATCCGACGAGTGCAAAGTTGAGCGGGAATGACTTCAATTTCTTTAAATTCTCCGTACGCTTCGTCTTAGCCAATAAGTCACTTTAGTCTATCGAATATATAGTTCAAAATGATAAATTATAATTTGAGGACTAAAATTGATGTTTTGAAAGTTGAGGGACTAAAATGAATACTTTTGAAAGTTGAATGAACCAAATTGTATATTTTGAAAGTTGAGGGACTAAAATAAATACTTTTAAAACTTGGGCTTAAAATCAAATGATTTAAATCGGCAGGGACTGAATTAAAATGATTTCGATACTTAGGGACTGAAATAATAACTTTTCAAACTTGGGGACTTAATTGCAATTTCCGGAAAGTTACAATTAATTCTTAAAATCAGATTTCACTCTCATTTCTCTCTCGTACTCGCACTCTCTCTCTAACCTCACTCATACCGGAGGCTGCGAAAGAGAGCAACCGGTGGTTTGGCCGGCGAACTCGCCGGCGCAAGGTGCGGCGGAGAGCGAGGGTTGAAATAGACTAAGTTTCTCTGTGGATTTGGTGTAGTTTTGGTGCGAGAAATGGGTGTGAGACCGAGGCGAAGTCGCGGCTAAGATCGCGATTGAGGTGGCTTCCCAGCGACGATCCGGCTAAGAAAAACGGCGATTGAGGTAGGTAAGTGTCTGGGTAATTTGTTTCTTGGGTTTTTCTTGGTTTTTGGGTTGATTTTTGGGTATGATTTGAGAGGGCAGTGTTGTGGCGATTTGGAGTTGAAGATTGATTTGGGATTGAGTCTTGGTGGTGCTTTGGGCCGGTGATTGAGGTGGAAGAGGTTTGGTTTGTGAAATTGGTTTGATTGGTGTTGTGCAATAGTGGTGGTTCGATGGTGAAGTCACAGTGAGGTGGATTGTGGTGATGTCCGGGGTGCTGCAGGTGGATATGGTGGTTCGATTGAGTTGTTTTGATGGCTGTCAGCAGGGTACGATGGAGATGATGATGATAATGGGTTGGTCTGGTAGTGATGGAGTTAATTGCAGGCTATCAGAATTTGTTGATTGATGAAGGTTCTGCAGGTGATGATACCGATGATGGTTGGTTGGGTGGTGGCTCTTAGTTGATACATACAGTGGTTGCAATTAGGCGTGAATTGATGATAATGGCTGAGATTGTTGATCTTGCAAATTGGAATTCTGAAGATGGAAATTGAATTGGATGTAGTTGAATGGAGGAAAACTAGGAGGAAGCTGAACTGAAATTGTACTGAATTGGTGGTTTTAATTGATGATAGTGGGAAGAGGATGGTGATGATAATGATAGTGTTTTGTGGAGGTGGGAAACATCATAATTTGGGGAATAATTTAGTGGAATCATTGAGTGGATTTTGATGATGAAATTGGGTCCAAATGGGTTGGGAATAATTTGTATGATTGAAGAAATTGCTGTATTATTGAAGTTGAACGTGGAGGTGGGGGAAAATTTGGTTTAGTTAAATAGGATTAATTTAACTAAAAATTTGACTAACTTCGATTTGAAAATGTATTTAAAACTGATATATTTTGGACTGAAAATACATTTGAGAATAAATAAATTTTGAGATAAAATCGAATTACGTATTTGGACTTGAAATAATTTGAATAAGGAAAATTGAGATATTTTAATAAATTTGGAATTCAAAATGATTTTGAAAATAATACTTTGAATAAATAATTAAATAACATATTTTTAGAAATTCGGATTTTAATTTAAAATCGAACAAATTCGATATTTCTTGACTTGGCTAGACGAATTCGTCGCGGCGTTAACTTCAAAATAATAAATGAAATAGTAGCGACACAATTTTCTAAATATTAAAATAATTATTTATTGCATAAAAATTCTGGGTCGCTATATATTTGGTCTTGATGATGAATATACATCAATGTTGGTTCAACTTAATAGCAGAGATAAGGTGAATTAGCATAAAATGACTTCTATCCTCTCACCTTTGAAAGCAGACTCAATTACCTAAATGAAGTAAGAACTAGATTATGTTCAGTAAATATAAGTCAAAGGAATAACAATGGTGCATTATTTTTTGGAAGGTCAAGAAGAAACTTCAGAGGAAATGGATATAGAGGCAGAGGCAAGAATATCAGACAAACAAAGTTCAAAAATCCATGCCAACTATGTGGATTACACAACCATCAAGCAGGATGGTGTTTTAAGCATTATAATGAAAATTTTGAAGTTGTGAAACCTAGTGAAGAGAGCAAACAAGGTTAGGATATTAGTCCTAATCATTCTGCTTATTTTGCTTTTCCAAAACTACTTGAGGATCTAGCTTGGTATGCTGACTCCGATGTTAGCAGTCATGTCACCAATAATCTTCGAAACTTAATTGAAGCTCAAGAGTATACTGGTAAGGAGGGAATAAAGGTTTGAAATGGGAATTCTCTTCACATCACTCATATAGGCTCTAATAAGTTTAATGTTAAAGGAAAGAAAAACTTTGTCCTAACAAACTATATCATTTTCCCAGCATAAAAAAAAATTTACTTAGTGTATCTCAGTTTACATTTAAAAATGTTGTATTTATTGAATTTTATCCTAACATCTGTGTTGTCAAGGATTTGAAAACGAGGGAACCAGTAGCACAAGCGATGCTTAAAGATGCTCTTTGTTAGTTAGCTCAACAGAAATTCCTATCAAAGAATCCATTACTTACAACTTCTAAATTCCCAATTTGTTCTTACTGCTGCTACTTGTAATAATTTCCAATCTTTATCTTTGTTTATACAAATCATGGTGGGCTTAACGAAAAGAACTACAAATCAAGCCAATCAAAACTTTAAGGGCATGTTCAAAGGGCTCTAATTCAATAATGTCATGTGGGAAGAAGAAGATTGGAGGAAAAAATTATGGTCAAAGAATATTTGGGATGAAATTGGCAATCAAAAATCCGCTGGGATTGTGATCCAGATTTTTAATCGGAGATTGAAGCTCAGTTTTTGTATAGAATAGGTCCAAATTTGGGAATAGCAATTTCTATATGAAATGTATATATTTGAGTCTTCTTTCCGGAGTACTTTGAATTAGCACAACCGGACATTGGGATAGAAAGTTACGACCAAAATACCAAGAGAGCGTGTTGTTGAGTAAAGTAAAGAAATTATGCAGTCGGGGCCATTACAGCCGTAACTTAATTTCCACACATTTTAGGTTTAATTCAATTTTTACTTGTTTTAGGGTTAATTTTGTGCCCCTATTGTGGCTAGACCTAGTTTTAGTTTATTTTTACATTATTTATATCATTTTCTTTCATTGTAACAATTAGACTTTTGATGAATAAAATATATCGAGACTTTTTACTCTCTAAAGGTGAAAAGTCCCTTTAAACCCGAACTTATCAAATATTGTGAGAAATTTGTGGCGTTCAACAAATCTAACTTATCAAAGGAATTGGACAACCTTTGTGGCGTTCACCCCATTATGGTTCTTGTTTCCGCATCGTAACGGATCTCGGGATTAATATACCCTTGGTTCTTGCGTCGTGAGGCTCGGGTCATAGTGTTATCATCCGTTCCAACCTGAATTCGGAACTTTCCCGACGTTTTAAATCAAATTCCGCGAGTTCTTCGTGATTCCCCTCCCGAGATCTCATTACTTTTGAAGTTGAGGTTTGGCATAGGAGACTAGGCCATCTCTCACTTCAAGTAATGAGTCATACCATGAAGACTTTTAACAAGTCTATTCCAGTCGATGAAAGTTCAATTTTCTGTTATTCATGCCAAACTGGGAAAGTACACAAGCTTCATTTCGAATTCTCATCATCTCATGCCTCTAACCACTTAGATTTAATCCACACATATGTGTGGGGACCTTAACCGATCAAATCTACTATGGGATTTAAGTATTACATAATTTTTGTGGATGACTATAGTAGATACACTTGGACCTATCTATTGAAGCATAAGTCTAAATGTCTTAAGGCATTTATATAATTTGAAACTTTGGTTGAAAAACAATTTGAAAGGAGCATTAAATCCGTACAAACTGACTATGGAGGGGAGTTTAGAGCATTTAAAAAACTTGCACAAGAAAATGGTATCAAAATGAGGTTTTTAATGCCCCTATACCACAATCCAAAATGGTAGAGCTGAGAGAAAACATCGACACCTCATAGAAACAACCCTAACTCTCTTAGCTCAAGTTCACCTACCTCTTCACTATTGGTGGGAAACTTTTTCCAGGAAACTTACTTGATAAACAGACTGCCAACACCAATTCAGAAACTTAACACACCCTATCAAACATGATTTAAAAAGAAAATTGAGTATGCCTTGCTGAGAGTGTTTGGATGAAGCTGTTTTCCTTATATTAGACCCTACAGTAAACACTCAAGTTTTCCTTTCATTATATTTAGTGTGTCAATCTTGGATTTAGTGTTGTACACAAAGGTTATAAATGCTTAAGTCCCACATGAAGGTTGTTCATCTCTAGACATGTACTGTTTAATGAAAATGAATTTCTATTTAAGGCTGGTTTTCTTGATAAACTAGACAATTCAAATTAAACAACCATTGTAACATATCCTCTGCTACTTAATCTCTATTTTGAAAATTCAAAATCTGATCCTAAACTACACAATAACTCCTTATCTCAAACTATCATTCATCAAATACCTGTTCCTACTCAAGTTCAAGCTACTGATAATGATCATCATTTAGCATCTCAATTTCCACCAACCTCTTCTGATGATCTTGGTAGAATAGAGGTTACTAATGAGAAGTCAATACATGAGGAATATTGGAGATACCTAAGTGAAGCAGAGTCAAATCAAAGAGAAACAAAAAGAAGTCCAAGTAATGTTGAGGAAACATAGTGTGAAAGTGATTAACAACAGACTGGCATCCAATTATCACAAGGGGAAATTAGGGATATTTAAACCTAAAGTTTACAGTCCTGAATTTTTAGAACCAAATACTGTCAAGGAAGCCTTATCAGATAAAACTGGAGGATGGCAATGCAGATTGAATTTGAAGCATTACAGATTAATAATAAGTAGGTTCTTGTTCAACCAGAAAAAGCTTCGAAGGTTATAGGCTGTAAGTGGATCTTTAACTGAAATATGATAGTAAAGGAAATATAGGAAAGTATAAAGCAAGATTGGTAGCACAAGGTTTTATACAAACTTATGGAGTTGATTATAAAGAAACCTTCAGCCTGATAGTGAGAGCTGCAACTATAAAGATTGTCTTGACTTTAGTAGTAACAAATGATTGGGATGTGAGGAAAATATATGTAAACAATGCATTTCTAGACAGGAAACTTGGTGAAGAGGTATACATGAAACAACTTGTAGGATTTTAGGATAAAAAGGCTCCACAGTTTGCATAAACTTCATAGGGCTTTTTATGATTTGAAACAAGCTCCAAAAGCTTGGAATGATGAATTAAAAGAAACTCTTCTCAATTGGGGTCTGACACAATCGAAAGATGATAGGTCTCTGTTTTGTAAAAGGGAAGAAAAGAACATAATTCGGATACTAATCCACGTGGACGACATCATTGTAACTGGAAGTGACAAGGAACAACTTCAAGAATTCATCGACAAATTGAATGAAAATTTTTCACTTAAGAACATGGGTACACTCAAGAAGTTCCTAGGAATGGAAGTTAAAAGAGATGAAGTAGGCATAAAAATCTCACAAAATAAGATGCATTAGATATACTGAAGTGATTTGGTTTCAGTAATTTAAATCCAGTAAGCAGCACAATAACATTAGGAAATCTAGTTTCGAGAGAAGAAGGTCAGGAACTAGATAATCCTACACTTTACAGAAGTTCAGTAGGGGCTTTACAATTTTTAGCTCATTCAAGACTAAAATTGGCATTTGCAGTAAATAGACTAAGTCAATATCTTCAAAAACCTACTAGTGTGCATTAGAATTTAATGAAAAGAGTTTACAGATATGTCAAGGGGACTGCAAACTTTAGAATAAGGAAATAAAAGAGTGATGAGTTTAATTTTACTGCATCCTGTGATGCTGACTGGGCATCGTGTTCGAATGATAGAAGATCAATTGCTGGTTATTGTGTATACTTGGAGGAAATCTAGTGTCATGGAGTGCAAAGAAGCAACATACGGTTGCTCGATCAAGTACATAAGTAGAGTACATGGCTTTAGCCCATGTAACCTCTGGAATCTGTTGGATACAAAGCTTACTCAGCGAACAAGGATGAATCTTAAATCAATACCAACCGTGTGGTCATACAACCTAGGGGCAAAGGCTCTTGCATTGAATCCTATGTTTTATGCAAGGACGAAATACATAGAACTTGATACATACTTTGTTAGAGACAAAGATGCAAATCAAGAGCTTCAAATTCTTCATATACCCACAGTAGATCAAAAGGCTGATATATTTACTCAACCACTACCTATCTCCATATTTCTTTTTATGCGTGACAAGATTGGAGTTAAGTCAACAAACTCCATCTTGGACCGGGGGGGGGGGGGGGATAAAATAAAGTAGTTTGGACTAATCTCTAAAAATCAAGAGTGTAGGGCTGTACATGTAAACTAAAAAAGAAACACTTGAAATGTATACAAGGAGAAACACGACTTCTCTGTTTCTTTCAATTGAAAGAACGCCTTCCAACCCTTCAACAGATTTCTCCAATGCAATAGGATGAGTCCTTATCAGCTAGGTTTTCCTAATCTCTAGGGATTGGTTTGTTAGTTGTTTTGCAGAGAAATCATTTGTGTGTGAAGGGTGAACAATGACCCTTGATATTACCTTTATTTTATGTATGTATGTATGAATTTATGTATGTATGTATACCCGGATTGTAAAATCATTTATTGTGCTATTGAATACATTCTCAACTTATAGCTTTCCAATTTTAGAATTGAATATTTAAATGAGAGAACTCCATCATATTCTAGTATTGCTCCTTGGTAAAATTGAATTGTCGCGGCCGCATTTTTAGACACAAAATTGAGTACACTTCTATTTTCTGCTACTAGAATGATGTATCTAGACTATTTGAAGATAACTGGAAGTCAGTATCTATAGTTTGTGTTGACCAGTAAGCAAAACGGTCGCCGTGCATGGAGAAATTTATGATGGTTACATCATTTTGTAATGTACTTTATGAATAATTTTTTTTTTAGAGAAAGCTGGTAACAAATATGCCATATCTATTCAATATCTGAGTTGATAGTTAAGTTTCTTTTTAAATTGTAACAGTCAACCCAATTTCTTGAGACATGATTTTTGTAATTTCCCCGTCTTTTATTTTTAACTAGTGTTACAACTGTGCGATACATGGTTATTTGTTACTCATATTTATCGAATTTACATGTTAACATGTGAAATGAATAATTAATTAAAAATAAGAAACGAAAGAAGAAAATTAATAAAAAAGTACAATTACACATACATTAATTTTATTTTATTTTATTTTATGATTTGTATGTTTATCATTCCAATAAGTTTCTTTAAATATTATAATTTAGATTGATTTAAAGCTTAAAATTGGAAAACAAAAATACATTTAAATACAATTTTTAATAATTAAAAAATAGAGATATATTTGATATAAGCTTAGAATTTTATTAAAACAAAAAGAAAATGGAAAAAATAAATCGATGAATGCTCATATTTCACCCACGCTCTTTCATTTTCTACTTTTAAGGAAAAAAGTATTTATGTGATAAACATAATTTTTTTTTTCAATTTTAAAAGATAAAATTGTAATTGATTTCAAGAGGGGAAGACTGACCAAAAAACTTGGAACCTGGAAAGCAAGGCTATTTAAAAATATGCATTCAATTGAATTATTTTAAATCTAAATGTTGTCCAAAATCAATAACAAATAGTTAATTAATACTACTTAGTATTTACCATTTTAGGAAATATATTTTAGGCGAGAAAATGGGTTAATACCTGTTTTTGAGAAGTGTTATTCCTTTATGTATTACGTTTTTCTCTTGCGAACATATTATGTCCTTATTTGAGCTATCATTATCTACAAAATGTACTTTATAATAGTGACTTTTTGAAGAACTAGTAGTAAGAACGTGCTTTGCACGTTTTTTTGTAAAGGATGAATGATAAGGCAAAATTAATAAAGAGAGTACATTTTTTAAATAAAAAAAAGTAAGTTTAAACCAAAATTTTAGTTTTTAAATTATTTATTTACATTCTTAATTAAAATATAATTATTTTTTTCTTATGAATTAATTAATTTTATTAATAAAAGTTTAAGAGTGTTATTGACATAAGATAAAAATATCTAAATGTATTGTAGATTAAAATAATAACTAATAATATTTAATGAAAATAAATTAAATTTTAAATGTAATATCAAAGGTTTTCCACTCATTCACACTTTTATTGTTGCTAAATGTATTGTAGATTAAAATAATAACTAATAATATTTCATGAAAATAAATTAAATTTTAAATGTAATATCAAAGGTTTTCCACTTATTCACACTTTTATTGTTGTTGTTGTTGTTGTTGTTGTTATTATTATTGTAGATGTAGATTAAATTAAATAAATGAAAAGATAATAATATGAGAATAATAATATGAAATCATATTACAACATTGTAAATTATTAGATAATAAATTAATTTAATACTAAATAAATGAGAAAATATAATAATATGAAATTATATTATAATTTTGTAAATTGTTATACAATAAATGTAATGAATTATTTAATATTATTAAATAAAGGTGTAAGGATAAAATTGGTATATAACTAAATATATGATGGTACCCTAAGTAATTAATTGGAAGAAGAGTTTAGTTGGTATAAAGGAAAAGAAATGAGGGCAAAATCGGAATGTGAAAGATTCTCCAACATCCATACTTTTTAAAGTAGTGTAGATGTGTACTTAAGCCCCTGTTTAGGACCCCATTATTTCAGTTAATGTAGTTTGCAATAGTAAAATTTGGGAGAATGTGCTGCTAAAAAATAGGATTTTTTTTTTCTTTTAATTTATGTATAGATTATTTTACTAATACTAATAGAATTGTTGATTGGAAATAAGTTTTTAAAAATGAGGTTTTTGAATAATGGGTACCTAATAGGGGCCATATTTTTTACCACTTGACCACGATTGTAATAGTTAGAAACTTAAATGACATAACTAAATAAAAAACTTCAATGACCATTTGCATTACTCGCATATCTATTCATTTTTAATGATTATTGATGATAAGTGCTCTACACATTTATTTAGTTTTTAAATTAGCAATTTAATTGACAAATTGAGCGAATTTTTACTTATAAATTGTGTTTATCTCTTACAATTTGGTACAACCTCAATTGGAAAGAAAATGGACAAGATTGAAGAGTAATAGAGCTAAAAGTAAATCAAATTTGATGTCCAAGGACCTAATTGAAAGAAATCAAAAGGTTAGGGACTAAATTGCAATATCTCAAAAAGGTTGGAGGACCCACTGTGCAAATATTTCAGGGTCAAAACCCCAAAATGAAAGAGAATATGTTGAAAGGGAGTGAAAAGAGACCAAAAGAATACAAAAATATGAAGTTGGGGACCGAAGTGCACAAGTGCCAAAAGTTGAGGACTTGGCTGCAAAATCAAAGTTGAGGGACTTGATAGCAGTTTAAAATCTAATTTTTTATTTTATTTTTATTTTTTAATAATTATAATATTGGGCGCGTGAATTAATAGAAAAAAAAGGTTTTGGAAACCTTTTGTACAAACTTCCAAATTTTAAGGACCAATGACGCAATTTGAAGTGATAAAAGCCTAATTTGGACTTCAAAACCTGGTGTGGGGGGGGGGGGGGGGGGAGGGGGGCAGGATATTATTCTGGACGTCTTCTTCCTTTCGGCTGATCTGGTCTTCTTCGTTTCTTCCCCCCCCCCCCCCCCCCCCTTTTTTTTTTGGTTTTTGTTTTATTTTCTTTTTCTTTTCAACTACTTGATAATTTTTTGGGAACTAGTCAAGAGCACAAGGAGAATACATCTAAAGTAGAGAAATATTTGAGAATATCATAGCCAAGCTTCAACAAGTGTTTCATCTATAACTTTGTATTTTCTCATTTAATTTGTCATATTTGTGATATATTGCTATAAATATTCTCCTTTATATTATTTATAACATAGGCTAATTTATTTGTTGGGATTTATGGTACTAGTTTTGTAGTGCTCCGAGTTCTAAATACCTGGTTTACCACGTCATCTTCTGGTCTAAACTTTAAAATAATATTTTAGCGGAAGAAATAACTGAAATTCATTTTTGGAAACATTAAATAAACTGTAATGGTCGATAAAATTGGAAACATTTATAAAACAATTCGAAATAATAAATCGAGTCATTAATATTGTAAAACAATTTGCCATGTCATAATTTCTCAAATAATTGAAATTCTCAAAATTATCCAATGTTTGGAAATACGGATCATTAAAATAAGATTTTCAACCATTTAACAACTATTGCCACAATCATCCATCACTTGCCACCATCTCCGAAATCTGCAAATGTTGTTAAAATAGACATGAGCATTTCATAGAAATACTTAGTAGACTCATCGCTAATTAATTAATTTACAATATAATTGAATACATAAATGCAGGCTCTTTAAAAACATAGGGTGTGGGTAGTCTCTTCTTGTGCATTAAAGCACATGCATTCTCTTTGAAAAATCATAGGCTCTTTAAAATTATCGGGTGTGGGTAGTCTCGTCTCGTGCACTTAAGGCACGTAAGTTATGCATAACATCATCATTTATCTTGCAAGATATTCTCTTCTTTCTTTCTCATGCATAAAAGCACGTAAGTTATGACAAGTATAACAACATAATTATTTCCGAAGAAATACATTCTCGTCTCTTTTCATAAAAATGACTTTCACGTAACATACACATTCACATGCAATCATAATTTAAATCAATTAATAGGGGCGAGTCTACCTTAAACTTAACAAGTGTGGTTGAGCGGGAATGACTTCAATCTTTCAAATCTCCGTACGCCTCGTCTAGCCAATTAGAAAAATAAGTTAAATTAGTCCTTTGAAATTTATAGTTTAAAAATGATTACTTAAAATTTAGGGATTGAAATTGCTGATTTTGAAAGTTCGGGGACTAAAACGAATACTTTGAAAGTGGATGGACTAAAATGAATAATTTGAAAGTTGAGGGACCAAAATGAATAATTTGAAAGTTGAGGGACTAAAATGAATAATTTGAAAGTTGAGGGATTAGAATGAATAATTTTCAAAACTTGGGTTGAAGCTCAAAACGAATATTAAATCATAGGGCTGAAATAATATATTTTTAAAGTGAAGTGGCTGATTAAAATCATTTAAAACTTAAGGGGACTGAAATAATAGGTTTTAAAACTATAGGGACTGATTTGAAACATTTTAAAACTTGGGGACCAGACTGAAATTTTCGAAAATCAAAATTTATTAAAAATAAATTTTCCCCAATCTCTCTCTCTGGTCCGAAGAGAAGAGAGAGAGGAGGAGATGCGACCGGAAATCGCACCTCACGCCGGTCCGCCCATTCAGCTGGCGAAACGCCGCCGCAGGGTGGCGGCCCAGAAAATATTCAGATTTTGAGAGATTTTGTGTGAGTTGGGATGCGAATCAAAGTAAAACGAGGCTGATTTCGCGATGTTTTCCGGCGAGTGAGCAGCGAATTGGACGGTGGCCGAGGTAAGTGTTTGGGTTAAGTCTTTTTCTTGGTTTTGGGTTTTATTTTGAGTTTGATTTGGATTGGGTAGCGATGATGATGATGGGTTTGTGCAGTCGTGTTGTGGCGGAATTGGGGTGGTTTCGTATGGTGGTTGAGGTGGTGATGGTGATGATGATGATGATGATGATGATGATGATGATGATGATGATGATGATGATGATGATGATGATGATGAAGGAGGTGGCGGTGACTGGCCACGGTGGTGGTTGCTTAGTAGTGGACTGGTGATTGATGGCCGTGACTGTGGAGGTTGGTGGCTGGAGATGGAGGTGGTGGCTGGGCAGTGGTTCGGTTTTGGCAGTGAGTTTGATAGCGTGAAGGAGGTTGGTCATGGCGTCGATTCTGGTTCGGTGAAGGTGTTGCTGGGAACAGAGTATGAAGGTGGTTGGATGGTGATTGCTTGGTCGAGGGTAACAGAGATGGAGGTTGCGATCAGTGTTGATGCAAATGGTTGCTGGAATTACTGGAACTGAACTGCAGAGGGAGGGGAGGTCTGAAGAAGATAAGGAGGGGGAGTTTGGAAAAGTGAGAGAAATAGGGTATGGGTTTAAGTTGGTGGAAGTATGGGTTTTGGATGGGATTGATGGGATAGATGGGAGTTGGTAGTGTGTGAAAATCAAGACAAGCATTGTACGTAGTTCGAGGTAAATTCGCACGCGGATTCAACTGGGTCGAAGAATGAAAACTGATAAAATAAGATTGACGTAATTTGGAATTTAAAATGATTTCGAAAATAATAATTTAAATAAATAATTAAAATAATAAAATTTTAGAAATTCGGAATTTAATTTAAAATCGAACGAACTCGATATTTCTCGACTTGGCTAGACGAATACGTCGCGGCGTTAACTTAGAAATGAGTGAGATCGCAGAGGCAATATTTTCCATAATTTAAAATAATTATTTAAATGCGTGAAAATTCTTGGTCGCTACAAGTTTAACCTAACTTGGATTAATTTCAATATTTTCTATTTGATGATTAAATATTTATTTCCATGTGTGTTTGTTATTAGAATTATTCCATGTGTTTGATTGATCACCAAATATGTATTTTGTGGAATGTATGATGATCGAGAGATATTGTGCATTTTAAACCAAATAATAAATGCCCTAGGTATTAATTTAGGAGATAGAGATATACTCATATCCCTACTTGATCTATTGAGCTATTTTCACAAAGAGTTAATACAATTGATTGAGTCTTAATCGACATAGAGATATAATATGTTATACCAACTGATTAGGGTCAAACCAAGCTGGTGGAGATTGCTTCAAACCATATAAGGCCTTCTTCAAGCTACAAACAGCTCCATCTGAATTATGAGGAGTGTTATATCCAAGTGGTAGTGACATATATACTTCTTCTTTTAGATCTCCATTCAGGAAAGCTTTCTTCACATCATATTGTTGTAAAGACCAATCAAGATTTGCAGCAAATGACAACAAAACTCGTATAACATTAATTTTGGCCACATGAGCAAAAGTTTCTTGATAATCAACACCATACGTTTGAGTGAATCCTCTAGCTACAAGTCTTTCTTTGTACCTGTCGATCGAACCATCTGGCTTATGTTTCATGGTGTACACCCATTTACAACCAACAAGTTTCTTTCCTTCCGGCAATGATACTAATTCCCATGTTTTATTCTTCTGAAGCGCTGTCATTTCTTCCTCCATAGATGCAGCCCATTTTGGACCTAATAATGCTTCGTCAACGTTACTGGGAATATGTATTGCAGTCATATTACAGAAAATGCTTGAGATGTTTCTGATAGTCTATGAGTAGACACATAATTAGTAATCGGATATTTTACTTTCTTTATAGTTTCTGGAAAAAATATTTCTGCAGGCACTCCACGATTACTTCGAGGTGGCAACTAATATTTGTCATCATTGATAGACTAGTAATAATTGTTAGTATTAATCATAAAATCTGTACTTACCTCACAAATATCAGCATTGAGAGAAGGAATGAATGTGAGTATTGTTGGTGATGAGAGAGAGGGTTCTTCAACAATAATAGATTCTTCATTTTGGTTCTGCTCCACAAGTTGAATCGGATCACTAATAGATGCTTCTGGTACGATCATCTTCTGAGCACCATAATCTTTAGTCGACTTTTCAACACTGTCAGTAGCGCCCCTTCCACCACCACCATATAAGTGGGAAAAATATTCATCCAATTCATTTCTTCAACCTTTTTATTCTCCCCTAGAAGATATGAATTTGGTACTGATGGAGCATAAAACATCTCATGTTCAGAAAATGTAACATCCATGGTAACATAAAATTTATGGGTAATAGGGTGATAACATCGGTATCCTTTCTGGAAAGGTTGATAACCTACGAAGACACACTTCAAGGCACATGGGACAAGTTTCCAACGTAAATGTTTTTGCAAGTGTACAAATGCTACACATCCAAAAACACGTAGGGGGGGGGGGGGTGCGAAGGAATTTTAACATATGATGCAAGCTTATCTAACGGTGTTTGAAATTTTAGAACACTCGTTGGCACACGATTAAGGAGATAAACTGTAGAAGTAATGCTTCTTACCACAAATGTGGCTTCATATTTGCACCAATCAAACTAGCCTGAGTGATTTTAAGTATCTGCCTATTTTTTCTCTTAGCCACACCATTTTGCTGCGGGGTATAAGCACAAGTAGTCTCATGGATAATCCCATGTTCCTTAAAATAATCTTGTAAACATTTGTCAACAAATTCTCCTCCATTATCAGAACGAAGGACTTGTAAGGTGGCCAAGAATTGTGTCTTTATCATATTGTGAAAATTACGAAAACATTCGGTAACTTCACTCTTATGTTTCATCAGACAAAGCCAAGTCATGCGGGTACAATCATTAATGATTGAAACAAACCAACGGAACCCATAAGTAGTTGTAATAGAGGAAGGACCCCGGACATCTAAATGAATCAATGAAAATGGGACAAATCTTTTACTTAAATTATCAGGATAAGGAACACGGTAACTCTTTTCCAAAATGTAAGGTGGCGTTCTGTTTGTATTTTATTTTGTATTTTCATTTTGGAAAATGTTTTGTATTTCCTGTTTTTATTTTTATTTTCAATGTTGCTGAAAACGTGTTCTGTTTGTCATTTCTGAAAACTGTTTTTGAAAATGAAAAGCTGGAAAACACGTTCTGTTTGAAATTTTGCAGAATACAACTTATACTATTTTCAATGAATTTGCTTCTGAATTATATTAAACAATCTATATTGTTTAACTTTTTTTTGGACCAAATAATAATGTCATTAATGTTCAACTCCAAAAAAATATTATAATAAATTAATAACATAATATTCAAGTCCAAATTACTTCCATAATACATGTAACTCTAATTACTCATACAGAGTTTGATTAAACAAAATAAATTTAAAAGTCATCTTGACCTTGTGGAGTAATCAGTCCACATTTGATTCAGGCACATTTCTAGGATTAATCATAGGTCTTGCCTGCTACAATTCTCATGTGGTACATTTCTAGAATTTTAGTAGATTTTTGTGCATTTTGATAAATTTCATTTAACTTGGTTTGTTTTCTTGTATTTTGGTACATTCGCACACTGGTACGATTTGCGCATTTTGGTCGATATCATGCATTTTGTATATTTTGGTGAATTCTGGTATATATAGTGTATTTTAGTACATTTTGAAGCATTTTTTAACATTTCACACATCTTGGTTAGCACAGTACAATTGACATTGTTTTCGTAAATTTTAGAGCTATTTGCGCATTTTGGTAAATTTCTTGGGCACAATTTGAAACATCTCACAATTTGGTACATATCGCGCTTTTGGTATTAGATTAGGCATCTTGGTGAAATTTTGCTCTTTTTTGGTAGATTTAGCTTTGTTTAGTAGAGTTTTGCGTGTTTGGTACATTTCGATTCCATGCAGTTTGGTGCATTTTTTGAAATATAATAATAAGAATTCTCACTTAATTTTTTTTTGTAATGTTGATATTGAATTTAATAAAACTTTATTTAAGCTTAGTTCCAAGTTAGAATAATTCTAAAAAAAAAAAAAAATTAATCTTTATTTAGGCTTAGTTCCAAACTAGGATAATTCTAAAAAAATAATAAAAAAATAAAAACTTTATATTAAGCTTAGTTCTAAGTTAAGATAATTCTATAAAAAATAAAATAAAATAAAATTAATCTTTATTTAGGCTTAGTTCCAAACTAGGATAATTCTAAAAAAATAATAAAAAAATAAAAACTTTATATTAAGCTTAGTTCTAAGTTAAGATAATTCTATAAAAAAAAAAAAAAAAAAAAAATCCCAAAACGCGTTTTCCGCGTTTTGGACATTTTTTGTCGAAATACACACAAAACGCCCAAAACGATGTTTCGGGCGTTTTCCGTTTTGTGTACAATTTTTTTTTTTGTTTTCCAAAATGCGTTTTCGAAAATGGTAAAGAGAACGCGTTTTTAGCGTTTTCGAAAATAAAAACAGAAAACGACCTCAAAACAGCAAACAGAACAGGGGCTAAGTTTCACATTGAAATTTTGAAAGTTTATAATTTGAAAATAAAGCGGGAAATAAATGCATTAAATAGCCAAAAGAAACATGACCCAATCGTTGATGCCACAACCAAATTTAATCTTTTTTAGCACGAGATGACCTTTTTGCAGATAGAGAATGACCAGCTGAGACATCATCTACATAATACAAACCCTCTCTCTTAGTACAACACCCAATTATCTCCCTGCTACTGATATCTTGAAGAAGACAGAAATCAGGATAGATTAATACTAAACAATTTAATTGTACAGTTACTAGTGGTGCAGACAATAGATTATTAGAGAGGGAAGGAATCAATAAACTATGATCCAATGATAGAGATGGAGTCAAATCGACTCTTCCAGCTCCAGTTACAGGATAGGAGACACCATTAGCATTAGCAATAGATGAACATTTAGGCTTGTAATGATCACGTAAAATGGATGCATCAAATGTTATTTGATTTGTAGCATCAGAGTCAAGAATCCAACCATGATCCTTTTTCGAATTGCTAGTGACTAATGCTTTACCAATATTACCTGACTGTTGCAGAAAATTATAGTCTACCACAGAATGAGTGTTCTCAACTGGAATTGTTGATGCGACAGATGATGGTCTCGAGGTACACAAAGCTGCTTTTCCTTTGCTTCTTGCCTTCATCTTCTCTCTATGATCACTCCACCATTTTGAGTACCCAATTTTTTTTGAAACAAGACTCCACAAGATGTTTATTGCTTCCACAATGAGAACATTTTCCATCAACTGGCTTAGAAAAACTATGTTGAGAAAAGGAAGACTGGTTAAAGTTCTTAGCTGCCATAGCAACTTGAGATATATCTCCCTAATTCAACATAGTATTTCGACGTTGCTCTTCACATCATGCGGTTGAAAAAACTATTTCTGTACTAGGAAGTAGGCTAGTGCGAAGAATTTCACCTCTAATGGAATCATACACATCATCTAGACCAGCAAGGAATAAATAAACTCACTCTTCTTCAATTTCATCCATCCGTAATTTGATAACATTTTCCTGTGTAAGAGGGATAGGTTTACGATGATCAAGTTCTTGCCATATAACTTTCAGATCAGAAAAATATATTGACACTGGCCTCCCCACCTGTTTTGTTGCAATAGCTTTACGAGATAAATCATAAATTATTGATTTATCAGCACCCTCACAGAAAGTTCGAGAAACAGCATCCCAAACATCTTTCGCGGTAGGTAGACAAATGAATAACATCATTACATCTGGTCCCATAGAACCGACAAGCCAACCTTTCACAATAGCATCCTCTATAACCCATTTATTGTAAGTCACGGAACCTACTTCAGGTTGTGGAGTAGTACCAATAAGGTATCCCTTCTTGCCTCTCCCAGGGATGAACATAGTCACGACTTGCGGCCAAAGAGTAAAATTAGGACATTTCAACTTAACTCCACATGGAATTGACGTCGGTTTAGGTGCTGATATCATGTTTATCGTTGATGGAACAACAAGCTCCTCAGAGGAAGGTGGTGGTATTTCATCAACCATTGTAGTATAAACGAAACAATAGGCTTCGTAGAAAGCTTTAGTATTAGAGCAATAGGCTCTTAGGTTTTTGCTTTGATACCAACTTAAGTTTAAAGTAAAAGTTTAGAGTAAGAGAAAAGAACATAATTGTATTTTTCAAATATATCAAGAGTATGACAACTCCTCTATTTATAATTGTATAGAGGAGTATGGACCAAGTAAACTTGGAGTAGGGGACAAGCATACTTGATAAACAAGTAAAAGATACTGTAAAATATATTTACAAAAAATAGAATATTTTACAGAAGTTGAGTGAAAAACCACCTTTTTTAATTTTTTTCTCCTTCCACCAATTTTTCTTTCCTTCACTGCCTAGCTCTCTTTGTGTGTAATGTCGTCTGTGTGTGGGGGTTGAGGGTGGGGTGGGGGGGGGTTGGTTGCCAAAACCAAGAGAAATAATTTTAAATAGAATTGCATGCTTGGTCCTTCAATTTTATTTTTAAAGAAATCCTTATACAAAAATGAAATTAAGTTAAACCCTCAACTTATAGCTAGTAAAATGTAAATGAGTTTTTATGAATTGAATTAAGTTAAACCCTCAATATTATGAAATGAGTAAATTTTTTTTTCTTCATAAAACAATGTTTTATATAGTCATATATGCAAATTTAATTTAGTTGATTTGTTCTTCAATTACATTAATCTGCTCTTTATGATCATTCCACCATTTCGAGTACCCAATTTTTTTGAAACAATACTCCACAAGATGTTTATTGCTTCCACAATGAGAACATTTTCCATCAACTTGCTTGGAAAAACTATGTTGAGAAAAGGAAGACTGGTTAAAGTTCTTAGCTGCCGTAGCAACATGAGATATATCTCCCTAATTCAACATAGTATTTCGACGTTGCTCTTCACATCATGCGGTTGAAAAAACTATTTCTGTACTAGGAAGTAGGCTAGTGCGAAGAATTTCACCTCTAATGGAATCATACACATCATCTAGACCAGCAAGGAATAAATAAACTCACTCTTCTTCAATTTCGGCCATCCGTACTTTGATAACATTTGCCTGTGTAAGAGGGATAGGTTTACGATGATCAAGTTCTTACCATATACCTTTCAGATCAGAAAAATATATTGATACTGGCCTCCCCACCTGTTTTGCTGCAATAGATTTACGAGATAAATCATAAATTATTGATTTATCAGCACCCTCATAGAAAGTTCGAGAAACAGCATCCCAAACATCTTTCGCGGTAGGTAGACAAATGAATAACGTCATTACATCTGGTTCCATGGAACCGACAAGCCAACCTTTCACAATAGCATCCTCCATAACCCATTTATTGTAAGTCACGGAACCTACTTCAGGTTGTGGAGTAGTACCAATAAGGTATCCCTTCTTGCCTCTGCCATGGGACGAACATAGTCATGATTTGCGGCCAAAGAGTAAAATTAGGACCTTTCAACTTAACTCCACATGGAATTGACGTCGGTTTAGGTGCTGATATCATGTTTATCGTTGACGGAACAACAAGCTCCTCAGAGGGAGGTGGTGGTATTTCGTCAACCATTGTAGTATAAACGAAACAATAGGTTTCGTAGAAATCTTTAGTAATAGAGCAATAGGCTCTTAGGGTTTTGCTTTGATACCAACTTAAGTTTAAAGTAAGAGTTTAGAGTAAGAGAAAAGAAAATAATTGTATTTTTCATATATATCAAGAGTATGACAACTCCTCTATTTATAATTGTATAGAGTAGTATGGACCAAGTAAACTTGGAGTAGGGGCCAAGCAAACTTGATAAACATGTAAAAGATACAGTAAAATATATGCACAAAAAATAGAGTATTTTACAGAAGTTGAGTGAAAAATCACCTTCTTTAATTTTTTTCTCCTTCCACCAATTTTTCTTTCCTTCACTACCAAGCTCTCTTTGTGTGTAATGTCGTCTGTGTGTGGGGGTGGGGGGTTGGTTGCCAAAACCAAGATAAATAAGTTTAACTAGAATTGCATGCTTGGTCCTTCAATTTTATTTCCAAAGAAATCCTTGTACATAAATGAAATTAAGTTAATCCCTCAACTTATAACTAGTAAAATGTAAATGAGTTTTTATGAATGGAATTAAGTTAAACCCTCAATATTATTAAATGAGTAAAATTTTTTTTCATAAAACAATGTTTTATATAGTCATATATGCAAATTTAATTTAGTTGATTTGTTCTTCAATTACATTAATTTGCTCTTTATGATCATTCCCCCATTTCGAGTACCCAATTTTTTTTGAAACAATACTCCACAAGATGTTTATTGCTTCCACAATGAGAACATTTTCCATCAACTTGCTTGGAAAAACTATGTTGAGAAAAGGAAGACTGGTTAAAGTTCTTAGCTGCCATAGCAACTTGAGATCTATCTCCCTGATTCAACATGTATTTCGATGTTGCTCTTCACGTCATGCGGTTGAAAAAATGATTTATGTACTAGGAAGTAGGCTAGTGCGAAGAATTTCACCTCTAATGGAATCATACACATCATCTAGACCAGCAAGGAATAAATAAACTCACTCTTCTTCAATTTCGGCCATCCGTACTTTGATAACATTTGCCTGTGTAAGAGGGATAGGTTTACGATGATCAAGTTCTTACCATATAACTTTCAGATCAGAAAAATATATTGATACTGGCCTCCCCACCTTTTTTGTTGCAATAGCTTTACGAGATAAATCATAAATTATTGATTTATCAGCACCCTCATAGAAAGTTCGAGAAACAGCATCCCAAATATCTTTCGCAGTAGGTAGACAAATGAATAACGTCATTACATCTGGTTCCATGGAACCGACAAGCCAACATTTCATAATAGCATCCTCCATAACCCATTTATTGTAAGTCACGGAACCTACTTTAGGTTGTGGAGTAGTACCAATAAGGTATCCCTTCTTGCCTCTGCCAGGGACGAACATAGTCACGACTTGCGGCCAAAGAGTAAAATTAGGACCTTTCAACTTAACTCCACATGGAATTGACGTCGATTTAGGTGCTGATATCATGTTTATCGTTGACGGAACAACAAGCTCCTCAGAGGAAGGTGGTGGTATTTCGTCAACCATTGTAGTATAAACGAAACAATAGGCTTCGTAGAAAGCTTTAGTAATAGAGCAATAGGCTCTTAGGTTTTTGCTTTGATACCAACTTAAGTTTAAAGTAAGAGTTTAGAGTAAGAGAAAAGAAAATAATTGTATTTTTCATATATATCAAGAGTATGACAACTCCTCTATTTATAATTGTATAGAGGAGTATGGACCAAGTAAACTTGGAGTAGGGGCCAAGCAAACTTGATAAACAAGTAAAAGATACAGTAAAATATATTTATAAAAATAGAATATTTTACAGAAGTTGAGTGAAAAATCACCTTTTTTAATTTTCTTCTCCTTCCACCAATTTTTCTTTCCTTCAATGCCAAGCTCTCTTTGTGTGTAATGTGGTCTGTGTGTGGGGGTGGAGGGTTGGTTGCCAAAACCAAGATAAATAAGTTTAAGTAGAATTGCATGATTGGTCCTTCAATTTTATTTCCAAAGAAATCCTTATACATAAATGAAATTAAGTTAATCCCTCAACTTATAGCTAGTAAAATGTAAATGAGTTTTTATGAATGGAATTAAGTTAAACCCTCAATATTATTAAATGAGTAAATTTATTTTCATAAAACAATATTTTATACAGTCATATATGCAAATTTAATTTAGTTGATTTGTTCTTCAATTATATTAATCTTCAGTTTTTATCATCGGACATAGTAATTGCAATTTTAATCAAGTTTGATTGAAAACAATTCAATTCATGATTGGTTTAATGCAGAATAATTATAACAAAACATCTAAAATTTTACTAATTTAAAAAAAAAAAAATCACTTCACGGTCTAAAAAAATTTATGGGAATGTAATTTTGTCTACAATTTAGGCCTTTCTTTTATATACATTAATGGCTAAAAAAATTGTTTAGAATAGGATTAATCTAATATTTTGTGGTTGAAAATAAAATAATTTTTTTTGGGTTTATGTGTATAACATTTTATTATTAAAAAGTGGTTAAAATTTAGAAATATATGCAACTTAGGCTGAACAATGACCTCGAACAGATGAAATAATAACATAAATTTCGTAAGGTCATACACGCAATGGGTAATAACAACACTATTGACATTTGATGTTAGCTTAAAGGACATCACCCCTTACAGCGATGCATTCTATATTTTCATTATAATTTTTTTAACGTGTTTATATATATATATATATATATATATATATATATATATATATATATATGTGTGTGTGTGTGTGTGTGTATATATGCGTGTGTGTGTGTGTGGAGGAAATACATATATTTGTTGTGCAATGTTTCATTTTGATGTTTTTATATAGACGATTGAAGATTAGAATATATTTGTGAATTAGGCACATGTAAAAATTCTAATACATAGCATTAAAATCTAATTCTAATCTTCTCCTATACTTTAACTAATTATATTAGGTTCTTGAACATTATATTTGGCCAGTAGAGATAGATTTTTTAATTGTGAGCTACCATACAAATATTTAATCAATTTAACAAAAACTCTTTCGATGCACGTATAAAATTTAGAATTTTTACGGTTTCCAATCTAAACATAGTTGAATTAATCTAAAAGTATTGTCAATAAGCCAAGATA
The DNA here is from genome assembly GCA_963555705.1 of Ligustrum vulgare. Lineage (NCBI taxonomy): Eukaryota > Viridiplantae > Streptophyta > Magnoliopsida > Lamiales > Oleaceae > Ligustrum > Ligustrum vulgare. The sequence continues at coordinate 34,164,692 of OY743181.1, read as the reverse complement.
AATTATTGTGTCCACTCATCTCAAAAATATAATATGTGAATTATGGGTTGATAGATAGATATTTAATTTTATCCACACGTAAGAAATCCTTTTAGTTTTTACAATTTTTGAATAATGGATTTTAGAGTTCTAATTCATTCACTTTTATATCGATACAATATATGTTTGTTATTTGAACAGCACAATACACTGATTTAGACATTTTCGAAAGTATATATCCATCATTTTTTGGAAACTATGAAGATATTTCATGTTTAAAGGGAAGAATTATACTTGTCCCAACACTTGATCCTGTGCAAACCATAAACGAGCACACGATTTCGATCAATCCGGATGAAGGGAGGACTTACTTGAGTTCCAATACTTTGTGTCGTGTTCGAGGATTTTTCAGTTGATTATAAAATAAATATTTAATTTCTCAAAAACATGTCACTATAATTTCACCTATTTTAAAATTAAAGCGTGTTCGTCTAGCCATATTGATTATTTTAATCCAATAAAATATAATTCGAGTTTAATTCGATTTCTAGTCCAATTTCTCATATTTTTAAATATTGTCTAAATCCAAAATTCGATTTAAGTCCAAAATTATTATTTATTTTAAATCCGAATTATTTTAAGTCTAAAATTTCAAAGTTCAATTTTATTATTATCCAAATTTATTTTTAATCCAATTTTTTTTTTTAATTATTACGGTATTCTATTCTATTCGCACTCATACTCTTATAATCCCAAGTTTTCACAATCCTATTCGAAATCCAACATTTTCCATATCCAACCTTATCACAATTTCATACTAACTACAACATCTCCATATCAATTTATATATGCCCATATATTCTCCCAGTCCGGCACAAAATCACAACAACACCTTTCCAAGTTCAATTTTTCAACCAAACCACCAAACTCAAATACCACAATTACTGACCCGAGTATCGAACCACCACTTCAAACTGTAACATCGAACCCATGCAATCACCACCTTCAATCCAAAACCCATCACAGCCTTTATCCACCATGCCACTACCAACTAAACTCAAATCCACCAAGCCACACTACCATCGGCTGCACCATCAAACGCCACAGAGGATCTCACTACCATTGCCCAACACCTTCAACACCCAATCGAGAACCAAAACCAGTGCAGCCTCCACCATCGCTTTCACCAAACGAGCCCCACCACAACCCACTTCACAACAAGAATAACGCCACTCAACCAACATCGAAATACCAAAAATCAAACCCAAAGAAAAACCTATAAACCGAGAAACTCAATCACCTACCAGTTGACCAGATTCTTGACTGAAAACTACAGCTCCAAAAAAACAGCAACTTCAACCTCAGTTTCTTGTACCAAACCACCCAAAATTCATCTCCCTTTCACATAGCCACACTGCACCTGTAACCCCCATGTGTCGACGGTGCAATCACCGGCTGAACCGCCGACGGCCCAAATCGGAATAGGGTGGAGCCTGATCGCCATCCCTCTTCTCTATTTGTTTTGAAAATAGAGAGAAAGGAATTTGTTATGTTATAATTAAGTTTTAAAATTTTCCCTTAAGCCCCCATCTTTTAAAGCCTTATAAATTGGTTCCAAGTTTTAAAAATTACTTATTTCGGCCCCTGCAATGCTAATATGCCTTATTTTTCAGCCCTTGCACTTTTGAAAATAAATTAGTTAGTCCCTCAAGATTTCTGAAATTCATACGAGTCAGCCCAATAGCTTCGTTCTCAACTCTTTTCAAATCCCAACTATGTTTGATTTTCAATCTAAACCATAAACTTTTATCCTTCTTTTAAAAACTCATTCGTTTTAAAACCTTTGAACTCCAAAATACTAGTTTAAGAATTATTTTATATATTGGCTAGACGAGGTATTTGGATGTTTAGAAGATTGACGTTTTTTCCACTCTACAAACTCGAGAAATAAGGTAGATTCCTACTTACAAACTTATTTTCGAAAATGCGCATAAATTTTTATTTGTATTATGGATCTTGCATGTATCAATGTGTTCATGAGAATTACTTGCTTATTTAAGCATAATACGAGAATTACTTGCTTGTTTAAGCATGATATTATGAGAATTTCTTGCTTGTTTAAGCATGACGTTACGAGAATTACTTACTTGTTTAAGCATGATGTTATGAGAATTAATTTACTTGCTTAAGTGCATGAGACTTGAACTTGTATTTATTACTTGTTCATGAGACTATTTGAATATCATGATTTTGTGCTTTATTTATAATACCAATTATTATTATGCACTGAGTTTATTGAGTATTTCTATGAAATGCTCACCCTTTCTTTAAACTTACAAATTTTAAAATTACGGAGTTGGCGACGGAGTGTGCGATGGTGGCTATCGAAGAATTATTAAATATGTTTTGAGATAATAAATTAAACGCATTCAATTTTGAGATTTCGAATTCATCATCATTGTCTGAGTTATTTTTGAATGGTTGAATTATTTACCATTGAGTTTTAAATGAAATTAACTTTTTAATTTCTTCTGCTCAATTTTTATTTCAAATTTGAAATGTTGACTGCTGGAGTCAATTTTATAAAAATGAGATTAAATTTAGTCATTTTTTAGCTCATATATTATTTCGAAAATTGGTTTGAAAGGATGACGTGGCGTTCTGGATGTTTAGAACTCGGGGCATTACACTTTGTGCGGGGTAGAAAAAGCTACATGTTTGTTTAAGAATATTCATTCTACGAAATTCTTGAATGGTAAAAAGTGTTCAGACCTACCAGCCCATGAGTTAATGCTAAACGTCAGTGTTCTAGTAATTCTTTTGAGAAACATTGACCATTTTGTAGGTTCATGTAATGGAACAAGGGTAATCATTACATATCTTGGTCATCATGTTGTTGAAGCTAGAAACATGTCCAGAAGCAATGCATGGGTTAAAGTATTTATCGCAAGACTCTCATTGAATCCATCAGTTGCAAGATTGACTTTCAAGTTTAAAAGAAAACAATTTCCTTTGAATGTGTTGTATGCTATGACTATCAATAAGAGTCAAGGTCAATCACTTTTGCATGTGAGACTTTTACAAAAAAAAAAAAAAAGGTTTTCAGTCCTGGGCAATTGTACATAGCGATGTCTAGTTACAAATCGTGCTAGTCTTAAGATATTGATATGCGATAACGATGGGAACCCAACAAATGTGATAAAAAACGTTGTTTATAAAAAGGTCTTCCAAAACGTGTAATACTCAATGCTTATTATTGTTAGGATTTCAACTAGGTGTTATTAATTTTTTCTCATCTGTTTCTCATTGTTCTGTTTCATGACATTTTTTGTTGCTCATCGAATATGTCCGTGCAATGCATGGGTGTTAAACTAGTAATTGTATAATAATCAAAGTGTTCTAATTCATTGAAATACTTCCATTTTAGAAAATACAATTTAGGCAACTAAAGTTTCACAACTTATTTTTGGGAAGTGCCCTCCGTTTATAAATTATAAAGATTGGCATTTTTTTATTTTTTTATATCCCTATTTTTTCTCCTAATTTGGTGAAAAGATATTTTTGCAATTTATATATTAGAATGTTTTATTTTTAAATATTTTGTATATTTCATTAAAGAGTTTCTTTAGGTGACACCAGCTCAAATTCACCTACGCACACACATATATATACACACATACAAGAGCGAAGTTTGGGGGGAAACCTTCGGGGTACAGAGCCTCTGAACTTTTTTTTTTTTTAACCAAGAGGATTTAAATCAACGTTTTTGAGTTCAAAATCTAACACAAATATAGACATTTATAGATTGAAATGATCCCGTTTTGATATATACTCTTTGAACCTCATATTATTTTTCAACAGGATACTTTGATATGGAGATGCGCTTTCTAGGATCACGTTCATAAAATGGAGTATTACTTTATAATGTCTCAATAATACCTTTGTTCTTAGTCATTGATTTTTTACTTATAATAGGAGTTCTTGTGGGACATCAAAATTTATGATAAATCCTGTAAAAAGCACTAAAGCAGAAAGCCAGAAACATGACCTCAACCTTTACTCCAACTCCAAGCTGCGGCACGCTTTAAACCTACCAATCCCCAACTCCAAGATGCTGGCCGACGACACTGACGCTTGATGACGCCCTGCCGACTCCACCCCTGTCTCGACGAGTAACTAACTACAGCAACTAGCAAGGACTTCTCTCAATCTAAAATAGCCGCCTGATTCAATGATTTGGAGTACTCTTTTGACTCTTTTGATTTTATGAAAATATTAGCTGGTGATTTACTGATTTTTCATTTATTAATCTGAAATGATGAAAAAGTGAAAAGAAAATTGATTAATGAGTAATGACTATGTAAATGTAACTAATGATTTATTATGTCTTGTTGTCTACTGATACTGATTTGCAATTGGGAATATTTTTAATTGATTTAATTAATGATTAGCTTTGTTTGAATCTTATCTTATATTATTATAAAGAAGGATAGCTACCTTGGTTTTCCCTCCAAAGGTTTCCCCCAAAAAATCTTGCCTTGGCCCGCCTCAACTGCATCTAGAAGCTTCCCCTAAACGGAAAACCCAATACCGCCCCAGGCAGAGTGCTCAGAATTTTGAATTTTGCATTAAATGGACAAGAATATTTTTAAAATTTATATTTATGATATGAAGTGATAGACAAATCAGATCTTTTTCTTCCCTAAAACCCAAAAATTGGCCCAATCGTTCATCGTTCCAACCCCCAAAATCTTCATACCCAACCAAATCAGAGCTCTCGATCTTTGCAAACTCATCCCCATTTTCTCTAGATTCAACACTATACATCTGTAATCAAAATTGAAGCTAAAGGAGTTATCGTTGGAGAGGCCAAGGTTGCAAAAAAGAATTGTCCAGAAGCGAAGGCGGTGGAAAAGTCCTTCCAAGTTGTCGGCTCTAACACATAGCTTAAGGTATGAGGGAAGTGTTCAAGTCAGAATTTGACTGTGGATTGGTATTCTGAGGCTAGGTGGACGGACATGGAGTTGGCGAAGGCGAGGGAGTCAGAGTCAGAGAATCGAGAGGGAAAGGGTTTCGTTGATGGCTGGGATTATAGACGGAACTCATGAAATAGGTAACATTATCGATTTACTTTTTAAATTTCTTATCATTTTTGTACGTTTTTCTTCTCTAATTTTCAATAAATTGATGGATGGAGAACAAAGCATTAAGTTCAGATTTCTTTTATTTCATGTGGTGTTTGAAGTTATATTCAAATAACAGAGCTCAATTTGTTACAATGTAGCTACTTCTATTTTCTTTATTTGGTTAATTAATGCAAAAAAGAAAAATTGTAAAAACTGGGGGAAAACGGGTGGCAATTTGCATGTGTCTGCGTTCATGTAATGTTGTTGGAGGAGAGTAGTCTATTCTTAAATAAGTTTATTTTTCTTTGGGATATTGATTTTCAATCTATAGGTGTTCTTTTGCAAGTTTTGACATTACCTTAGTATTCGTAGTGAAAACCCCAAATTTCGGAATGGGAGAAATTACTCATTTCCATTTTTGTCTCTTTACACGTCTATGCATGTTTTCTTCTTTCCCTATTTTGATAGTGAGCACATAGTAGAACAGAGAAATTTAAATTTATATTAAAAAATTTAATTTTGTTATGCTATTAAAAAATGCAAGTGCAGGTAAGGAAGCCAGGTGCAAGATGATCACATTTGAAGGATTTAGAGAAGGCAAATATGCATAAAAGTACAAGGAAAATCTCGAATTTTACACTGTGGAAAAGTTGGCAAAGGAATACAAGATTATGAGGCAGAGGATGCATGCGATTTTGTGGTTGAAGGATGATGTGATCCGGAAAAGGCGTCAAAATTGAGAAATCAAGATACGGGTAATTCAACAATATTCTACATAGGAAAATGAACAAGTTTCATGTTGGGCTCGAGTCAAGATTCAATTCACGTCAAATGATCAGAAATCAAGGCAGAAGGACTTTTACGGCCGTAAGCAGCGCGAATCATATTTTCGGGATTTTTAATATTTCAGTTGATTTGTATTTTCTTTATTGATTTTTAATTTTGGTTATTTTAGTTATTTTAGCTATTTTAGCATAATTAGAATTCTATTCAGAGTCAGTTAGCGACTAGAGTTTATTTTGCCTATTTATATGCTTTTCCATTCAATGTAAAAAATAGAATACTTTTGATGAATAAAATTATTGAGTGTTTTTACTCTCTCTAAAGGTGAGGATTTTCCCTTTAAACAATTGAACTTATCAAGGATCTGGACATTCCTTGTGGCGTTCCCCATTTGTGGTTCTTATCTCCGCATCGTAACGGGTCTCGGGTTTAATATACCCCTGATTCTTGCGTCGTGAGGTCGGGGTTGCATTGTTATCGTCTGTTCCAACCTAGATTCGGAACTTTCCAAGCATTATTCCGCGAGCTACGACGAGGGCCCCCTCCCGGGTTCTCATCATATGGTATCAGAGGCTGACTCTGAATTCAGGTTCTTGTGTTTTTCTATCCAGTTTGACTTTTATGTTTATCATCGAGTCCCATAAAAATCATCCATATCCTATTTTTGTTATTTGAGTCTTTGTTTTCAATTTTTCTTGTTCTTCTTGCCATAATTTTTTTCGTTATTTGATCCATACAAAAATCCATCAAAAATTCAATCTTGTTTATTTTACTCGATTCTTATCCAAATCCTGTCCCGTTTGTTTTGTTGCGTTCGTGTCAAATTTCTGGATTTTATTAATATATATATATATTTTATTAATTCCGAAAATTCATAAATAAAAAAAAGTCACTCCGAAATTCAAAAAAATCACTTTCTTGAATTTCCTTAAATTCTTGATAATTCCTTACCTTCTAAGTCAAATTAAAATTCTTGATATAAGATCCTTTCTAGTCAAAATTCAAGAACCACTTTCTTGAATTTCTTTAAAATTCTTGATATTGTTTTCTTTTCGAGTCAACGTTAAATTCCTTCTTGATATTTGTCAATATGTAGACCCTCTTATTTTGAGTCTCTCAAATTTTTGAAAGCTACATAAAGGGGTGAATTATAAGTTCGATCCTACCTTCCAGACTAGGTGTCATGTAGGCAGTAAAGTGTGCAATATTATTATTGATCAGGAGTATTATTGCGATCTGGCAGTACCACCATGGTTGAGGAGTTGGGCTTACCGTTACTACCACATCCCAATCCTTATAAGTTGACGTGGTTAAAGGAGTGTGGGCAGGTAAACGTAACCCATGTTATGGTGAAATTGACACTTGGAAGATATAGCGATGAACTGTGGTGTGATGTGGTGCCTCTAGAATCTTGTGACATCTTGTTGAGTAGATCGTGGAAGTGTGAGAGGAAAGCAGTCTACGATAAGCGTAGGAATATATATAAATTTGTTAAGGATGGGAAAAGTATTAAGCTTATGTCGTTAACCCTGGAACAAATACTTGAAGAGAAAGTATTGCGAGAAAAGAGGGATGAGCAAAGAAAATTCGGAGATGATGAATGGAGTATGAAGGATGAATTCATGGAGATGGCCAAGAAATTAATACAGTTAAATGAAGAGATAAAGGCATAAGAGGCTAGAAAAAAGTTGGCCGAGTTGCAAGAGAGAGAAAGGGGAAGAGAGGAGGTAGTTAAATCACAAGAAAAGCCTTCGGATATGATTCTTAAGAAGAAGGAGGGAGACTTGAGGAACGAGTTAGAAGATAAAAACTTATGTAGTGTTGAGGAGGTGCCTAATCATGTCGATAAAATTATTTATGAGGTGGTGCATGAGCAAAAGCATGAGAAATTAGGAGAGGTGATTGAGCCCCGAAATTTAGAAGTGGAGGTTGAGTGTGCGAAAAAAGAAATTGAAGTAGTTGATCAAACTCCGAGTCTTAAAGTAGAGAATAAAATTGTGGAAGAGGAGATTGAAAATAACAGTGTTGACAATGATAGGAATGAATTGGAAGTTGGGGTAGAAGTTTAACATTTGAATGTTGAAATTGTCAATAAAAATATTGAAGAGGTGGTTGAATGTGAAAAATTAGAAGATGTGGTTGAGAAAAAAGAAGAGAATGAGCAAGAAAGTATATTGACTTTTGGAGGCGACGAGAAGGGCCTCGTGGTTGGAAAAAAAGTTGTGGAGGTTTTGTATCATGAATACAAGGATCCATACCTTGTGCATGGAGACGCTAACATTTCCCTCCCCATTTTTTTAAAATCTTTCTTGCAGGTTTATTGTGAATGGAAGTTTGATTTACATCAACCTCGGTCAATTCCCCTCGTGTTTCAATACCTTCTTCTCTACAAATTGGAGGAGCATCATTTATTGAATGCATGTCAGGGAATCGACAATTTTCCGTTTGATCCAGGAGGTACAGTTTTATTTTTCAAGAACAACACCATGATCCGGGACAAATCATCCTAAAGAAGGAGGGAATGGTATGAATCAGGGTGGGCTTGACGGGAAAATCTATAATTAAAGCCAAAACAAGAAGTCAAGCAGGTTCGGAGAACGTCAAAGATCAAACATTGCTTGTACGAAGAAGGTTCGAGGCTAAACCAAGTGAGCAAGCCAAGAACAGCTTTATGATTCGAGACGAATCATTTTAAAGGAAGAGGGGATGATGTGATCCGGAAAAGGCGTCAAAATTGAGAAATCAAGATACGGGCAATTCAAAAATATTCTACATAGGAAAATGAACAAGTTTCATGTTGGGCTCGAGTCAAGATTCAATTCACGTCAAATGATCAGAAATCAAGGCAGAAGGACTTTTATGGCCGTAAGCGGCGCGAATCAGATTTTCAGGATTTTTAGTATTTCAGTTGATTTGTATTTCCTTTATTGATTTTTAATTTTGGTTATTTTGGTTATTTTAGTTATTTTAGCTATTTTAGCATAATTAGAATTCTATTCAGAATCAGTTAGCGATTAGGGTTTATTTTGCCTATTTATATGCTTTTCCATTCAATGTAAAAATAGAATACTTTTGATGAATAAATTTATTGAGTGTTTTTACCCTCTCTAAAGGTGAGGATTTTCCCTTTAAACAATTGAACTTATCAAGGATCTGGACATTCCTTGTGGCGTTCCCCCTTTGTGGTTCTTATCTCCGCATCGTAACGGGTCTCGGGTTTAATATACCCCTGGTTCTTGCGTCGTGAGGTCGGGGTTGCATTGTTATCGTCCGTTCCAACCTGGATTCGGAACTTTCCAAGCTTTATTCCGCGAGCTACGACGAGGACCCCCTCCCGGGTTCTCATCAAAGGGGCTTGTGGATGAGGAGAAGCTTGGATGCTTGACTTTGTAGAGCTCTTGCTCGATACTTGCTCGGAGTAAGTGAACAAAAAAAAATAATAAATAAAATTGGACGAATTCTTTTACTTCAAGTTGTACATGCTATATCAGTAATTGGTTATAAGCATGTTTGACTTAGCTCATTGCTAAAAAAAAAGAGAGGCCAAAAGATTGGCTTCTTTTTGGCTTAGCTTAACAGTTTATGTTTGATGATCTCACATTTAATGGAATTAATCAATTGAACAAGGTAATCTGCTACGTATTTCAACTTTATTATGATTGGATAGTGATGATGCGAGATTTATTGACTGGAAAACTTTGAATTTGTTCGTACGGACAAGTTATATGATGTTCCTCCTCTATTGTTACTTATCCTAGAAGAAGATAGAAAACTAAGTAGGCGGATAAGGAATGAGTCCTTTATTTAAACACATGAATATCTTCATTTGATGTATTATGCTCTTTATTTTTTCTCTTTAAAGTTTAGAAAGAATGGTATATGTTTCACATTTGATACAAATCTGGAAATTATTTTAGGATTCGAGTTTAATTTCTGGTCAAGCTCGAAGTTGGCTTAGAAGTTTAATTTTTTTATAGCCGTATAAATACCAATTCAATAGTTTATTTTGCCTTGGAGTATATAAAATATTTCTCTGAAAGATAGTGTTATTGGCTTGCACTTGTGTATGACTATTTTTAAGGATGAGAAGGATTATTGATAATGTAAAATTGACTTGAGCAAAATAATCATTGGCATGCTACCACTTTTGTTGGAGCTATAATCACCAGTACTCAAACTATGCATTGCTACTCCTGTAAAAAAAATTGTTCATTTCACAGTTTCAGATGCTTTGAAATGAACAAGACATAGATGTAGAGTTCCATTTTAAGGATCCATGCATGATTTTTGATATGCCTTCTGCATAGATTTGTATTCTCTTCAGAACCTTTCCAATGATGCAATTATCCTTCTTTAGTCAGTGTTTTAGGATAAACAAATAATGCAGCTGAATTTTTAATTAGCCTGGTAAAAATAGAAGAGTGGTTATCTTTAGTGTGATAGTTTGAATTTCAATTGACAAAAGTCTGATGCAATTCTTAGGAAATTGAATCAAAATAAAAATGCAATGATAAGAGTGATTTCCAAGCAACATTTTTAGCGCCGTTCCCATGTGATGAAATTATATTCCCTTTATTTTCGCACTGTTTTGTTTGTGATTTAATTTTAATTTTTTTCTCTCTTTTTCTTTTTTTAAGCATGTTTTGGAGTGCCAATCCACTTCACTTTCAATTTGATGATGCTTTTATCAATTTTTATTTATTGTGAATACACATAACTCTCTACATGTTTTGAACTTTTCATTCCATGGAAATCTAATAAATATTGTGTCTGTTCATAATATACAGTACCAGAATTTTTTGATTTTTTCATCTTCCAACAGATTGGTGAAATTATTGTTTCAATGATAAATAACCCCTTCGTCCTCAATTTCATCAAATATGTTGGCAACCTATTGTTTCATGTGCTTATGAATTGGAAGTTGGCTAAGATCTAATCCTTTAGGACTTTAGAATGATTCTTTTTATGAGGTAAAATAATGTACAGACTTGTGAATTGTGAATGCTAGGTAGCCTAATATAGGAACCAAGATTTTCAAGGTAATATTGAGTCCAATGTTTATACTTTGTGTCATTTGAGTTTTCATGAGGCTTGTTAAAGAAAAATGAAAATTACACGGTATGGTCCTTAGAAGCTAACATATTTGAGTAAAATAATAGGGAAAACATTAAGCTTCATGCATCTTACTGTCTATTTTTGGACATCATTGAAGTATACTGCACTAGAAATTGATTTTGGCATTGTACAAAAGAACTAAAATTTTATTTGTAATTGTTTATGCAATAAGATTTTTCTAAAGTATTTTCGTTAGATAGGGGCTGGGATCTATTAGAGTATAATAACCAATGCAACATGGATGCTACTTGAAGTAAATACCAATGTTATATTTTATATATCATGTCACTCTTTGATTTCTTGTGCTTCTAGAGGGTTTAGCTATTGACATATGGTTTTTAGGCTCAATTATACACTATATTGGATGATGAAGATTAGATGAAAGGAAAGAAGAGACAAAAGACTCCTTATGCAACCTAGGTTGTAACGCCCCGAATTTCGAGGAGCGCGGGAACGTCACTTTTCTAAATTCTTGAATAAACTTTGTTGCAGAAAAATGACTAAATATTAAATATCGCATTTATGGAATAAAAGTTTAGCGATAATTCAATAATTCAGATGAAATAAGTAAATTCGTACAAATTTATAAGAATTGAAAATTCTTGATAAAATGAAATAATTATTTCAAAGTTCACGACTTTTAAAAAAATATCAATTTGTAATTTGCCGTCATTGCCCATCACTCGCCACCGTCTCCAAAATCTGCAAAATTGTTTAAAATAACGGGTTGAGCATTTCAAAATGAAATACTCAGTAGACTCATCGCCAACAATTAATCTACAAGATAATTGAACAAGTAATTATACAAATAATGTAGTGACATTCTTTTCTTATTCATAGGCATCACATAGTGAACGCAAATGAACACATTCTTTTCTTTTCTTGGCTAGCAGATAAGTTATGCCCAGCATAACATAATTCTTTATCTCAAAAGAGATATTCTTTTCTCATGCAATTAAGCATAAAATCACACAAATCCACACAACACATGCAATTATAATATAAATCAATTAGTGGGGGCGAGTCTACCTTTAACGTTACGAGTTCTCAAAAAACTTGGAGCGGGATTAGTACGTCAACTTCTCAAATCACCAACTGCTTCGTCTAGCCAAGAAGTAAATTAATTGAAATTAGTATTTTAGAAATTTAAAGATTTACATGTGATAAAGTCTGAGGGCTAGATTAAAATTTTGAATTTTAAGAATTTTGGGACTGAAAATAGTATTTTACGAAAATAGGGCCTGATTCGTAAATTATAAAAATGTTTGTGACTGAAACGAAATCATTTTAAAACAAAAGGACTGAAATTAATATATTTTGAAACTTGGGGGCTGAAAGGTAAAATATGAAACTTAAAATATAATATAACAAAATATCCTCATTTCTCTTCTCTTCAAAATTCAGATTTTTGAGAGAGAGAGAGGGTAGAGTCGCGAGAGAGAGACGACGGTGAGGGGGGAAAAGGTCCGCCGCCGGCGCGAACCCGCCGTCGAGTGGCGGTGATGAATGCGCGGGTGTGGGTGTGTGAAAAACAAGGATTTTTGGGCTGCGAAAGTGGAGTTAACCGAGGCTATGGGGGTTCGGCTCTTTTGGTGATTTCCGGCGAAGAACTCCGGTAAAGTTTGAGTTATGTGATGGGTAATGTTTTTAAATTCGGTTTTGGGTTTGATTTTGGGGATTGGATTGAGGTTGGGTAGTGGTTGGTGGTGATGCGATTGTGCGTGTAGGGGTTGCGGTCGTGACGGTGGTTGCGGTGTTGGGGTTGGAAATGGAAATGGTTGCTGTTTTGGGTTGGTAGGTGGTGGTGGTTAGCTGGAACTGTTGAAATCCGATCGGCAGTGGGAGTGCTTGGCTGCCTTGATGGTGGTGGCGGTTGATTTGAGGGTCGAAGGTGGTCGGGTGGTGACGGGGATTTTGAAATTGTGGAGATTTGTGTGCAGCAGTTGGCAGGGTTGAGGGCTTACCAAGAGGTTGGAGCTTTGTGTGGTTTCTTGGTTGTGTGAGGATTGAAAGAAAATAACCTTAGGTTGTTTGATTAATTTTGGTAGATTGAGGGAGTCTTGTTGATTGAGGATGAAGTGTAGGCATGCTGATTAGTTGAATTGCAGGAATGAGGATGGATTGCAGGCATCTGCCATTTCTATTAGGGAAAAGAGGGAGAGAATCAAGGAGTTTGAAATCTGAAAATGGAAGATGGCTTGCTGAAGTTGGTAGATTGCTGTTGCATTTTGGTAAGTTGCGAATTGATTGCTAATTGAGGATGGATTGCAGGGAGCTGGATGCAGAATTGAGGGCTGAAAGAGGAATACAGATTTTGGAAAGCTGAAACTGAATTCTCTTGATTGAGGCTGATTTGCAGGATTGCAGTAGGATGAAAATTGTGATTTAGGGAAGAGGGAGAGAATTAGGAATGTGAGGATGGAATTAACATGTGGGGAAAATGGGTTTTCAGAATAATTCCATGTAGGGTTGGAGCTTGAAATCTGAAATGGAATATTTTGCAAGTGTTAAATGTTGATTTAGGAGGTAAATTTATGGAAAGTATGGGGAAATGAATTTTTTACTAATTGGGGGTGCTGATTGTGGTTTAAAAATGGAAAAACAGAGGCTGAACTTTAATCGATTGATAATAAGAATAAAGTTTGATCTTGGGCTTTAAAAATCATTAAGATTTTGAATTAAGATTTAAAATGGTGACGTTGGGATCTTTTGAATAAGATTCTGAAATTTAAATATGATGAATATTAATTTAATTTCATTTATAATTTGGCTAGACGAACACTCCTTTAAATTAAATGGAAAAAGTCGTAGCGACGCGTATTTAAAGTTCTAAAAAAATATTTTAGAAACAATCGAAAATTCTCGGTCGCTACAACCCTACCACCTTAAAATAATTTCGTCCTCGAAATTTAAAACTTACTTGGTCTAAAATATCTGGATATTTGGCCAGAATTTCTTCTTCTTTTTCTCAGGTAACCTCATCGCTACCATGTCTACCCCACTGGACTTTGACTAAAGGAGTCTCTTTGTTTCTTAAGACATGCACTTTTCTCTCTACTATGCACATATGTGCCTCTTCATAAATCAAATATTTCTGGACTAAAATAAACTAATAATTCACCATGTGATTTGAATCATGAACATACTTTCTCAGTAGGTAAACATGAAAGACTTTGTGAACAGCTGCAAGTTCTGGTGGCGAAGTCAAAAAATAAGCCACATTACCTACTTTCTCCAATATTTCAAATGATCCGATAAAATGAGATCTTAAATTCCCTCTCTTGTCAAAACGAAAGGTACCTTTCATAGGATCTATACTAATATCGAAACCACAAAATATTCATTGATCCAAATGCTTAACCTAAAAATCAAGAAGATTGATCAAGAATAAATCCTTATGATCCAAAATATATAAGTGCGATATCAATTCCAAAATATTGAGTACAAAACCCAAACTTGGCAGAATCTTTCTAAAAAGATTTACCAACGTAATCATTTATAAGCTCGACTGAAACTTCCTTTTCAAAATTGGAGAATTCAAACTTAAATCCTTTAATCCATACTTTTAAATCATGAATCAAAGTACTCGGTATCACATGCTAATTCTAACTGAGGACTTAAAACATCATACGGATCAGATATGTTATTCTCAAACTTAAGAAACCTCACTAATTTTCCAATCTGAAGTTCAAGATTCAATTTTTCCTGTTCTCCCAAAACTTCAATTCATGTCACACTATGAACAATACTCTGATTAAGCCTATCACCATTGAATAAGACTTCTATGAATCATATAGTATTCTTCATCATGTTTGCTTAACCTAAAGATACAATCCCATTATAAGTAAAAGTCACACAAATGATCTTCTCAGATTTTCCATTATTGTAGCCACAATACTTTATTCACATCAAAAGTGCAACCGACAATAAATAATCAAAACTGCATCATCAAAACTTTAAATAAACCCATATATTATGACTCAAAACAAAAATTCCCTATCTATGTAATATTTTTCACCATAATGCAATAAACCATCAAAATGAGATCAATTGACTCAATATATTCACACAATTCTTCACGGGATAACCATAACATCCCTTAACCGTCTAGTCATCATATCTTATAGTAATCATGTAACCTGTCACTTATCATCGTATCATATGACCTCAAATGTTCATATTAATCTCTCTAAGATTTCAATATAAATACCATCATACCTATCACGTGAAACTTATACGTCAATCTGCTCACTAAGATTATATATCAATATCTCAGACTAATAAATCTTGGATTCTGCCATATATCACTCTTTCTGCACACTACTCCGTAATAAGTCATCACTGTGAAGTCTTATCTCTATTTTCCCTAAATTCTTTCCACGAGAACAATTACATAAAATTTCATTTCTTATTTTCTAAACAAGATACCATTATTAACAATCTCCAAAATTTCAAGATATGATAAATCATAAGCCTTTCTCTGATCAAATGCATTACTTCATCAATACTTGTACAAATCTAGGACTTGATAAAGTTTCTTTCATCAATATTGAAAACTTAATGTACATCAGTGAATCATTCACACTACGAGGAAATCCTGATTCATTTCCATGACTGAGACTCCTCTTTCTTCGAATTCTACTTAGAACCAAATATAGCATAACTTATTCATGATAAATCAACTTATTTCATAATCTCAACACATCATCACCTTCAGTTCTCGCAATAAGAAAAATCAAACAAAATCATATGAATTCTAGAACAATTCATAAAAACTTTAAATCTCATTTTTTTTCAAAGGAAAGTAACGATAAATAATTTAATTGGAAATATTCATAAAACTTGACTTTAAAAAAATAGCATCATTATTAATTTTCCCTCGCTGCCCTTCATTCTCCACCATCTCCGAAATCTGCTAAAGCTGTTAAATAACGGGATGAGTATTTCGAAGAAATACTGAGCAGACTCATTGTCAATAATTAATTTACAGAATAATTGAACACATACTTATGCAATCATACAATGACATCATCATCATCATCATCATTGGCTCTTTAAAAATCATAACGTGTGGGTAGTCTTCTCTCATGCATTAAAGCATGTAAGTTATGCATAACAACATCATTTCTCATCTTATCACATTAGAGATATTTTCGTCTTGTCTCATCTTATGAATCAAAACATTTAAATCATATAAAATTCACATAATACATGCAAATATAATTTAAACAAATTAGTGGGGGGCAAGTCTACCTCAAATCACGAGTTTGAAAATAGAACAGGAAAGCCACGTTAATCTTCAAAATCATTGAGTGTTTCGTCTAGCCAAAAGAAAATTAAATTAATTTAGTATTTTCGAAAATCGAAATATTAAAGTGATAAAATAAAGTTTAGGGGATTAAATTGAAATTTTAAAGAAATTGGGATTTACAAAGTTTTGGTGGCTGAAATAGACTTTTCAAAAATAGTGGGGTTAACAGTAGGAGTTAAGGAATTTAGGGTCTGATCTGTTAGAATGCTCAAACTTTTGGGAATGAAATTAAAACTTTTAAAATTAAAAGGACTGAAATTGAATACTTTTCAAACTTGGGGGCTAAGGGTAAATCTTCAAACCATAAAAATAACATCTCTCTCTCTCTCTCTCTCTCTCTCCATGGGGAGGGGTGAAACCCCTTCCTCCGATTCCAGTCGGCACCAACTCTAGCGGGGATACCTCCGTCACATGGCGGCGACGAGCATGGGTGTGGGTGTGTGAAGGGAGGAGATTTTGGGTGTTGTGGCTTTTGGAGTTGTCGTTCGGTTGGGAGTCATGGAGGTGGCGGTATTGAAATAAATTCTTGGTTTGGGTGTGATGTTAGAAGCAGTGTGGTTCGGCTTGGAGATTAAAGTCTTGGAAGTGAGGGTGGTTGTGACCTGGTTGATGTTCGATCGTGGCTTGATGAAAGGGGAGGTGGTGGTGTTTCGAAAATGGGGCAGTGCTGGGCGATTGTTGGTGGCAGTTCGGCTATTGGAGTGATGAGAGGTTGTGTGTAAAATCATGGGGATGGTTGGTTGAGAGCTTACCCAGAATTGTCGACTGCAACTCTTTTGTATGGGTTGTGGTGGTGTGAAGGATGAAGTGGAGGTGGGAAAATATACATTGAGTTGGATTCAAAATTTTTAAATGCTTGATTGGTGATTGAGTGAGTGAGAATCAGGGAGGAAAACTTGTTGATGGAGAGGAAATGGATGAAGAAGCTGGCAAATGGAAATTTGCAACACTGGGAAAAGCGTGTGATAAAGAAATGGGGGAAATGGTAAGATTTTGGAAATAAGAACCAGCCATGAATGCAGAGAACTTGGGAGGGAGGATTTCTGGGAATTAATCGTGGATGATTATGCTGTAAGATTGATTGGGCTTCATGAATTTTGGCCAAGGATTGATGAGGAATTTAGGCCAAAATCCACCTAATATGTACACAATTTTAAATTTGACACCCTCAAATATTTAACTTGAGATCTACCACCTGCAGTCCAAAAAATTGTAGAAATATCACCCAATATATATAATCTTAAATTGCTGATATAAAGGAATTCTAGTAAATCCACCAAGTAGCAGTTCCTACTTTTTCGCAAAATTGTTAATGACTGAGCTATCCTTCCAAACCTTCCCCATTTCATTCAAGCAAACTAAATTCCAGTGGAAATGATTATGCTATTGATTCAAATTCTATGTACTGTATCATGAGTCAATTCCAACCTTCAAACAGAAAAAAAAAATTCCAGCAATAACAAGCTTCAGAATTATCGATGATTTTATGATTTTGCGTCATAAAATTGTATATTTAACTGAAATTTATCATCCAAGTTGAAATCGGTATCATACAGAAATCGCAACCTTCAACATCTACAATTTTGGTGTCTGATTAGTGAAAATAGTGTGTGTGAATTGAAAAATAAGAGATCAAAACAAAGGTTGCTGAGTTTCTTCTATAATGCTCATGAAGTTAAAAACCATGTTTCTCTTGATGATTACTGCCGGCTTGGGAAGACACGGAAGATTCAGGCTACTTATTATCTCTTGATTAATGAATTGCTACTTGGGTTTTTGTTGCAAAGCATTGGAGTTCAGTCACAGAAAGTCGTATTTGAGAAGTTGAAACTTCCAGTTTCACGTGGTTCAGATAAAATTTTGTTGCCGTCCAGAAATGACGTGTTCATCACTGATTATCTTCTATTGAAGGATCTCTTTGAATAGTCATATTCGAAGCCATTATTTATATATCTGGTATCATCAGCCGGCCTAAAAATAAGTTGGTTGAAATTTATTGCAAAATTGGAGTTTGAAATTTATCCAAACCTGTTCAAAAAATTGAGCAATCTGTAATTGATACTATTGGTCCAAAGTAGTTGAATCCAAAGGAAATTTGCATTGGAATAGGATTGTTTAAGCTAATTCTTGGTTTCCTAGCTTATCTCTAAGTCAAGATACACACTTTTACGATCGTTAAGGGACAATATTCATGGTCGAATACATTGTTGATTTGTGTTGATCCCCCCACATCCGTGCAGACCGTGCTCAATATTGTAACTAAACCATTATTAGAATTTACAGTTTCAACAAACTAATTCGAGTTATTATTTAAGATAATTGCTTCTTCTTTTGTTTTTAACTGTAGCCTCATACTAGAATATTTCCCCAACCGTACAAAAGGCACGACAACAAAGATATATTTCTAGGTGATCAGGAAGACTCAAGTTAAGAATTGGTTTTTTTAGTATGTCTATATTTGGCATACGACATCTGATTTTCCATTTGGATGTGTTAGGCCCGAATGGCGAGTTGCAGGGGTATCTGGAGGGACTTGCAGATGTTGATAATGTTCATCTTATGTAAAAGAGCATTCATTTGGACAGCCTGCAATAACACCTTCAATCCTGACTGGGTTTTACTACACTAAGATTGTTCGAGAGTTTCGCGAGAAAGATGATAAAAGTACTTGCAAATTAAGCAAGTTCAAATCTTGTTAGAAATTAATGTTGGCACAAGATAATGCTGGCAATATCGTTCCTGAATTTGGAAAAGAAGAGGAAGATAAAAGCGATATGTAAACAATTTGAGTTTGTATTTCCGCTTGAAACTTCTTATTTTTAATATGAAGAATTATTCTCCATGTGATAAAACTTTGATGTGATAAAAAAAAAGGTTTTTTACATGTAAATTTCTCTTGAGGATTTTTTTTAAAGTTGATTCACAGAATCTAAAAAGAAGTGATTCACGGAAAAGTTGAACTCAATTTCACTGGCCTTTAGTGGAGTACTTCATTATTAATCAAGAAAATATGAAGATAATAATGAAAAGGCAGAATAATAAAGTGCCATCTTGAAATTTTATATTAATAGGAAAAAATGAAGGATTATTAGGATCGAGCAACATGATTATAAAAGTGTGTATCTTAACGATTCAACAATGATTGCCCTGGTGAAGTTAAACAAGTTGCTCAAATTTTGGCTTTGACTGAGCGGCTTGTTGATGAGGCCAATCATCATTGGAAGTATAGTGTACATATATCTACTAGAACTAGTTGATTTTTCATTTCCTTTTGGGTATCCTTGATTCTTTCTAATCCTATTGACGATGGCTTTACAGACTCTTACATGAATCTGTAGCGAGTGGTTGCTACTAAGTTCTTGCCGGAATGGAAGCCTTAGGAACCATTATGCATGTAGACTGACATGGAAGTTCTGAAGAATCCACTCTGAGTTTTTTAATTCTGTGTTTTGCATACGTGACAAAACTGAAATCTCGGTATCCATATCTCCATGTGCCCTTTTTTGAATTATTGATTGGGTTTCAGTTATGACTATGGAGGTTGTAACTGATTTCTTGTTTTTCCCTATTAATAAATTTCCATTTTTTGCTCCTATAATTTAGGATGACATATTTGTAATTCATTTAGATCAGGATGACATTTCTAAAATAAAGATATTCATTGTGGCAAATAGCAAAATGAAGTTTCATCATGCGGCATCAGTGCAACTTCCCCAGGATTGATTGGTTGGATTTAAAAGGGCTTGAAGGATTGGTAATAACATTTGGGTTTAAAAGGGCTTGAAGGATTGGTAATAGCATTTGGGTTTAAAGACTTGGATTGGATTAAAATAGTTTTGGACTTAAAATGGTTAAAGTTTGGACTAAAAATTATCAAAGATAAATTTGGAAAATTCTTAAAATTGAAATTGGACTTTAAAAATTAATAATGAAAATAAGATACTTTCAATAAAATTGAAACTGGACTAAGGTTTTTAAAATAAAATTTAATTTCACTTTATTGGCTATATGATCACGTTTTTAAAAATCAATGGGTGAAGTCGTAGCGACACGCTTTTAAAAAAACGTATAATATTTATTTAAATAAGTCACAAAAATTCTCGATCATTACAACCCTACTCCCTTAAAATAATTTTGTCCCCAAAATCTTAAACTTTCTTGATCTAAAATATCTGGGGTACTTAGCCAAAATTTCTCTTTCCCAAGTAGCTTCATCACTACCGTGTCTACCTCATTGGACTTTAACTGAGGAACTTCTTGGTTTCTAAGGACATAGAATTCTCTCTCTCTCTCTCTCTCTCTCTCTCTCTCTCTCTCTCTCTCTCTCTCTCCATCCATATGCGATTCTTCCTCTCGAAGCCATTTGGGACCCTTCTCCATTGACTTTGGCAGTTCTTCGCGACCTTCAAAACCACAAAATCCGAATAACAAATTGATTCCACTACACAAGAGCAGCAACAACGCCACTGCATCGATGAAGCCATCGTTGCGTTGATCGACGACGCAAAATCATGCTACGGCAGCAACTTCGACGAAAACGACTAGTGCGTATTATTAGAGTGTTCCTCACCTGAAGTCATCAGTAATTACAATTGTGGTGCATGCCCGAAGAGTGTGGATTACACTAAAGTGAGTAACAAGAACAGGATGTGCAGGCGGTGTGGGAAAGAGGAATCACGTGTGTTGCTTTTGCCACGCAGGCATCTCTATCTCTGCATAGGTTCCTCCCTACTTTCCCCACCTATAACTCCACCAAAACTGCTAGTGTTCACATTAACCTTACCTCCTAAAATTAAGATACTCGTTTCTGCAATTTCAACGAAGAATCGCAAAAACAAATTGATTCCATTGCACTTGTATTGCGTGGTGTGTGCGCTGTTATTGGTGGTGGAGGTAATTACAATTGTAACTAATTACATAATGAAATAAACTTACAATTGTAATTAATTACAAAATTGAAATAAAGTTATAATTATATTTCTGACAATAGTCCGACGACGGTGGTTGCAGCGGTGGCTAATTAAAAATTACGAATTACACTAATGATTTACTAATTCATAAGCTACAATTGTAATTAATTACAAAACTGAAATAAATATACAATTTTAATTAATTACAAAACCTGATTCTGATAATTATTTTGATACTTGAATAATTGGTTATAAATCACCTGATTACAAAAAAATTTATATTTAAATGTTTGTAATTATGAACTTAACCCTAAAACAAGACAAGGAATTTCACTTTCAAATCAAATAAGGTACAGAAATTACTTGACCTGAAATTTTGGAATCCATTATTTTCATTATTGTTTATCAAACATGTCAGAAAGATCAATAATTTCAGAGAGACATTTTTAAGCGACATTGTGATTAATGCATATTCATTGGGTGATGAAAAAGTAAGTGGTGGGATAGTTATAACCATTACCCAATGAATGTAAGCCACATCACAGTGTCACTTAAAATGTTCTCTTATTAATGCCTCCCTAGAATCAATCAAGAAAGATACACTTCCACTGTAGCTAAAATTCCCCCTTATATATTTCACTTTAAGCCCTTGTTTATTACGTTAGAATCTTTTCAAAATCAACAATTAAACATTTTTTAAAACTCGTTCAATCTTTTCTATTAACTTTATTTAAAATCTACTAAGATTCTGATTTTAATCTCTACCAAACTCCTTGACGAATCCATCTGTTAGAAAATCGTATCGAAAGTATACAATTTAGCCCTTGTTTGGCTCCATTATAATTAAAACACATGTTTTTCTCTCTTCTTCTCAATCACACATTTATCAATAAAATAATATTATACATAAATTCATAAAAGATTTCATACATTTTAACCATACATTCTCTTAAAAATGCTTACCAAATATATTGTAAAAACATATTTGATATGTTTTACTCAATATCGATTTTTCAAGTCTTATTTAATATATCAAACACACTCTAGATGTATTACTTCACTTTGTATATGTGTTGTGCTAGCTCTTTATAGACAGATACAAGTGAATGATGAAGAACTTAACTGTGCTGATTAAAAGTACAAATCTATCATTTTACAGAAAATGTCCTGGTGGAATCTTCAATACAAAGAGTTATAATTTGAATTCATAAATTACGGAGAAAATTTAATGTTTATTTTTCCACATTCATTACTAGATATTTATCATAGCATTGATCGTGATTTTTTTCCTCATCTTTCCCAAGAAAACAATGAATATGTAAATTTTCATTATTCTGAATAATGGATATGTGGCATGGTAATTGACAAGAATTTGCATTGAAAAGAAGAAGTAGGAGACAACTTTTTATTTTCTATTATTAGATACACAACATATGATTCATTCATATTCAATCAACTAAATAAAAACTTCTTAAAAAACGATGAGACTATGTGCTGTTAAACACACTCTAAGTGTTGGTCGGACATTAACAATATTCATTTTTATGTTTCTTTGTTTTATTTAAATGAGATCCAAAGAAATTTTGATTATTTCATGGATAGAATTCAAAGTAATGTATTTTTTATGAGAAGTTAATGTTTTCTTTGAGAATTGCAATTTTTTTTGAAAAAATTCATTATAGTATTTGTGAGTGCCAATCTTGGAATTAGGTTGCTCTTAACATTTATCAACATCAATCCAGTTAAATGGACTTATTTATTGCAACTTGGAATGTAATTTTTCTCAAAGAAAAGCTTGATCATGAGACATGCTTTTATATATTAAATTGAAGATAATTCTAAGCTTGTGTTATAGTAATCTATAGAATAATACAAGAAAAACGGGTTCTTCTAAAATGCTTCTTTGGATTTTAAATATGCTATATTTTAATCAATTAGTTTATTTATTGATGTAAAATATAGGGAAAAATAATTCATAACAAAATTATAAATCACGTGCAAAGCACGTGTTTCCAACTAATATTTTTAAAATGTGAGATATTTATTTTAAATATAGAGTATTTTAAAGAATAAGAAAAATGCTAAAAAAGGGCTTGATATATGATGTGATTGCCGTATTCGGTGGCCATTGGATGATTTAGCCTTTGAAAAAAGTGGTTTTAAACATGTTTTTAACAACCTAATTTTCAAACTACTTTTTATTTACATATATTTTCTCTCATTTTTCAACCACATATTTTACTTAGAAAAAATAAAAAATGTGTTTTAAAACACACAACTTTTAACAAACAGAGAAATACGTGACTGAAAAAAAGGTTTTGGAAGTTGTATGTGATTATAAAGTTGCTTAGAAAATTGAGTAAGCCTATGTTTAGTAATAGTTCTTTTTTTTATAAAAAAAGAATGTGATGTTTTCGAGGTAAAATATGTGGTTAAAAAATGATTTTATAAAAAAAATGATTTGAAAAAAACGTGTTGTTTTATAAGTTTACCAAATAGAGGCGTCACTGTTTGATAAAAGTTTTTGTTTATAAATAAAAAATGTGATGTTTGATGCAAAATATTTGTTTAAAAAGTTATTTGAAAAAATGTGAGTATGTGCAAAGCACGTGTTTCCAACTAATATTTTTAAAATGTGAGATATTTATTTTAAATATAGAGTATTTTAAAGAATAAGAAAAATGCTAAAAAAGGGCTTGATATATGATGTGATCGCCGTATTCGGTGGCCATTGGATGATTTAGCCTTTGACAAAAGTGGTTTTAAACATGTTTTTAAAAACATAATTTTCAAACTACTTTTTATTTACATATATTTTCTCTCATTTTTCAACCACATATTTTACTTAGAAAAAATAAAAAATGTGTTTTTAAACACACAACTTTTAACAAACAGAGAAATATGTGACTGAAAAAAAGGTTTTGGAAGTTGTATGTGATTATAAAGTTGCTTAGAAAATTGAGTAAGCCTATGTTTAGTAATAGTTTTTTTTATAAAAAAAGAATGTGATATTTTCGAGGTAAAATATGTGGTTAAAAAATGATTTTATAAAAAAAAATGACTTGAAAAAAAATGTATTGTTTTATAAGTTTACCAAATAGAGGCGTCACTGTTTGATAAAATTTTTTGTTTATAAATAAAAAATGTGATGTTTGATGCAAAATATGTGTTTAAAAAGTTATTTGAAAAAATGTGAGTAATTAAAAAATGGTTCAAAGAAATGAGTTACTATAAAAAATAAAAAATAAAAAAATAAAAACTATAAACAATTACAAAACAGTTGCTAAAATAAAAAATGTGATGTTTGATGCAAAATATATGTTTAAAAAGTTCTTTGAAAAAATGTGAGTAATTAAAAAATGGTTCAAAGAAATGAGTTACTATAAAAAAAAAAAAAAAAAAAAAAAAAAAAAAAAAAAAACTATAAACAATTACAAAATAGTTGCTAAAATATAGTTATTCGTGATTAATTTGTTGAGTAGATGTTTAGCAGCCATTATTCCACTGTTGGCACATGAATCAGGATTTATGTGGGAAAAAGTTGGTTAATTTAGATAAATTATTAATTGACATTTTTAAGAAACATTATGATGTAGTACACATGATGCTATAAAAATTCCTAACCTTGACGTGGTAAGATATAGAGTTGCTTGATCACTGAAAAAGATGGATTGATTCGCCTTAGATCACCTGCAAAAACGGAAAGGATGATTCTCTTTATCGCCCCTCCTGTATAAGAATTAGTTTTCTAGAGAAAGTAGAGAGAGAAATATATATAATTGGAAAACTGTTTTAATGATGAATGAATATATTCGATCAGAGGAGCTGTGTTTATAGGGCTTAAAATCCTGTAACCTTCTTCTATTATGAGAAGGAGTCCTCTTTTTGTAAGCTTACCTTTTAAGAGAATAATCCTTATAAGGATTGAACTTCCCTTTTTTGGGAATCTTTCCTTATGGAGAGTACATTATCTTGAGGTCCAAGAATATGGCCTATTCATGAAGCCTATAGACAAAGGATGAGTCGAGGTATGCTTGCATGGGATTTTGGTGTGATGAGGTCGGGATGGACCGACCAGAGAACCCATGATGCAGCAAGAGAAGAATGTGGTCGAGTAATACCAGACCTTACCATTGGAATCTGACCGAGCATGATGTCCGACCTATGGACATGTGAGGAGATAATCCAATGAGGTCGGGCAATATGCCCGACTTGTCCTTGACAGGGAAGACCTTAATGTAAATTATGTGATCAGGAAAATCCTACCAATCATTGGCCCCCGCAAGTCAAAGATCAGGACAAGATTTCTGGGTGCATGGGTATTTGACAACTATCACACGTTTTCACCAACTAAGGGACTTTAATGCAATGAATAGTCTCTCTTTAGATGTATGGCACGTGGCAGGAGTTGAGGCGGAAATTTTGAAATGTTTCATGCCAGTTTTTCCTATATATATGTGGTCCCCATAATCTCGATCTTTTTACTTTTCTATTTTTTTAGAGATCAGAGAACTCCTTGGGCAACTAGCATGACCTCTCCTTCTACAAAAAATTCACTAGCACTTAGCTAAGCTCGACCTATCCCGACCTTTTTAACTCCATTATTTATTCTAGGAAGATAAGGTGAGGCAGGTGACAATGGACGACCTTAGGGAGGTAGAAAGCTTAGATGAACCTCTAGAGGTTGAACCTTTAGGCTTCTACCAACCCCCGCCTAGTTTTCAAGAGGGTGAGTTTGAAAGTGGGGAAGAGGTTGAGGACAATCCTCGAATAGGCAAGGAACCGAGATAGGCTGAACTTGAACTCCCGACCTATTATAATAAAATGAAAGAACATATGGTCGAGATAGACATGAGGAGGTATAGGTTGGTAGATAGTTATACTACTAGGGTCCCGGACAAAGACGAGCTCTCTTACCAATGTTGGGAAGGGGAGATGGTTGTGTATCATGAGGCCTTAATAGCCGGGCTTAGGTTTCCTCTGCACCACTTTTTTGTGATTTCTTGTTGACCACGAGCATATTTCTAGGTCAGCTCGCTCCTAATGATTGGAGGATCCTTGTATATTTCTTTATTTTGTGTAGGAGTCTAAGAATAGAACCAACAGTTAATCTTTGTAAATGTCTATTAGAGCTTAAGTATTTTTCGCAGTGTAATTGCTTTGTGTATTTGTGTGGAGAAAGGCTTATTTCAGGTTCCATGGGTTCCTTCCTCCATCAAGTACTGGAAAGAAAAATTCTTTTTCATCAAACCGAGAGAGGGAGAGAACATATTTTGACCGACCTTTAGAAGGCGCAATGTCGATAGTTTTAATAGGGTAGGTAATTTGAATGAGGATGCAATTACTGAGCTCATGGCCAATGCAGTGAGGGTGTGCGACTTCGGGTTATTGGCTGAAGAGGCCAATGACCTTGTAAATAATGACATTCTTGACCAAGCCGGCCTTGACCTTCAGCCCAGTAGGGTTCGGCCTCTTAAATTACGTAAACAACAACTTCCTTAATGCAGTTCCTTTTTCTTAGCACTTTCCTTTACCTTAGATCTGACTTTCCCGATCTTAATGTATTTCAGGGATGGCTTTTGACTCTAAAGCATTGAAGGAGGTTGCCCTGGCTAAGGCTCAGGACGCTCGGGCTAAGCGAGCTGAGGACGGGATAGCCTGGAGACATCCTCAAAAAAGGACAAGAGTTACTTCATCTAGCCCAAGGAAATCCTCTCATTCCAATGCAGAGGTTGAGTGCCCCAGGGTGGAGAGGCCACACAAGGGATCGGGCTCCCCCACCCTCTGATTCTGAACTGGAGCCAGAGAATCCGACTCTTCCTGACTACAGGAAGAAGATGCAAGACTCCCTGCATCCAGACTTTGTCAAGAAGTATCAGTATGAGGTCGGTCTGGAACGAGGAGTGGAACATATTATGAGTGTAGTGCTTCAAGTAAAACTCGAGGTGTTATTTCATTAGCTTAATCTTTTGCATAAGATTTTTCTAACTCATTTTCTCGATCTGTAGATGCTTAGTATTAATCAAGGAGTAGCTAAACAAAGCATTGAGCGGGGTGAGTGATGTGTTCCGGACCCTCGACAATCGGAGTCATAGCAGACTTGACAGAAAAGTTAAATATTCAAGCCAAATAAAAGTGCAATCCAGTTAACCATGTCGGAATTAGATGCATAATATGTGTTTTTCGAGTAGAAATAGGCCACTAAGCAAAACTCATGGGCTAAGGCCCTTGAGCCGACTGATTTTATGGCCAAATTTCATCATTTGGGGCTTCAAAACAGCAAGTCAATTATGCAGACGAAAATTAGGGGTTTTTGCTTATTTTTAGGTTAAATTTTGTTTTTAATTATTTGTTTGCCTATTTTAGTCTAATTAGAATTCTATTTTGAGTCAATTAGCGGCTAGGTTATTTTACTTATTTATATTTCTTTCCATTTATTGTAATTCAGACTTTGATTTTGATATAAACAGTTTTTATTGAAGATTCAATAAAAGTTATAGGTGGATTCCTATGTTTTTTAGAACTTATCAAGAATATTTCTTGTGGCGTTCAAATCAGAGACTTACCAAGGAGATTGGACAATTCCTTGTCGTGTTTCGAAAGTCGTGGTTCTTTTTTCCGCATCGTCGAGCCATCGTGTCGTGAATATCGGGTCATGATTCATCCGTCCAACCACAACCTGAGTTCGGAACTTTAGGGCGTTTCTTCTGCGCTTCGAATCTCATCATCTGGTATCAGAGCTGGACTCTGAATTCAGGTTTTTCTATCCAGTTTGATTTTTATGTTTATCATCGAGTCCCATAAAAATCATCCATGTCTTGTTGAGTGTTTTGTTTTCAGTTTTTTTGAATTCTTCTTGTTCTTGAGTTTGTTGAGTCTTTAATCCAGAAAATCGTTCCAAATTTTTTTTAAAAGTGTTTGTTTTGCTTAATTCTTATCCGAATTAAGTTCCGTTTGTTTTGACGCGTTCGTGTCGAATTTTTGGATTTATATTAAAAAAAAAATTATTTTCCGAAAATTCATCAATTGTTCAAAAAAAAAGTCGTTCCAAAATTCAAGAACCACTTTCTTGAATTTCCTTAAATTCTTGATATTCTTTTCCTTTCAAGTCAGCAATAAAATTCGTTCTTGCTATTTGATGTCTGAATCCTCTTCATTCTTGAATTTTTTTAATGTCACATAAGGAATGAATTATGATCCGGGCTCTTTATTCCAAACTAGGTGTTATGTGAATCATAAGGGGTGCAGTTTGGCGATTGATGGAAACTGTTTTACTAATTTCGTTAGTAGCACCGTGGTTGAAAAATTAGGATTGCCCCTAGAACCACACTATAAATCTTATAGGATGACATGGATGAGGGAGTTTGGGAATTTCAATGTAAGCAAACAAGTTCTAGTGCATATCACACAGGGAATGTATAGTGAGGATGTATAGTGTGATGTAGTGCCATTGAAATCTTATCATATTTTATTGGGAAAACCTTGGAGGTGTAAGAGAGAGGCTGTTTATGATAAGAGTATGCACATATACAAATTCCTTAAGAAAGGGAAAACATGCGCACTATATGGGTTGACATTAGAGGAAGCACTAGAAGATTCACGGAGGGCAAGGAAGGAGAGTGAAAAGTAGTGTAATAGGAGGCATCGTGGGGATAAGGATATTGATAAGAAGGAGGGAGAGTTGAAATTAAAAACAAATAAACAAACTCCAAAATTTGATGAGGAAAAGGTGGAATTGGGAAGCGAGGAATTGATTAGAAATGAAATTGTTGATGATAAGAGGAATGAAATGAAAGTTGGTGTAAAAGTTCAACATTTGAACTTTGAATTGAAAAATCTACATTTGGATAGTGATGAGGTAGTGTGAGAGCATGGTGATAAAAGTGTGGAGTTAGGAGATGTAGTTGAGTTTGAAGATGAAAAATTTGAACAAGAAGTTGCAAAAGAGAAAAGAGGCGAAGAGAAGAGCCTCGTGGTTCAAGAAGTGGAGTTGGTGGTGGTTTATCATGAATACAAGGATCCATACCTTGTACCTTATGAAGCTAACGTTTCCCTCCCCATTTTGTTTAAATCTTTTTTGCAGGTTAATTATGTTTGGAAGCTTCAACCACACTACATATGGAAAAGGAAGTTCAAGCTCCATCTCTTTCATGTTTTCCAATCAAATGAGCATAATTTATTGAACTCATGGCATGGAAGTAGAAATTTTCCGTTTGATCCAGGAGGTGAAGTGAAACAACAGGAACAAAGCTATGATTCGGGACTAATCATCCTAAAGAAGGAGGGTATGATGTGTTCCAGAATCGGAGTCATAGCAGGCTTAACGGAAAAGTTAAATATTCAAGCTAAATAAAAGTGCAATCTAGTTAACCATGTCGGAATTAGATGCATAATATGTGTTTTCCGAGTAGAAATGGGCGACTAAGCAAAACTCATGGGTAAAAGCCCTTGAGCCAACTGATTTTATGGCCAAATTCCATCATTTGGGGCTTCAAAACAGCAAATCAATTATGCAGACGGAAATTAGGGTTTTTGCGTATTTTTAGGTTAAATTTTGTTTTTAATTATTTGTTTGCCTATTTTAGAATTTTAGTCTAATTAGAATTCTATTTTGAGTCAATTAGCGGCTAGGTTATTTTACTTATTTATATTCCTTTCCATTCATTGTAATTCAGACTTTGATTTTGATATAAACTGTTTTTATTGAGGATTCAATAAAAGTTATATGTGGATTCCTATGTTTTTTAGAACTTATCAATGATATTTCTTTTGGCGTTCAAATATCGAACTTATCAAATATTTGTTAGAATATTTGTGGCGTTCAAATCAGAGACTTACCAAGGAGATTGGACAATTCCTTGTCACGTTTCGAAAGTTGTGGTTCTTTATCCCGCATCGTCGAGCCATTGTGTCGTGAATATCGGGTCATGATTCATCCGTCCAACCACAACCTGAGTTCGGAACTTTTCGGTGTTTCTTCCGCGCTTCGAATCTCATCAGTGAGACTGCAAGTCAACTTGTCCACTTCGCCTAGTACGAGGCAACCCTAGCTACTGCTGCTGAAGAAGCACTAGTGAAGATCTGACATGAACTTGAATCTACAATTCAAGAGCGCGAGTCAGTCGGGAAGAAAATGTTCGCTTGGCTGCGGAGCTGAACCAGGCTCAAGAGAGGGAACTCCAAGCCGGGGAATCTGTAGTGGAGGCGTTCAAGAGCTCGTAAGAGTACAAGCTCACCCTTGGCAACTTTGCACTTGAGTCCTACACTCAAGCTATCAAGCAAGGAAGGGCTTGGTGTCTTCTTAAGGTGCCCGAGCTTGATACCAATCCAATGGGGGAATTTCCTTGGGTCCTGATGACCTCGACCTCACCCAGTTCGAGGAGGAGGAAGAGGACCGTGAAGTGGTCGGGAACGATGAAGATGGCAGCGAGCCTCAAACTTGAATTTTTTGCTAAAAATTTTTGTAAACTTGTCTTTTTCCTAGGGTATGCCTAGCTGACTGCTTGTAAAAAAATTTTAATTTTTTTTTTTACTTTGAATAAATTTGCAAGCTTTATCAAACATGTGCTTCTTACTTGTGTGTTTTACTAGAAAATTATTCATAAGGTTGAGTATACAAGCTAATCTTGTAAAAGTTTACATATGAAAGGGCTTTGACCTCATGCCTTGAAGGAAAATCCTTGTATGGTCGAGCATTTTG
Source organism: Ligustrum vulgare (assembly GCA_963555705.1). NCBI lineage: Eukaryota > Viridiplantae > Streptophyta > Magnoliopsida > Lamiales > Oleaceae > Ligustrum > Ligustrum vulgare. The sequence goes on along the minus strand of OY743181.1, from coordinate 34,133,768 downwards.
GTCGACCTTATGAATTTCTCATAAGAAAGGGGTCAAGCCTTTGACTTTGTGATTTTTAGGAGTTATTTTGTAAAGTCGGGCATATAGGCCGACCATTGTAAACTTTTTTGTACAAAGAAGGACACAAGCCCTTGACTTTGTGTAACTGAAGGAAATAGTTTGATAAGTCGGGTAAATTGGCCAACCTTGTAGAATTTTGCTCAAAGAAGGGTCCGAGCCTTTTGACTTTGTGTAGATAATAGGTCAGGCACATGGGCGGTTCCTATGACTCTTCTTAATGAAGCAATTACTGAGGTCGGGCATGGTGGTCGACCTTGTAAATTTCTTGTAGGGGAATTATTTGTAAGGAAATAATTTGTAACGTCTCACCATGTGACGGACATTGTAAAGTATTTGCGAGGAAATAGTTTGTAACGTCCTTCCATATGACAGACATTGTAAATTATTTGTTAGGAAATAATTTGTAACGTCTTGTCATGTGAAAGACATTGTAAATAATTTGTAAGGAAATAATTTGTAATGTCATGCCAAGGGCCAGACATTGTAAATTATTTGTAACAAAATAACTTGTAAAGTCATTTGGCCGATCTTGTAAGTTATTTCAGTGCTCAGTCTCCTGGTACTCATTCTTCGGAAGAAACACTTTTATTAATGGGGGACTGAACTATGGGCCTCGTTAAAACCTTACCCAGAAAAACCTTTTTAAGGAAAAAAAATGTACCCGTCCCTGACTCAGAAAGTAGGTAATATGGGCACATAGCCCGACCTTATTGATAAAAATATGGATGTTCAAGTCTGTAATTAAAATTAAAGCAATGGGTTCGCAAACCTGACTCTTCTATAACTAGATGAATTTGTGACTGACAATAAGAACTTGTGGAAGAATGGTCTCTAATTGTAGTAGAGCTTCAAATTTTCGACGTTCCATGGTCGAGGAAGGGGCTTGGAGTTCATGGTTCTCAGACTGTATGAGCCCTTCTCGGCCTTTCGAATGACTTTGTATGGTCCTTCTCAAATAGGCTCGAGCTTCCCAGGTTGGTAACCAGAGGCTTCGCTTCGGCCACCCATTCTGAAATCCCTCTTTTTTACTTGGAGATTAAACTTCTTGGACATGGCCTATTGATAAGCAGCTATTCTTAGGGATGCATTCTCCTTGACTTCTTCGAAAAGATCTAGACTTTCCCTTCGCCCCTCAACATGATCGGGTGATTCTGTAGTCATTGTACGAAAGCTAGATACCATCACTTCTACTAGAATGGTGGCTTCCATCCAAAAGGCTAGCATAAATGGAGTTTCCCAAGTTGCTATCTTGAATGTTGTTTGGTTTGTCCAAAAAATTTCAGGAAGGAGATCAGGCCAATCACCTTTGGCACTATCAAGGTGAGTCCTCAGGTCTTGCGAGATAAGTCTGTTTGTAACCTCAGCTAATCTATTACTTTGCAGGTGTGAAATTGAAGTTAACCTGTGTTCAATCCCTAAATTCTTGCAGAATTGCTTGAAGGCTTGACACTCGAATTGTTTCCCATTATCAGTGATCAATGTTTTAGGAAGACTAAAACAGCAGATGATCGATTTCCAAACAAATGACTCCAACTTTTGTTCTGAAATTTTGGCGAGAGGTAAGTATTCCACAGCCACTGCTAAAAACTTAACTTGGCTATGAGCTATTTGAAAAGTCCCAAGTATGTCAATTCCCCATTATGTGAACGAGTATGGACACAAGATAGGGGAGAGATCTTTCACTGGCGGATGTAGTCGGGATGGAAATCTTTGGCACTTATCACAAGTCCTCACATAGTTGAGGGTACCCTTCCTCATGCTTGGCCAGTAATAACCGTATCTTACCAATAGCAAGGCCTGCTTGTCTTAGAGTCAGACATCAAAGGTAGGGAAGTGTGAAACTTAGATGGAATAAAATGTTTTGCTTGATGGTGTGCCTTGGAGCTCTAGATTTGATCCTTCTAGCTTCTGCTTTGTTATCTAGCAATTTTCCCAACGTCAAGTATTCAAAGATGGGATCCATCCAACGGGGCTTACCCTCCAAAATATCCATCACATCGGGTTGTTGTGTGATGCTGGGTTCATGAAGTGTTTGCACAAACACATTCCTATCCAGGTTAGAAAAAGTAAATCTCTATATGGCATCGGCTTTGTGATTGAAGGACATTGGTATTTTATCTATGCTGCAAGATTTGAACTTCCTTTGCAAGTCCAGAACCACCATTCTTTCTATAAGATGACATCGACTCGTCTTTTGCTTCAAAATTTGTATTAAATTGTACCAATTGTGAATAACTCATGACCTTGACATGCTCAACCTTGAGATGTTGCGTAGCTTGGAGCCCGGTTATGATAGCCTAATATTCTGCATCATTATTAGTGGTCGGGAAATCGAATCTAACTACGCACTGAATTTCCATTGTAGTATCATCCTTTCTCAGTACGATTTTGGCCCCTGAATGCTCCATCGACTTGCAATGTCCATGTATCCTCTTTCTTGCCATGATCTGTTGGCCCTCGAGGTCTTGGGGCGATTTCGACGATGAAGTCTGCCCATGTGCTTTTATGGAAGGTCAGGGTTTGAATTCAATCTCATACTCTCCGAGTTCAATTAACCACTTGAGTAGGTGAACAGAGACGTCCAGTTTCTGCAGTATCTATTTCAGAGGTAGATTGGTGAGGAATGTTATGGGATAAGCTTGAAAATAAGGTCTCAACTTTCTGGCTGCTGTGACAAGGGCAAGCAAGAGTTGTTTTGCTAGAGTGTATTGGGTTTCAGCATCCAGTAGCATTTTGCTGACGTAATAGACTGTTTCTAAACTTTCCCTTCTTCCTTGACTAGAACAACGCTAACTGTGTGCTCTGATACTACTAGGTATAGGAAAAGATTATCCTTTGGATTTGGCTTCACCAGGATCGATGGCAACCCCAGATATTCCTTTATCCTTTTGAAGGAAGTTTCACATTCTTTATCCTACTTGAATTCTTTATTTCCTCCGAGAGACTCAAAAAAGGGAAGCATTTATCTACTGCCCTTGACATGAAATGGCCCAATGCCGTTATTCTTCCTACAATTTTCTGGACCTCCCTTATGTTCCTTGGAGGCTCCGTAGAAGTAAGAGCTATGATTTTATCAGGATGACTTTCAATGCCTCGCTGGGTGATCATGAATCCCAAGAATTTCCCTGAGCTCACCCCGAAGGCCCACTTGATGAGATTTAGCTTCATCTAATGCTTTCGAAGTGTAGAGAAGATATCTTCAAGGTTAGTTATATGGTCTTTCTTTCTCGATCTCTTCACAACCATGTCATTGACATAAACTTCAGTGTTCAGTCCTATGTGTTTGGAGAAGATCGTGGTTACAAGCCTTTGGTAGGTAGCCCCAGCATTTGTTAACTCGAACGGCATGACCTTGTAACAATATATTCCTTCGTCAGCCATGAAGGATGTTTTCTCATGGTCTTCGTCAGCCATGAAAGAGGATAACTATCTTTGGGGCATGCTTTGTTTAGATCTGTAAAATCTATACAAACTCGACTTTTCCCGTTTGCCTTCTTGACCAAGACCACATTGGCCAACCACTCTGGATACTTTACTTCTTTGATGAATCCCGCTTTTAAAATTTTATTGATTTCCTCCTTGATTATCTACCTTCTTTCAGTAGCAAAATGTCTTCTTCGCTATTTTATAGGCTTCTTGTCTGGCTGGACATTAAGCCTATGTACAACAAGGGCATGGTTAATCCTGGGCATGTCTACTACTCTCCATGCAAAAATATCTAGATTTCTATTTAAGCATTTTGATAGTTCCTCCTTCATAACTTTGGGAAGCTCTTTTCCAATTGTGGAATTTTTGCCTTCAAAAATGGGAACTTCCTCCAATTCCTCTACTGGTGACATGCGTTCTTCCGTGGGAGGTTCAATTGACATTAATTCTACTTTCCTCTTTCCAATGCAGTTGATGTAATAGCTTCTGACCATTGCTTGATTACCTTGCACTGTTGCAATGCCTTCTGGAGTTGGGAACTGGATTTCCAAGTGATATGTTAATACTATTGCTCTTAAGCTGTTCAAGAAAGGTCTTCCTAAGATAACGTTGTAAGCCATCGAAGTTTCCACGAACTGGAACGGGGTCATTCTGGTGACCTATCTTTCTCTTGATCCTTGAGAAGTTGGAAGATCTATCAAACCCCCTGGTCTTACTATTCCTTCACCAAAACTAGTTAACGGAGTAATGACGTGCTGAAGTCGATCCTTTGGAAGTTGCGTCTTGTTGAAAGCTTCTGAAGAAAGAACATTAACCATGCTTCCGTTATCTACAAGCACTCTTCTCACATCGAAATTTGCAATTATGGCACTGATAACGACTGTGCCATCGTGAGGATAAGAAATTCCTTCCATGTCCAAGTGGCTAAAACTTATGTTGGCTGAAAGTTCGAGATCATGACTGGTTATTTGACCTCCTGACTTCTAGTGCCCGGTCATGGTTCTTCCTGGAATTATTGGAATCACCCCTGATGCTATAACCCCGACAATAAAGTTTATTGTGCCAGCAAGTCTATTCTTCTCCTCCCTTTTCTCTTGATTTTGAGGGTCCTTATCTTCTTTTTTCACGTAATGCCCTAGGAAGCCTCTTTTGATGAGGGTTCCATTTTCTGTTGGAGTATTCTACACTCATCAGTGGTATGACCCGGGCTCTTGTGAAAATTGCAGTATTTATGGCGATTTCGCTCATCGGTTTATCCCCTGATGGGTTTTGGTTAGTGCAAGTCTTCTCGACCTTTGATTTACCATGAGAATGTGAGACTGAGGTATATTTGAATTTTGATGCCCATAATTGTTCCCCTTTGAGCTAGATTGGGAAGAGTTTCGCCCATCTTCTTGCCTTGACCTTTTATTTCCCTGTTTAACGGGTTCTAAAGATTGCGCTATTATTGATCAATGAATCTGATCTTGTGCTCTTATTGACAACAATTTTTTTTTCATATTTATGTATTTTTCTGCTCTTCTGAGGAGTTCGATCATGTTTGCAGGTGGATTCTTAGAGAAGGACATTCTGAATTCCTGAACTCGTATTGCTAGGGTTAGAGCTGAAGTCACTGATGAGATGTGAAGATCAGGAATCTGAAGCCTCTCACTATTGAAGAGGGTCATGAACTCTCATAATGTCTTACTGGACCTTCGTCTCAACTGTATGAGGGAAGCGACTATCTTCTTTATCCTTTTTGCTGCTTGTAAAGAAGGTTGTGAATTTCTCAATAAGATAGGCGAAGGAAGAAATTGACCTAGATGGTATTGTGAAAACCAATCTTGGGCTGCATTGGTTAAGGTTTGCGAAAAAACCTTTTATAATATCTGGTCGGGAGCATTTTGCATGTCCATGACATCGGTGTAGGTATTCAAGTGGTTGTTGGGATTTGTGGTCCTGTCGTATATTCCTTTATTGGAGGATACTTGAATCTTTCTGGTGAGGGAAATGCTGTTATTTCAGGGATGAAAGGGGGTTCTTCTCGTGAAAGAGGCCCGACCTTGTGTGTTCTGTCTTATCCCGTTTGCTATTCCCTCCTGAATAATTCTGAAAATTTCTCGCTGTGTCAGGTTGGCGGAACCTTCAGTCATGGGTTGGGCCCCCACGATTCCCGGGTAATTGATATCCACAGGATTGACTGGCTTGTGATTTTCCTTGGGAATCGCTCCAGGAGTGCTCATGTCGGGCATTGCTTGACGACTAGCCTGCTATTGAAGAATTTGACTGAGTTCACGGAACTGCTGCTGGAGTTTGTTGAAAGCTTCTCGAATAACCGGTTTGATTTTTTGGCATAACTTCTAGATGTTGTTCTTCCTCAACATCTTCAAGAGGTGGGAGATTATCCTCTTCAGCCGAGGTATTGGCTGGAAGGGGCTATCCCGTGGATGTGGAGGGACGAGCTTGACGTATATGAACCATGACTGATCATATCTCTTCCCATAAACGGTGCCAATTGATGCTGTAAAATAATTAAAATCATACTTTGGAATACACAAGTTTAGAAAGATGAATTTGTGTAAACTAGGGTTTTTAAAAGGCTTTAGGGACTAAATTGTGAATCTTCGGACTAATTTGAGTAATTAATTAAATTTTTGGATTGATTTAGAAATTTTCAGAAACTGCAGGGCTGAGATAAAAAAAATTAAATTGAGGGCCTGAAATAACTAATTTTAAAACTAGGGCTAAACTTAAAAAATTATTAAACATTTTCAGGGGTTGAATTAAAGACTTAAGAAATATAGGGGCAAAAATAAGTAATTTTAAAATCTGTGGACTTAGTAGGAAATTTATCAAAAATCAAATTTTAATAAAAACAAAATAATTTCCTCCCCCTCTCATTTTCGTAAGAGAGACAGAGAGGAGAGAGAGATGAGCGATCGACCATCTCCGATCTGTGCTACTGGCGGTTGCAATGGCACTGCCCACACATGGCAATGGTGGGAGTGGGGTGTGTGTGTGTGAAAGGGAAGAATTTCAGGCGAATTTTTTGTGGAACCAAGACTCTCATTCGATTTTGGATTTGTGAGTTTTTCAACAATAGTCTGGCAACGAAGTGGCCATGGGTCGAGGTAAGTGCTTGGGCTTTGTTTCTTCTTGGGTTTTGGTTTGTTTTTGGATTCAATTTTGGTTGGAGATTTGGGGTTGGCGTCGGATTTCCACCGCGGGCAGGGATGGTTATTTCTTGGTGATTTGAGTGTGATTCTCGTTTGTGATGTTGTTATGGATGATGTTGGTGGATTGTGAGGAGTGAATGTCTATGGAGGCTTGGTCGAGGTTCGAAAATGGTTGTTTGTATATGATGTGATTGGTTTTTGATGTTTGTGTGTATTGGTTGTACAGATCGATTGGTTAGAGATGATAGTGGAGTTCGAATTGCAGATGGTTGTGGGAAGTCGACAGGTTGTGTGTAGAGGTAGAAGAAAAGGGAAGAATTCTTACCCAAATGGTCTGCATATCGAAAATAAGGTGTAGGGAAGAAGAAGGTGATTTATATACAGTTGTAAGAAAAATCTGTAACTCATACTATCATTGATTTCATGAACTTTGAGGAGTAGAAATGGTTAAGAAGTTTAATTCTGTCAATGAATAGGCAATAACACATTTGGACGGTTTTGGGAGGTAAAAGATTTGTAAAGTTAAAATCTTGATTAGGCACTAATATGTATACTGAAAGAAAAATAATTTAAATTAAAGATGATCAATAATTTGGACTCAAAATACATCAAATTTGAGATAAATAGAATTTCTGGATTAAAAATGAAGTAAATATTTTGGTCAAATTTAAAATTGTAAATTGGACTAACGTTTTAAATAAATTTAAATTTCTTTCTTAAAATCTTAAAAATAACTAATATGGCTAGACGAGAGCGCTAATTTTTGAAAATAGTGACCCTTAATATTGGAGAGTCGTAACGACAAGTTCGATAAAACTATCCTTTAAACTTGAAATTTCTTGGTCTACAACCTTCCTCAGTTAAAATAATTTCATCCTCGAAATTTAACTAATTTGTTCTGGGAGGTCTGGGTATTTGTCAAGAATATCTTCTTCCTTTTCCCCAAGTGACCTTAACTTTACTATATATACCCCATTGGACTTTGACTAAAGGAACTTCTCGATTTCTAAGGACATGGACTTTTTCTCTTTAAGGTACACACATATGTCTCTTCGCATGTCAAGTTTGGTTGAACATCAACTGACTCAATATTCTCCATATGGTTTGGGTCATGGATAAACATATCTACCTACATGGCTGAGATAAGACGATGAAGTGCTTTAACCTTAGACTCATAGGATCTAAATTTGTCATTTGAGTTTCTCAAAATTACTCAACATCATAATCAATCATCTCAATTACGTGTAAATCTACTCCTAAGACTAAACTATCGAAATCTATAAGTATTACTCTTGCTATCATATCAATATCAATTGCTTCTCATGATGGCTTACTAATCTCAAAAATATTACTAGTTACTAGTTCCAAACTAGCTAGGCATGCAACAGATAATAAAGAATGTGTTGCCTCAAATTCTATCAAGACATATACAGGGATGCCAGATATTGATAGCATACCTGCTCTCTCAACAGAGTCTCGATTGGCATCATCATGGGTAATGGAGAATACCCTGGCATTTCCTTTCTTTGCATATCGATTTGCCTAGTTAGCTTATTGCTCCCAGCTAACCAAGAGCGACAATCCTTTGCCATGTGACTTCCTGTAATTGTAGCGAACCCCCTTACCCCTAGGCACTCCCCACGATGGGGCTTCTAAAACTTAGGGCATAAAGGAGTAAAACCTGACGTCTTTCCTCCAGCAGACCTATTGTTAGGTTTCTTGTTAGGCATGTTGTTTCCATTCATGTTCTGATACTGATTATGGTTCAGCAAATTCCATTACCCTGCTCATTCTCGGAACCCTGTCCTCCATACTTTACACTGGTAGGTAGCTCATGTGAACTAACAATTTTTCTGATATCCGAGTGTTGGCCGCTCTCAAATTGACGAGCCTTTTTAGCCTTAGTCTCCACCAGATGCGAATCATATCATGACAGCTCCTCGAACTTTCTTTCATAATCCGTTATGTCCATTTCTCCCTGAGTTAAGCACAGAAACTCAGTCTCCTTATTGTCTCGGAGGGCTTGTGGGAAGAACTTATCTTTGATCTCGGCTTTAAATTCATCCCCAGTTAAAGCTGCCTGTTCTTCTTCAGTTCTAGTCCGCGATCAGATTCCCACCAAAAGCCGGCCCTTTTGATCATGAACATAGTACATAAAATCTTCATATCCTCAGGGCAATATATGTGCATGAATATTTTCTCAATTGTTTGTAGCCATTCCTCAACAGCTAATGGGCCATTTCCACCATAAAATATGGGAGGTTGGTACCTTCTAAATTGCTCTATTATCGGCGCTGTGGAAACTGCTGGGGCCTGCCTCAAACCTTGTACTGCCTGGAGTAGATCCCTAATAACAGTGGACTGGGCTGTGGAGCCCTGTTCTAGGTATCCTGATCCACTTTACTTATGTTTCCGCATCTAGACATTTCCTTTAAAAGGGAAACAAAAGAATTTTGTAACTCCTTGATCAAAATATAGATAAATCATCGCGATAATATACTCAACTCCAATCGAATATCTTTATTTATAACTCAAAAGTCCTTCAATATAGTACAAAAATGGGAGGGTGTTGAATGCTAAATAGCTCAAAATAAGTTAAACCTATTCTACTTCCAACTCTATTGATCTACTGCGTAACACACGACTCGGCATCCAGGATTTCCCTTAGTGCTACCTCAGCATCTACCTTTGGTTCCTCCTGAGGTTCTTCTTATAGCGACCCAGAATTTTTACTCAATTTTATAATTATTTTAATATTTAGAAAATTGTGTCGCTACTATTTCACTCATTGTTTTGAAATTAACGCCGCGACGGATTCGTCTAGCCAAGTCAAGAAATATCGAATTTGTTCGATTTTAAATTAAAATCCAAATTTCTAAAATTATGTTATATTAATTATTTATTCAAAGTATTATTTTCAAAATCATTTTTTGATTTCCAAATTTATTAAAATATCTCAATTTTCCTTATTCAAATTATTTCAAGTCAAAATACGTAATTAAATTTTTATCTCAAAATTTATTTATTCTCAAATGTATTTTCAGTCCAAAATTATATCAGTTTTAAATACGTTTTCAAATCAAAGTTAGTCCAATATTTATCATAATCAAAATTTTACATAACTAATTCTATACCAATTTTCCATCTACAAATCATCATTTTGTCTAAACACTTTACACCATTTTCTATTTCATATTCTACCTAATTCTACACTATCCTATTCTATAATACCTAATCAATACATATATTTCTCCTATCCCCATCACAACCCACGATTTCCCCAAACCATCTTCCACCAATCCATTTCTTTTCTATTTCTTTTTCTACTTTTGCACCTAATATTCTCCAACATCAATTAGCATTTCTTTACACCTCATTTCCACCCCTCCAATTATGATGTTTTCCACCCTCTCACATCACCTAACTCTCCACTATCTTTCTTAATTGGCGAATAAAACACAATATATTCACCTCCATATACAGCTATCAACTTAGCACTCATCACAATCACCACCGAGCATCACCAAATTCATACAAACACCACCATAGAACCATTTCAGAATCAGCAATCATCACCTCAACCAACACTGCCTCTGCCATTTCCAATTCAATCCATCTCCAGCTCCAACTACCATATCACAAATATATTCCCAGCAACCTCGTTTATTCTCATCACCAGCCACGGTACATACCTCCATATTCAATCACATTATCACTGCCAAACCAGTTCAATGTCATGGCTTCACAGCCATCTCTGTTGCCGATCGAATCAATTTCACAACCATTGTCCTAATGCGAGAATTCAACCACAATATATTTCAATCCAAATCAAATTTTACAACTAAACTTCAATATCCAATCTGCAAATCAAGCCAGCCTCTTCTCAGATTCCTCCACTTCAGCTACCAATACCATCACTGCCGAATCACCAAACATTGCAGCCATCACCAAATTCATCATCATCAATCAGCACCACCATTCACACCAACAGAACCACCATTTTCAACCCATTTCCACCCACGAACCAACATCAATCCATTTCCACCACTCTGCCTCCTTCCAGGATCGATCACACAATAGCCACCATCACAGTTCACTACCCTCACTCACCATCATCAGATTTTCATCCTCTGCTACAATCACCATAACCACCTACTGCAACCAACCTCCATCAAACACCCCGGCCAAACCACCACGCAGCCAACTCCAAGTTCAGCTCAAACTCAAAATAATAACTCAAATAAAACCCAAAAATCAGAAATAGATCTATTACCTACCTCGACCGCCGTCCTCTTCGCCGGAAAACCATAACTTCCAGTCTTGATTTACTTTCGGTCTCGCACCTAAAACTCACACCCAAATCGTGACCTTCAAGCCTCGGTCTAGCCACTCACCGCACCTGAGCCGGCAGTACCTCCGCCGGATTTCCCCAGCTTTCGCCCTTCCCTGTCGCCGATCGCCGACCTCTCTCCTTTCGCTCTCTGTCTGTATTGTATCGAAAGAGAGAGTATGGATTGTGATAGAGAGAGAGTAAAGCTGAGATATATATTTAATTTTCGGAAATTGCTTTTTGGTCCTTGAAGTTTTAAAGATTTCAAATCAGCCCCTCAAGTTTTGAAATGTTTTAATCCAGCCCTTTTAGCTTCAAACTTATCATTTCAGTCCCTGCTGATTTTATTAATTTGATTTTAAGCTCAACTTTCAAAAGTATTCATTTTAATCTCTCAACTTTCAAAAATATCTATTTTAGTCCCTCAACTATCAAAAGTATTCATTTTAATCCCTCAACTTTCAAAATATCAATTTTAGTCCTCAAATTATAATTTATCATTTTGAGCTATATATTCGATAGACTAAAGTGACTTATTGGCTAAGACGAAGCGTACGGAGAATTTAAAGAAATTGAAGTCATTCCCGCTCAACTTTGCACTCGTCGGAATTGAGGTAGACTCGCACTTATTAATTAATTTAAATTATGATTTCATATGAATGTCATGTGACTTGTGAAAGTCAATTTTTAAGAAAAACAAGTATGTTTTTATGAAAGGTAAATATACCTTATGTTGTTATGAAAAGTAAGTATGTTTTTATGAAAAGAAAATATACTTTATGTTTTTACGAAAAGTAAGTATACCCTATGCTTCACGAAAATGTTTTTTTGGATCATTGCTATGAAATCAATCTACCAAGATTGTTTTGGGTCCCATATGATAAGTTATGATATGTTAAGGGGACCGGAGTTTTAGTAGCGCTACACATAAGAATTCTTGCCACCTAAGTTCGGTAACATTCTTGTGTCTCCTATGTTTATGAGGATTTGCCACGAAGTTCGGTAAAATTCCTATCTTTCCATATGTTTATGAGGATTTACCACCTAAGTTCGGTAAAATTCCTGTCGCATATGTTTATGAGGATTTCGATCCTATCTTATGTTATGATGCAATTGATCCCTATGAATTTCAGAAAATTATGCTTGGTATACTTACTACATAAGAATTCTTGCCACCTAAGTTCGGTAAAATTCTTATGTTTATGAGGATTTCGATATTATCCTATGTTATGATGAAAACTTACTGTTATTATGATTTTACTGCATAAGAATTCTTGCCACCTAAGTTCGGTAAAGTTCTTGTGTCTATTTATGTTTATGAGGATTTAAATCCTATCTTATGTTATGCTTTCAAAAGAAATTATGCTTGACATAATTAAAATGTTTTTATAAGTATATGGTTTTCAAAGAGCTGTTTTCAAAGAGCTATTTTCAAAGAGCCTATGATTTGTAAAATATGTCCCGTGCTGTAATGCACAATATGAGTTTTATCAAGAGCAGTTTTATAAAGAAGCTCTATCAATGCCCGTTTTATAAAGAGCCGGGATTTATGTGTTTAATCATCTTATAAATTAAATTAATTTGCGATGAGTCTACTGAGTATTTCCCCCATGAAATACTCACCCTACTTTTTAACAGTTTTGCAGATTTCGGAGACGGTGGCGAGCGATGAATGATGGTGGCAATAATCGTTGAACGGTTGAAAGTTTGACGTTAATGATTTCCGTATTTTCCAAATAATCGAATAATTTAGAGAAGTTCATTTATTTGAGAAATTATGATATTGGCAATTTCTTTACAATATTAATGGTTCGATTTACTATTTCAAATGGTTTCATAAATGTTTTCAATTTTAGCGGCCATTACAGTTTATTTAATGTTGCCAAAAATGAATTTCAATTATTTCTTCCGCAAAAATATTATTCGAAAAATTTAGACAGAAAATGACGTAGTGAATCGGGTATACGGAACTCGGGGCGCTACAAGTTGGTATCAGAGCTAGTCTGCGTTTCTGTAGACTCGTAAAATTTTCAAAAATAATTTTAAGAAATATTTTCCATTATAAGATTTTTATTGATGAAGATTGCCACTGCCATCATTCGTTCCACCAACTCCGAGGTAAAGAAGTTTATGATGTTTAAAGTTATTTCAGTATTTCGAAAACTCATTTTATTGATTTATGAGAAAGAATGAAGAGTATTTCGGATACTTATGATTTATGAGAAATAAGAATGTATTTCTTCGAAAATAATGATGTTGTTATGCTTTGTCATAACTTATATGCTTTAATGTATGATTATGAGAAATTTTTTTAAGAAAACGAGTGTTGAGCATAATGGGAATAATATGATTTTATTGAGAATTAAGTAATGGATATTATGTTGAGTTAATTTATTATGCCTCTATGTTGAAGAGAAATTTATTATGAAGTTTGGCTTTGTGAATAAATTTTGGGAATATGATTTATGGCATATATTTATAATTATGAGTAGTCTTTTGAGCCAATTAAGGTATGGAAGGAAGTGATATTGTGATATTGAAAAATATGATTTGAAATTGTTATGTTGAGGAATTATGAATTGAATTATGAGATATTTTGATGATATTGAAGTGTTGGAATCATTTTCAATATTTTTAGATCGTTGTGATCAAATGTGGAGTTATATGTTATTGTTAGTTATGAAGTATACTTATGGTTTGGGATAAGTTCAAATTATAAGGGAGACTCTGTCCAGAATTTTATCATTTGGAATTAAGAGCATAGTATGGTATGCAATCACTAAGAGAATTGAGTTTAGAATTGCAAGTTCATAAGCAAGATTGAGTAAATGATAAGTTATATTTTGAAAGACGAGTGAAGACAAGTATAAGGGCATTATTGGGAAGAATCTTAATTATTCTTGGGAATGGATTGATCATTTGTAAGGAATGATCACTTGAATTGGAGAGTATTATAAGGATATGAATTTTGAGGAAAATAGGGATAAGATTTTACAGTGATGACTTATTTTGGAATGGTGTTCAGAAGAGGGACCACGGTAGAATCCAAGATTTTTTTAATCTGAGAAATTGATACATAATATTGAGTTTGATGATCTTATTTTGATGGTTTATTGCATTATGGTGAAATATTATCTACGATTGAGAATTTTCATTTTTAGTCATAATATATGGGTTTATTTAAAGATTTAGTGATGCAGTTCGATTAATTATTATTGGTTGTACTTTTGAAGTGAGTAAATATTTGGGCTACAATAATGGAAAATCTGAGATGATCAGTTGTGTGATTTTTAATTATGGGATTGTATCTTTGGGTTAAGCAAATTTGATGAGGAATCCTATATGATTTACAGAAGTCTTATTTAATGGTGATAAGATTAATCAGAGTATTGTTCATAAAGTGTGATATGAATTGAAGTTTGGGAGAATAGAAAATTTTAATTTTGAATTTCAGATTTGGGAAATTAGTGAAGTTTCTTAAGTTTGAGAATAACATATTTGATCCTTGTGATGCTGTTTTAAGTTAGTATCTTAGCTCTCAGCTAGAATGAGTATTTGATACCGAGTACTTGATGTATGATTTAAAGTATAATGAAAAGTGGGAACAAGAGTTAATGCGCTGTTATTTTTCTCGACAAAAGAAAATTTGATGATAAGATTGGAGATATGGAATATTTTATTGGATTTTGGTACTGATATTTTTGGTACAATAATCAAGGTATAGTGAGATGATACGGGAATACGTGAAAGAGAAATAAGGACCGTATTGAATCAGAATTCATAAGTATGTATAAGTGAAAGAAATACTTTGCAGGAAATGTGGTGACATTTAAGTAAAGAATCTTAGTTATTTGGAAGATATTTGTTTACTGAATTTTTGGGTTACAAATATTGGAAAGATAAGTTGATGATATTATGTTGATATGTTGGGGTATATTACGTAGAAAGAATATTCAGGTAATTCTTGGATTATTTTTTTTTTTTTGGAATATTCGATGATAAGAAGAAAGGAAAAAAAAAAAAAAAAAAAAATTATTATGATATGATATGTCAGTAAAGATTTGTGGAAATTTTAGAGATATATACGAATATCTGAGGTCACATGATACGATGATAAGTGACATGTTACATGAATACTACAAGATATGATGAAATTTTTACATACGATTGGGAATTTTTTTTGATTATTTTGGGAATATTCGATGATAAGAAGTTTAGAGATGATAAATTATTATGGTTTGATATATCAGTAAAGATTTATGGAAACTTGAAGAGATTTTTTTATGGAATTACAGAAATTAGTAAAAAGACATGATGTTGTTTGGGATTTGTGAGATAATGATGATGGACGTAAGGTTATTTGAATATAAAAGTACAATAGAAATTGTAAGGAATGATATGATGATGATAATTGAAGGTGATAATGTATTGAGATTATGAAATAAGTTGATCATCTATGAATAAGTTATGTTGTTTTGGGTTCATAAAAATGGAATTCAAAGAATAGTGAACTTTCAGTCACTTACGATTCAGAAGAATTTTGAGTAAACACATATGTCTATAGAAAAGTCCAGTTGGTTAAATATGGTTGGGTTAAATATGGTAGCGATGATGCTACATAAGAGAAGAAGAAGATGAGATTCTGATTGAGTATTCAGAAATTTTAAGATTAAGTAAGTTTAATTTCGAGGACGAAATTATTTTAAGGAGGTAAGATTATAGCGACCCAGAATTTTTACTCAATTTTATAATTATTTTAATATTTAGAAAATTGTGTCGCTACTATTTCACTCATTGTTTTGAAATTAACGCCGCGACGGATTCGTCTAGCCAAGTCAAGAAATATCGAATTTGTTCGATTTTAAATTAAAATCCAAATTTCTAAAATTATGTTATATTAATTATTTATTCAAAGTATTATTTTCAAAATCATTTTTTGATTTCCAAATTTATTAAAATATCTCAATTTTCCTTATTCAAATTATTTCAAGTCAAAATACGTAATTAAATTTTTATCTCAAAATTTATTTATTCTCAAATGTATTTTCAGTCCAAAATTATATCAGTTTTAAATACGTTTTCAAATCAAAGTTAGTCCAATATTTATCATAATCAAAATTTTACATAACTAATTCTATACCAATTTTCCATCTACAAATCATCATTTTGTCTAAACACTTTACACCATTTTCTATTTCATATTCTACCTAATTCTACACTATCCTATTCTATAATACCTAATCAATACATATATTTCTCCTATCCCCATCACAACCCACGATTTCCCCAAACCATCTTCCACCAATCCATTTCTTTTCTATTTCTTTTTCTACTTTTGCACCTAATATTCTCCAACATCAATTAGCATTTCTTTACACCTCATTTCCACCCCTCCAATTATGATGTTTTCCACCCTCTCACATCACCTAACTATCCACTATCTTTCTTAATTGGCGAATAAAACACAATATATTCACCTCCATATACAGCTATCAACTTAGCACTCATCACAATCACCACCGAGCATCACCAAATTCATACAAACACCACCATAGAACCATTTCAGAATCAGCAATCATCACCTCAACCAACACTGCCTCTGCCATTTCCAATTCAATCCATCTCCAGCTCCAACTACCATATCACAAATATATTCCCAGCAACCTCGTTTATTCTCATCACCAGCCACGGTACATACCTCCATATTCAATCACATTATCACTGCCAAACCAGTTCAATGTCATGGCTTCACAGCCATCTCTGTTGCCGATCGAATCAATTTCACAACCATTGTCCTAATGCGAGAATTCAACCACAATATATTTCAATCCAAATCAAATTTTACAACTAAACTTCAATATCCAATCTGCAAATCAAGCCAGCCTCTTCTCAGATTCCTCCACTTCAGCTACCAATACCATCACTGCCGAATCACCAAACATTGCAGCCATCACCAAATTCATCATCATCAATCAGCACCACCATTCACACCAACAGAACCACCATTTTCAACCCATTTCCACCCACGAACCAACATCAATCCATTTCCACCACTCTGCCTCCTTCCAGGATCGATCACACAATAGCCACCATCACAGTTCACTACCCTCACTCACCATCATCAGATTTTCATCCTCTGCTACAATCACCATAACCACCTACTGCAACCAACCTCCATCAAACACCCCGGCCAAACCACCACGCAGCCAACTCCAAGTTCAGCTCAAACTCAAAATAATAACTCAAATAAAACCCAAAAATCAGAAATAGATCTATTACCTACCTCGACCGCCGTCCTCTTCGCCGGAAAACCATAACTTCCAGTCTTGATTTACTTTCGGTCTCGCACCTAAAACTCACACCCAAATCGTGACCTTCAAGCCTCGGTCTAGCCACTCACCGCACCTGAGCCGGCAGTACCTCCGCCGGATTTCCCCAGCTCTCGCCCTTCCCTGTCGCCGATCGCCGACCTCTCTCCTTTCGCTCTCTGTCTGTATTGTATCGAAAGAGAGAGTATGGATTGTGATAGAGAGAGAGTAAAGCTGAGATATATATTTAATTTTCGGAAATTGCTTTTTGGTCCTTGAAGTTTTAAAGATTTCAAATCAGCCCCTCAAGTTTTGAAATGTTTTAATCCAGCCCTTTTAGCTTCAAACTTATCATTTCAGTCCCTGCTGATTTTATTAATTTGATTTTAAGCTCAACTTTCAAAAGTATTCATTTTAATCTCTCAACTTTCAAAAATATCTATTTTAGTCCCTCAACTATCAAAAGTATTCATTTTAATCCCTCAACTTTCAAAATATCAATTTTAGTCCTCAAATTATAATTTATCATTTTGAGCTATATATTCGATAGACTAAAGTGACTTATTGGCTAAGACGAAGCGTACGGAGAATTTAAAGAAATTGAAGTCATTCCCGCTCAACTTTGCACTCGTCGGAATTGAGGTAGACTCGCACTTATTAATTAATTTAAATTATGATTTCATATGAATGTCATGTGACTTGTGAAAGTCAATTTTTAAGAAAAACAAGTATGTTTTTATGAAAGGTAAATATACCTTATGTTGTTATGAAAAGTAAGTATGTTTTTATGAAAATAAAATATACTTTATGTTTTTACGAAAAGTAAGTATACCCTATGCTTCACGAAAATGTTTTTTTGGATCATTGCTATGAAATCAATCTACCAAGATTGTTTTGGGTCCCATATGATAAGTTATGATATGTTAAGGGGACCGGAGTTTTAGTAGCGCTACACATAAGAATTCTTGCCACCTAAGTTCGGTAACATTCTTGTGTCTCCTATGTT
This sequence comes from Ligustrum vulgare, assembly GCA_963555705.1. Taxonomy (NCBI): domain Eukaryota; kingdom Viridiplantae; phylum Streptophyta; class Magnoliopsida; order Lamiales; family Oleaceae; genus Ligustrum; species Ligustrum vulgare. The sequence continues at coordinate 34,115,483 of OY743181.1, read as the reverse complement.
TATGAGGATTTGCCACGAAGTTCGGTAAAATTCCTATCTTTCCATATGTTTATGAGGATTTACCACCTAAGTTCGGTAAAATTCCTGTCGCATATGTTTATGAGGATTTCGATCCTATCTTATGTTATGATGCAATTGATCCCTATGAATTTCAGAAAATTATGCTTGGTATACTTACTACATAAGAATTCTTGCCACCTAAGTTCGGTAAAATTCTTATGTTTATGAGGATTTCGATATTATCCTATGTTATGATGAAAACTTACTGTTATTATGATTTTACTGCATAAGAATTCTTGCCACCTAAGTTCGGTAAAGTTCTTGTGTCTATTTATGTTTATGAGGATTTAAATCCTATCTTATGTTATGCTTTCAAAAGAAATTATGCTTGACATAATTAAAATGTTTTTATAAGTATATGGTTTTCAAAGAGCTGTTTTCAAAGAGCTATTTTCAAAGAGCCTATGATTTGTAAAATATGTCCCGTGCTGTAATGCACAATATGAGTTTTATCAAGAGCAGTTTTATAAAGAAGCTCTATCAATGCCCGTTTTATAAAGAGCCGGGATTTATGTGTTTAATCATCTTATAAATTAAATTAATTTGCGATGAGTCTACTGAGTATTTCCCCCATGAAATACTCACCCTACTTTTTAACAGTTTTGCAGATTTCGGAGACGGTGGCGAGCGATGAATGATGGTGGCAATAATCGTTGAACGGTTGAAAGTTTGACGTTAATGATTTCCGTATTTTCCAAATAATCGAATAATTTGGAGAAGTTCATTTATTTGAGAAATTATGATATTGGCAATTTCTTTACAATATTAATGGTTCGATTTACTATTTCAAATGGTTTCATAAATGTTTTCAATTTTAGAGGCCATTACAGTTTATTTAATGTTGCCAAAAATGAATTTCAATTATTTCTTCCGCAAAAATATTATTCGAAAAATTTAGACAGAAAATGACGTAGTGAATCGGGTATACGGAACTCGGGGCGCTACACTTCTGGATCCTCTTCAGGTTCTTCTTTTGGGTCCTTCTCAGGATCACTCTCAGCACCAACTCAGCTTCAATCCCAGATTCGAGCTCGAGTGCTGGCACCTCATCTAGAACAAACCACAAATGTTCTTGTGGTTCATAGGCCAATGCGCCACAAGTCTCTCATAGAAAAAGTCGTAGTCGAGGTCCACATTAATAGAGGTATTTATATCCATGTATATCATGCGAGCTATGTCTCGTGTATCATCCAGAAAGGACGAGATCAAATGACTGATTGACTGGAAGTCATTGGTCTCGTATGTAGAGCCCCGAGTTCTAAATACCCGGTTCACCACGTCATCATCTGATCTAACTTTTAAAATAATATTTTAGCGGAAGAAATGACTGAAATTCATTTTTGGCAACGTTAAATAAACTGTAATGGTCGATAAAATTGAAAACATTTATGAAATCATTCGAAATAATAAATCGAGCCATTAATATTGTAAAGCAAATGACAATGTCATAATTTCTCAAATAACTGAAATTCTCAAAATTATCCCATGTTTGGAAATACGGAAATCATTAAAATAAGGTTTTCAACCATTTAACGTCTATTGCCACAATCATCCATCACTTGCCACCCTCTCCGAGATCTGCAAATGTTGTTAAAATAGACATGAGCATTTTATAGAAATACTCAGTAGACTCATCGCCAGTTAATTAATCTACAATATAATTGAACACATAAATGCAGGCTCTTTAGAAATCATAGGGTGTGGGTTGCTCTTCTCATGCATTAAAGCACATGGCTTCTTTTGAAAATCCATAGGCTCTTTAGAAATCATAGGGTGTAGGTTGCTCTTTTTGTACATTAAAACACGTGGCTTCTCTTTGAAAAATCATAGGCCCTTTAAAATCATCGAGTGTGAGTTGCTCTTTCTTCTCGTGCACATAAGGCACATAAGTTGTGCATAACATCATCATTTATCTTGCAAGATATTCTCTTCTTTCTTTCTCATGCATAAAAGCATATAAGTTATAACAAACATAACAACATAATTATTTTCGAAGAAATACATTCTCGTTTCTTTTCATAAAAATAACTTTCACATAAGTCACATAACATACACATTCACATGAAATCATAATTTAAATCAATTAATAGGGGCGAGTCTACCTTAAACTTGACGAGTGCAAAGTTGAGCAGGAAACGACTTCAATTCTTTAATTCTCCGTACGCTTCCTCTAGCCAATTAGAAGATTAAGTCGAATTATTCCTTTGAAATTTATAATTTCAAATGATATATTACAATTTGGGGACTGAAATTGATGTTTTGAAAGTTGAGGGGCTAAAATGAGTAATTTGAAAGTTGAGGGACTAAAATGAATACTTTTCAAAAGTTGGGTCGAAGCTCAAAATGAATATTAAATTGTAGGGTTTGACATAGGTGATTTTAAAATGAAGGGCTGATTAAAACCATTTAAAAACTTAAGGACTGAAATTAAAATGTTTAAAGCCGAAAGGGCTGAAATAAAACATTTTTGGGACTTGGGGCTAAAGTTGCAATTTCTGAAAAATTCAAATCAATAATATCAAAATAATTTTCTCTCTTTCCCATTTTCGTAATTCAGAGCGTTAGAGGGGGAGAGAGGTTGCGGCGAAAACAGGGAAGAAGACCGCTGGAGGCGCGTTCTGCCGGCGCCTTCTCCGGCGCAAACACGGGGGTATCATCGCCGTCGCGTGGCAGTGATACGGAGGAGGATGCGGTTACAAAATATCAAGGTTTGGTGCTATTTTGGTTGCGAAACCGAGGCTGTTGTTCGGTGATTTCTCCGGTCAAGGTAAGTAGATAAGTTCCTTGATTCCTTCTTAGGTTTGGGTTTTGATTTGGGTGAGGATTTGAGCTGGGTTGGCCATTGATGGTGGCGATTTGGGAAAGGGGTGGTGCTCGATGGAATGGAGGTTGGGTGCAGGCGGTGGCAGTAAAGGTGATGATGATGATGATGATGATGATGATGATGATGATGATGATTGGTGTTGAAGATGGAGGTGAGTTGGAAGAGGTTGTGGCCGTGAATGGTAGTGCTACAGGTGGGTTGGATTTGTTGGCTGTTTTGGGGTGGTGATGGTGAACTCGTGTGGAAATGGCGTACCGGTGATGGTGGTGTTGTGGTCTACGTATGGTGGTGGTCATGGCCAGTTGAAGGTTGTGCAGTGTTGAAGATGAGCTTGGAGTTGCTGGAGGGATTGTTTGAAGAATGGGGTTGTGCTGAGAGTGAGGGTCTGATGAAGTGGGGGTTAATGAGAGATGGGTTGATAAAGTAGGGGTAAGGTATGGTATGTGATTGATGTGATAAGGGTTGGTGGTGTGAAACCTAGACAAGCATTGCACGTAGTTCGAGGAAAATTCGCACGCGAAATCAATTGGGTCGGGAGAATGAAACTGATAAAATGAGATTGATGAAATTTGGAATTTAAAATGATTTTGAGAATAATAATTTAAATAAATAAATAAAATAATGAAATTTTGGAAATTCGGAATTTAATTTAAAATTGAATTAACTCGACATTTCTTGACTTGGCTAGACGAACGCGTCATGAAGTTAACTTAGAAATGAGCGAGATCACAGCGACACGGTTTTCGAAGTTTTAAAATAATTATTTAATCGCGTGAAAAATTCTTGGTCGCTACAACCTTACCCCCTTAAAATAATTTCGTCCTCGAAATTAAACTTACTTGATTTATTCTTTCTGGATAATTGGCTAGGATCTCCTCTTCATTTCCCAAGTAACTTCATTACTATTGTGTCTACCCCACTGGACTTTGACTAAATGAATCTTTTTGTTTCTTAAGACATGGAATTTTCTTCTCTACTATGCACATAGGTGCCTCTTCATAAGTCAAATCTTTCTGAACTGCAAGAGACCGATAATTCACCACATGACCATGATCATGAACCTACTTTCTCAATAGAGAAACATGAAAAATATTGTGAACAGCTAGAAGTTCTGGTGGCAACGCCAACAATAAGCCACATTCCCCACTTTCTCTAGTATCGTAAAAGGTCCGATGAAACGAGGCCTTAATTTCCCTTTCTTGCCGAAACGAAAAGTACCCTTCATAGGAGTTACTTTCAAGAACACTTTCTCTTTAATCTCAAACATCAAGTCTTTACTTCTTTGATCGGCATAACTTTAATCCGTAATCTGAATCTTCTCGATAACATCAACTGTTTCTCAATTAATTTTGAACCCAATAATTTCCTCTCGCCAACTTCATCCCACTAGATTGGCGATCGACATCTTCACCCATACAGTACTTCATATGGTGACATATCAACGATAGCCCGAAAACTGTTATTGTAGGCAAATTCCACCAATGGTAGATGAATCTCCAAACTACCACTGAAGTCTAGCACACAGGCTCTAAGCATATCTTCCAGCGTCTGAATAGTGCGTTCGGACTGCCTGTCTGTCAGGGGATGGTAGGCAGTACTAAAATTTAATTTAGTACCCATTGCCACAAATAAACTCTTCCAAATCTCAAGGGAAATTTCTCGGATCTCTATCTGAAAAATGGACACTAACAATCCCTGAAATCGAACAACTTCTCTAATATATATCTGTACCTCATACAAAGCTATCGTAAAGACGCTTGATAGCTATTGAGTAGAACTCAATCAATCATCCGACATTATCAACTTATAAACTCATTCATTGACCTTCTATTTCGGACCTTTCATAGGATATATGCTAATATCGAATCCACGATACAAATATCAATCATTCCAATGCTTAAACTAAAAATCAAGAAGATTGATCAAAATAAAACCTTATTATCCAAAATATATAGAAATGCGGTATCAATTCCAAAATATTGAGTACAAACTCAAACTGGCATAATCTTTCTGGAAAGACTCTCATACGAAATCATTTCTAAATTCGACTGAAATTTCCTTTTCAAAATTGAAAAAATTCAAACTTAAATCCTTTAGTCCATACTTTTAAATCATGCATCAAGTGCTTGATATCACATACTCATTCTAGCTGAGTACTAAGGTACTAACTTAAAGTATCATCATAAGAATCAGATATGATATTCTCAACTTAAGAACCTCACTAACTTCCCAAATCTGAAGTTCAAGATTCAATTTTCCCTATTCTCCCAAAACTTCAATTCAAGTCATACTATGAACAATACTCTGATTAAGTCTATCACCATTAAATAAGACTTCTGTGAATCACATAGGATTTCTCATCAAGTTTACTTAACCCAAAGATACAATTCCATTATAAGTAAAAGTCACACAACTGGTCATCTCAGGTTTTCCATTATTGTAGCAAAATACCTTGCTCACATCTAAAGTACAACCGAGAATCAGTAATCGAGACTACATCACCAAAACTTTAAATAAATCCAGATTATGACTCAAAATGAAAATTCCCAATCGTAGGCAATATTTCACCGTAATCCAATCAACCATCAAAATAAGATCAAATGACTCAATGTATTCACATCATCCATTCACGGGATAACCATAACATCCACCGTCTAGTCACCATATCTTGTAGTAATCATGTAACATGTCACTTATCATCGTATCATATGACCTCAAATAATCATATCGATCTCTCTAAGATTACAATATAATAACCATCATATCTATCACGTGAACCTTATATGTCAATCCGCTCACTAAGATTATATATCAATCTCTCAAACTAAATAAATCTTGAATTCTGTCATGTGTCACTCTTTCTACACACTACTCCATAATAAATCATCACTGTGAAGTCTTATCCCCATTTTCCACAAATTCTATCCACAAGAACAAATACATAAAATTTCACTTCTTATTTTCGAAACAATATACCATCAGTAACAATTTCCAAAATTTTAAGGTATGATCTCATCGTAAACTTTCATCTGATCAAATGCATTACTTCTGCAATACTTGAACAAATTTAGGACCTGATAAAATTTATTTCATCAATTTCATCAAACAATTTCTCTCATGATCTTCTAATATCATAAATGGAAACTTAATGTACACCAATGAATCATTCAAATTACGAGGAAACCCTGATTTATTTTCCATGACTAAGACTCATCTTTCTTCAAATTTCACTTAGAACCAAACATAGCATAACTTATTCATGAAAAGTCAACTTATTTCATAATCTCAATATATCATCACCTTTAGTTCTCACCATCACATTATTCCTTATAATCATCGATTGTACCTTTTATACTCAAATGACCTTATGACAATCATCATAATCTCACATAATCCCAAACATTCGATCATATGTCTCCAAATTCTCACTTCGAATAAATGGTTACTCCTTTAAGGCACCTCACTATGAAATATTACATGTAAATAACCAAATCTTTAACACATCATCTACCCGATCAAATTCCAAAATAAATCAACAGTATTATCTCATATCCTCATAATCTATAATGTTCTCCAATACAAATGATCATTTCTTACTAATAATCAATTCATTCCCAAGAATTAATTAAGATTCTTCTCAATAACGCCATAATATTTGTCTTCACTCATCTTTTAAAATATAACTTGAAATTTCCCAATGTATGCATCAATTCATCACATGACTTCGGGTATACCTTGATATCCCAGTGTTTGTACACATCATCTTGTTTTTGAAATTGTGCAACAAGGAGAGAATTTCAATATAACTATCTCCATTACAAAAATGATTACCCTTCGAAGAAGTCAAAAATATCTCAAGAGTCATTATCCATTTTTATCATTTACTAAATCTTGCTCGTGGTGTAAATGAACTTGCAAGTCAATCCTCAATTCCCTTAGTGGGTTGTCAAGCCATACCATGCTCTTAACTCAAACTGATAAAATTCTGGGCAGAGTCTCCCTTGTAATTTGGACTAATCCAACCCGTATGTATACTTCATAACCAACAATAACAACCTGTAGTTATACTCCACATCTGACCCCCACGATTTAAATATTGACAACAATTCCAACAAACTTCAATACCACAAAATATCCCAGAAAATTAATATATCATTCCTCAACATAACAATTTCAAATCATAATTTCCAATATCACAATATCACTTCCTTCAATACATTAATTGGCTCAAATGCAAACTCATTTTCATACTTATAAAATATATGACACAAATCAAAATCCCAAAACTTCTTAGTTACAAGACCAAACAATATTATAAATTTCTCTCAAAATAGAGGAATAATTCACTTACTCAAACACAGTATCAATGCTTAATTCCCAATAATTTAGAATCAAAACTTTAAATCTCAAGTTTCATAATTCTTCTCATAAAAGTCTCAATAAAATCATATTACTTACACTTTCATCATCTCAACACAATCTCATAAAACTAGCTTGCTATTTCTCGTTGATTTACTAAAAGTGTTGACAATAAGTGACTAATGAATCTCGCAACAGTTGCCCTAAAACTACTAGCCATGGCCTCATAACGCGTGGCACAGTAGTCGATAATGTGGTCACATATCTTTACATGAGGTGTCAGTCTAAACGATAGATATTCCGAAAATATTGTCTAATCCTTTCTATTGACTCTTCGTAAATGGTGCCATGTCTAAAATCAATTATACAAAGTCCAGCTAGAGTTCATCATTTCTAAGTTCGAGGACAAAAATTATTATAAAATCATTCTTAATTCATATTATTCCCATTATGCTCAACACTCGTTCTCTTTCTTTTCTTTTCTTTCTGATTCGGATAAAATTTCTCGTTATGCTCCGAAACTCATTTCTTTCTTTCTTTCTTATTCGGATACATTCTCTTTCTCTTCTCTTCATTCTTTCTCATAAATCATTAAAATAAGTATCCGAAATACTGAAATAACGTTAAACATCATAAACTTCTTTACCTCGGAGTTGGTGGGACGAGTGATGGCAGTGGCAATCTTCATCAATAATAATTAAATAGGGTGAAATGTTTCTTGAAATTTCTTTTTTGAAAATTTGCCAGTCTACAGAAACGCAGACTGGCTCTAATACCAAGCTTTAGCGCCCCGAGTTCTAAATACCCGATTCACCACGTCATCGTCTGATCTAACTTTTAAAATAATATTTTAGCGGAAAAAATGACTGAAATTCATTTTTGGCAACGTTAAATAAAATGTAATGGTCGATAAAATTGAAAACATTTATGAAATCATTCGAAATAATAAATCGAGCCATTAATATTGTAAAGCAAATGACAATGTCATGATTTCTCAAATAACTGAAATTCTCAAAATTATCCCATGTTTGGAAATACGGAAATCATTAAAATAAGGTTTTCAACCATTTAACGTCTATTGCCACAATCATCCATCACTTGCCACCCTCTCCGAGATCTGCAAATGTTGTTAAAATAGACATGAGCATTTCATAGAAACACTCAGTAGACTCATCGCCAATTAATTAATCTACAATATAATTGAACACATAAATGCAAGCTCTTTGGAAATCATAGGGTGTGGGTTGCTCTTCTTGTGCATTAAAGCACATGGATTCTTTTGAAAATTCATAGGCTCTTTAGAAATCATAGTGTGTGGGTTGCTCTTCTTGTGCATTAAAACACTTGGCTTCTCTTTGAAAAATCATAGGCCCTTTAAAATCATCGGGTGTGGGTTGCTCTTTCTTCTCGTGTACATAAGGCACATAAGTTATGCATAACATCATCATTTATCTTGCAAGATATTCTCTTCTTTCTTTCTCATGCATAAAAGCATATAAGTTATGACAAACATAACAACATAATTATTTCCGAAGAAATACATTCTCGCTTCTTTTCATAAAAATGACTTTCACATAAGTCACATAACATACACATTTACATGCAATCATAATTTAAATCAATTAATAGGGGCGAGTCTACCTTAAACTTGACGAGTGCAAAGTTGAGCGGGAAACGACTTCAATTCTTTAATTATCCGTACGCTTCGTCTAGCCAATTAGAAGATTAAGTCGAATTAGTCCTTTGAAATTTATAATTTAAAATGATATATTACAATTTGGGGACTGAAATTGATGTTTTGAAAGTTGAGGGGCTAAAATGAGTAATTTGAAAGCCGATGGACTAAAATGAATACTTTGAAAGTTGAGGGGCTAAAATGAATAATTTGAAAGTTGAGGTACTAAAATGAATACTTTTCAAAAGTTGGGTCGAAGCTCAAAATGAATATTAAATTGTAGGGCTTGACATAGGTGATAAAAATGAAGGGCTGATGAAAACCATTTAAAAACTTAAGGACTGAAATTAAAATGTTTAAAGCTGAAAGGGCTGAAATAAAACATTTTTGGGACTTGGGGCTAAAGTTGCAATTTCTGAAAAATTCAAATCAATAATATCAAAATAATTTTCTCTCTTTCCCATTTTCGTTATTCAGAGCGTTAGAGAGGGAGAGAGGTTGCGGCGAAAACAGGGAAGAAGACCGGTGGAGGCGCGTTCTGCCGGCGCCGTCTCCGGCGCAAACACGACGGTATCATCGTCGTCGCGTGGCTGTGATACGAAGGAGGCGGTGACAAAATATCAAGGTTTGGTGCTATTTTGGTTACGAAACCGAGGCTGTTGTTCGGTGATTTCTCCGGTCAAGGTAAGTGGATAAGTTCCTTGATTCCTTCTTAGGTTTGGGTTTTGATTTGGGTGAGGATTTGAGCTGGGTTGGCCATTGATGGTGGCGATTTGGGAAAGGGGTGGTGCTCGATGGAATGGAGGTTGGGTGCAGGCGGTGGCAGTAGAGGTGATGATGATGATGATGATGATGATGATGATTGGTGTTGAAGATGGAGGTGAGTTGGAAGAGGTTGTGGCCGTGAATGGTGGTGCTGCAGGTGGGTTGGGTTTGTGGGCTGTTTTGGGGTGGTGATGGTGAACTCGTGTGGAAAAGGCATACCGGTGATGGTGGTGTTGTGGTCTACGTATGGTGGTGGTCATGGCCGGTTGAAGGTTGTGCAATGCTGAAGATGAGCTTGGAGTTGCTGGAGGGATTATTTGAAGAATGGGGTTGTGCTGAGAGTGAGGGCCTGATGAAGTGGGGGTTGATGAGAGATGGGTTGATGAAATAGGGCTAAGGTATGGTATGTGATTGATGTGATATGGGTTGGTGGTGTGAAACCTAGACAAGCATTGCACGTAGTTCGAGGGAAATTCGCACGCGAAATCAACTGGGTCGGGAGAATGAAACTGATAAAATGAGATTGATGAAATTTGGAATTTAAAATGATTTTGAGAATAATAATTTAAATAAATAAATAAAATAATAAAATTTTGGAAATTCGGAATTTAATTTAAAATTGAATTAACTCGACATTTCTCGACTTGGCTAGACGAACGCGTCGTGAAGTTAACTTAGAAATGGGCGAGATCGCAGCGACACGGTTTTCGAAGTTTTAAAATAATTATTTAATCGCGTGGAAAATTCTTGGTCGCTAAAACGTAGCCATTTTGTATTGCTCGATTACGTAAGTAACTCACTTGCCCAACATGCTGGATAATATTCCATTCAGGTCTTGGTTTAAAATGGTCATAGTACCTAGCCATTATCTCTGCGTAACTAGGTATGTTCTTGGAAATTGATGCAATGTCCTAAAATCAATTATGCAATTTCCAATTATGACAATCATCATTATCTCACATAATTCCAAACATTCAATCACATGTCCCCAATTTCTCACTTTGAATAAATGGTCACTCCTTTAAGGGCATCTCACTATAAAATATTTTCAATATCTTCCATTCATGATAACTGACTCTTCCAAATAATCATATTACATGTAAATAACCAAATCTTTAACACATCATCTACCGATCAACTTCCAAAATAAATCAACAGTATTATCACTTACCATCATAATTTATAATATTCTCCAATATAAGTGATCATTTTATACTGATAATCAATTTGTTCCCAAGAATAATTAAGATTCTTCCCAATAATGCCATAATATTTGTCTTCACTCATCTTTCAAAATATAACTTGACATTTCCCAATGTATGGATCAAGTCATCACATAACTTCGTGTATACCTTGATATCCAAGTAGTTGTATACATCATCTTGTTTTTGAAATTGTGAAAAAAGGAGAGCGTTTCAATAGAACTATATCCATTACAAAAATGATTATACTTCAGAAGTCAAAAATATCTCAAGAGCCACTATCCCTCTTTATCATTTACTAAATCTTGCTTGGGGTGTAAATGAACTTGCAAGTCTAACCTCAATTCTCTTAGTGTGTGCTTACCCTACTATGCTCTTAACTCAAAATGATAAAATTCTAGGCAGAGTCTCCCTCGTAATTTGGACTTATCCAACCCGTAGGTATACTTCATAACCAACAATAACAACTTGTAGTTACACTCCCCATCTGACCACAACGATTTAAATATTGACAACAATTCCAACAAACCTCAATACCACAAAAATATCCCAGAAAATCAATTCATCATCCTAAACATAACAATTTCAAATCATAGTTTCCAATATCAAAATATCACTTCCTTCAATGCACTAATTGGCTCAAAAGACCACTCATCAGTCATACTAATAAATATATGACACAAATCATAATCCCAAAATTTCTTAGTTACAAGACCAAACAATATTATAAATTTCTCTCAAAATAGAGGAATAATTCACTTACTCAAACACAATATCAATTCTTTAATTCCCAATAATTAAGAATCAAATCTTTGAATCTCAAATTTCATAATTCTTCTCATAAAAGTCTCAATAAAATCACATCACTTATAATCTCAACATCTCATCACAACTTCATAAAACTGGCTTGCTATTTCTCGTTGATTTACTGAAAATGTTGACAACAAGTGACTAATGAATTTTCGTAACAGTTGCTCTAAAATCACTAGCTATGGCCTCATAATGCGCGGCACAATAGTCGATAGTGTGGTCATATATCTTTACATGAGGTGTTGGTCCAAACGATATATATTTCGAAAATATTGTCTAATCCTTTCTGTTGACTCTTCGTAAATGGTGTCATGTCTAAACTCAATTTTGCAAAGTCCAGCTATGATTCATCATTTCTAAGTTCGAGGACAAAAATTATTATAAAATCATTCTTAAATCATTTTATTCCCATTATGCTCAACACTCGTTCTCTTTCTTTTCTTTTCTTTCTTTCTGATAAAATTTCTCGTTAGGCTCCAAAACTTATTTCTTTCTTTCTTATTCGGATACAATCTCTTTCTCTTCATTCTTTCTCATAAATCATTAAAATAAGTATCCTAAATACTGAAATAACGTTAAACATCATAAACTTCTTTACCTCGGAGTTGGTGGGATGAATGATGGCAGTGGCAATCTTCATTAATAATTATTAAATAATGAAAAATGTTTCTTGATATTTCTTTTTAAAAATTTGTCAGTCTACAGAAACGCAGACTGTCTCTGATACCAAGCTGTAGCGCCCTAAGTTCTAAATACCCGGTTCACCACGTCATTTTCTGGTCTAAACTTGAAAATAATATTCTAGCGGAAGAGATAACTGAAATTCATTGTTGGCAACGTTAAATAAACTGTAATGGTCGATAAAACTTGAAAACATTTATGAAACAATTCAAAATAATAAGTCGAGCCATTAACAATACAAAACATTTGGCAATACCATAATTTCTCAAATAATTGAAAATCTCAAAAATATCCAAAGTTTAGAAATATGAATCGTCAAAATAAGATTTTTGATTATTTAATAACCATTGCCACAATCATCCATCACGTGCCACCCTCTCCGAAATCTGCGAATATTGTTAAATAGACATGAGTATTTCATAGAATACTCAGTAGACTCATCGCCAATTAATTAATCTACAATATAATTGAATACGTAAATGCAGGCTCTTTAGAAATCATAGGGTGTAGGTTGCTCTTCTCGTGCATTAAAGCAGATGGCTTATCTTTGAAAATCATAGGCTCTTTAAAATCATAGGGTGTGGGTTGCTCTTCTCGTGAATTAAAGCACATGGCTTCTCTTTGAAAATCATAGACTCTTTAAAATCATAGGGTGTGGGTTGCTCTTTCTTCTCGTACACATAAGGTACATAAGTTATGCACAACATCATCATTTATCTTGCAAGACATTCTTTTCTTTCTTTCGCATGCATAAAAGCATATACGTTATAACAAGCATAACAACATAAATATTTCATAAGAAATATATTCTCATCTCATTTCATGAAATAAATTTCACATAAATCACGTAACATACACATTCACATGCAATCATAATTTAAATCAATTAATAGGTGCGAGTCTACCTTAAATTTGACGAGTGCAAAGTTGAGCGGGAAATGACTTCAATCCTTTAAATCTCCGTACGCTTCGTCTAGCCAATTAGAAAAATAAGTTAAATTAGTCTTTTGAAATTGTAGCTTAAAAAAATGATTGCTCAAAATTTAGGGATTGAAATTGCGGATTTGAAAGTTGAGGGACTAAAATGAATAATTTGAAAGTTGAGCGACTAAAATGAGTAATTTGAAAGTTGAGGGACTAAAATGAATACTTTTCAAACTTGAGGGACTAAAATGTAAATTTCCAAAAGTTGAGTTGAAGCTCAAAACGAATATTAAACTATAGGGCCGAAACAATTGATTTTAAAAATGGAGTGGCTGATTAAAATCATTTAAAAACTTAAGGACTGAAATGATTAATTTTAAAACATAGGGACTGATTTGAAACAATTTAGAACATTGGGGCTAAGCTGTGAATTTAAGAAAACTTTTAAATAAAACATATATTTCTCTCTCTTTCGTTCCTATTTCAGAGAGAGAGAGAGAGAGAGAAGGGCGAGAGGGGGAGGAGCGGCTGAGGGAAACCGGTCTCCAATCGGCGAGCTCACTGGCGAAAACTCCGGCGTAGGGTGCGGCAAACGGCGGGGGGGGGGGTGTTGTAGACTAGGTTTTTGTGGCTTTTGTGCGGTTGGGTGCGAGAAAAGGGTGCGAAACCAAGGTGAAAGGTGGGGCGATCTCCGGCGAAATCTCCGGTGAAATGGCTCGACAGTGGAGGTAAGTATATGGGTTTATTTGATTCTTGGATTTTTGGTTTGATTTGGGGTTGATTTTGATGGGGATTCGAGATTGGGCAGTGGAGGTGGTTGGTTCGAACGAGTTGGAGGTGCTGCAAGTGATTTGGTGTTGCACGGTGGTGATGGTGGAGATTGGGTTGACTGGCGATTTGGGTGGTGGTTCTTGGTTGAGCTGGTTGTGTTGGTGGGTTGGTTTGTTGATGGTGGAGGTGGCAGTGGTTGCACGGTGCTGGAGATACAGTGGCTTGAGTTAGGTTAGTTGTGCTAAGCAGTGGTGATGATGATGGTGGTGGTTCTAGGTATATACTGGAAAATGGTGATGAAGGAGAAAGAGAGTACCTCGGCTGAACTGCAATGGATGGAGCTGGGAGGCGGGTGGTGAGATGATGCTGAGATGGGTTTGGGAAGGGTAGGTGATATAGAGCTAGGTATGGCATGGTATGAGATTGATGTGATAGGTGAAAGTTGGTAGTGTGAAAATCTAGACAAGCATTGTACGTAATTCGAGGAAAATCATACGCAAATTCAACTGGGTCGGAAGAATGAAACTGAAAAAATGAGATTGACGTAATTTGGGATTTAAAATGATTTTGAAAATAATAATTTAAATAAATAAATAAAATAATAAAATTTTGGAAATTTGGAATTTAATTTAAAATCGAATGAACTCGATATTTCTCGACTTGGTTAGACGAATACGTCGCGACGTTAACTTAAAAATGGGTGAGATCGCAGCGGCACGTTTTCATAATTTTAAAATAACTATTTAATTTTGTAAAAATTCTTGGTCGCTACATACATTGACCTTGCAACGAGTTTCTATCGTAAGGTATCAATATTTTTGATGAATTTCTACATAACAACCGTGCAAGATCAATATCATATGATGTCCAACTTATATTCAAGGTAATCCAAAGTTCGGTTTCCCAAGTGTTGACAAAAATTTCGTTAAGGCAATTTATCGAACGTCTAAGCTACAAGATTTTTTAGCCTCTTCTTATTCACTCTATATGTTCATGTTCATATCTCCTAATCATCGCAACATAATTAGCTCAACTCCCAAAACATTCTACAATTTTAATAGAACTCTAATAATTTCTAAATTGAAATGTATCCATCTACTAACTCAAAATCAACAATCTAAATTTAACAGTTCACTTAAACAATTAACTTGTAAAATAATAAATTCAATCATAAATTCAAAATTAAACCAACAAATAACTAGTTGAAATTGTAAAACCGAAATCAGAAAATTTATATAACAAACACACAAACACACAAACACACACACACACACATACACATACACATACACATACACATACACATACACATACACACAAGCTCATTTTTCTATGTTTATATGTTAAAACCGTGTGTGCGCACAATTAAGTGTAGTAGTGTGTGTCATGCGCGAGAATACGTGTGTGCGCGAGTGAAGGGAAGGAATAAATGTGAATTGTCGAGAGAGAGAGAGAGAGAGAGAGAGAGAGAGAGAGAGAGGAATGGTGGTGGTCGGACGACAGGTGGCCGACGACATATGGCGGTAGTGAGGATGAGATCCGGTGAGGGGGGCGTGATTTGTGTGAAAGAAAGGGAGAAAGAGAGGGGGCAGGTATGAGTGCAGCTATTGTGTATAGGGCTAGAGTATAAAAAAATGAAGGTTTTAGGCATCTATTCAATAGTGAACCGATGCATATATTTATATAAATCTGTTTATTATTGAACCGACGCCTATACCTTTTATAGGCATCGGTTCTTAAACAGGTTATAGGCGTTGGATCTCTATTGAATAGACGCCTTTTGTTTAGGTTCTACTTTCATGTCTCGATTGTTCTTAAGCAACCGACGAATAATGTTAGATCTAATGTTCCAAAAATAGACGTATATTTTTTTATTTTGGAAAATCTGTACTAGTGTAAGTCAAATAAACTAAAATTTTCAAGTGGATCCCGTTAAATGTGAGTAATTTAATATAATAATAATATGAAGAATTTTCAGGGTGTTACAACAATGATGTAGGATCACCCACTAAAACTATGCACTACAGCAACTGAGAGAGATTGTGGGTACTTGGAAATCATGTTGGAGAATGAAGAAAATGTGAACCCCAAAATACAATGATGGAAGGACTTGCCCCCAGGGCATATCTCCCAATGGAAAAGGGGAGGACGGATAGTGCTCAGAGTGGTGGGGTGCAGGGTTTCGAAACTTGAAATACTGGATTTGTGTCATATCGCAAACGAGAGTTACCACGGTTAATAGCCAGACCTATCCATAAGCTCTCCACCCTGGCTCCTGGGAGGCACATCCTGCGATTTACCTCATCCACTAAAGGCTCAAGGCAGGATCGATGGGGGCCCTCAAGGTTGGAGTTCAACCTTTTTTTTTCAATAATGGAAGGACTTCTTATGCAATATTTCCTATCTGCAAATAGATGACTTGATGGTTTTACTTGCCAACCTCAGATTTGGCAGCTTGCTCTTCTCTCGGATTGTGCTTCTTTGCTCTTATTAAGGACCATTAGATCTGATCTAACGGCTGGGATTATTTGGAGCCTTTAATGTCCTTTGGCTTGGCTCTTGTACCGTTACTTCATCCGGTTTAGATCTTTCTAGAGGAAATACATGAAAATACCCTAAAAATTTTACCAATTTTTGAAAATACCCTAACAATTTTATATCTTTTAAAAATAGCCTTAAATACTATAAACTACTACAAATACCCTTATATATCATATTTCAATTAAACCCATTAAGATTTAGAAAAGTTACAACCTAGTCCTTGAAATTTTATTAATTTTGTTTATGATTTTATTTGATTTTTGTTCGCTCATAGTAGCACCCCTAACTGGTATCAGAGCCATATGACAGATCTAAAAGATAAATATTATATGACAAAAAATAAAAATGAATATATAATATATACATCAAGATTTATAATTATGTATACATTAATACTACCCGATAATTATAAAATAGAAATCTTGAACACTTTAAAAGATTTAGATAAAGATGTAAGAAGAGAAATATATGATCTAATAAATTTCGATATAATAAAAGAAGATTTTATCATAAACGAAATATTAGATTTAATCCACAAAGATATACTAGAAGAGTTATATAAAGATTATAGAAATGGATTATCATAGAGCGGATCCTCAATTAATTAGATATCTAGACATAGAAACAAATGAAAAATTAGATTTAATAGTAGAACAAAGAAGAAATTTAATGGACCAAATAAGAGAAGAAAGAAATATAAAACGACAAGAAAAATTAAGATTAAAATTATTAGAGAAAAAGAGAGAATATTTTGATAAAATCTTAAAACAAATACCAAAAATTCAAACGATTTTAGAAGACAAAGAAAAAACTAGAAAAGAAAAATATGATAAAACAAACACATTGGAAGACTATCTAAAATATTATAGAATATATCATAGAAAGTCAATGATTGGATCAATAGAAGAATATTGTGAATATCAAATAATGAATTATAAAGAAGCAAAATATGAAACAGAACTTATTCTAGAAATCGAACATATTAAATGAAGAAATTAATGACAGAATTTCCAGAAATAAAATTTGAAAAACAAATAATAGAAAATATAAGACTTCCAGTTGGATCTTATCAAATGAAAGGAGTAAATACAACTATGTTTCAACCATTAAGCTCATGGGGAGAATCTGATGGATTCCTTAACATGCAATTAAATTGGATAAGTGCATTTTTATGGCAAACATATAAAAACATAAATTTACAAGATAAATTAGCTATCGAAGAATTACAACAATTAAATATACAGGACATATATCAAAGAAAAATTACAAAATATTCAAAATAAACTAACAATACAATTTAAAGAATTAAAAGAAATGATAGGAGAAGTTAAAAATATAGATGAAGAAATCTTAAAAGAATTTCAAAGAAAATCAGGAGAATTAATTAATCAAGATAAAATTGGAACAATTATAGAAAAAATAGATAGGTTAAATGAAAAAAATAAGAAAGAATGAAAATGAAAAAATCATATCAATAGAAGAAAGAATCAAAAAGTTAGAAATAAAAATAGATGTTAGAACCACTCAAGGAACACACAAATTAAATCTTTTAACAAAAAATACAGTTACAGAATTATTAACAAAGATCAATAGAAAGCAAAGTGAAAAGATTCAATATGTTTACTTAGCAGGTATCCAAATAATGTTTAAATCCCTGTTTAGAGAAGGATTAGATTCGCCTTTGACTGTAAGTTTACATGATGGAAGAATTATAAATTTAAAAGACAGTTATTTAGGAATAGTAGAAGGAAATCTAGCATATAAGAAACTAATATTTACATGTTACCCAAAATATTGTATTTCATTAAAAGATAGAAATTTTAATGAAGTTTTAGGATTACATTTCAAATTACATAATGATGATATAATGGAACCAGGAGATAAAATTATGACTGTAGAATACAGGGCATTATACACATTTACTAATTCTAATTATGGAAACATGTATTCTAAAAAACCATATATTGAAATTCATAAAGAATGTAAAGATTTTGGTAAAGCAGTAGAACCAGATAAACAAATAAGTTTAATTCCAAGAAACTATGAACTTACTATAACAAAAAATAAACCAGAAATCATAGAGTTACGAGAAGAAGAATACCCTAATAATAACATAACATTTGAAGATGGCAGATTAATTAGGAGATCATCAAGTTTACCTAATAGAAAACAATTAGGAGAAACTAGTAATACAAAAGAAATAAAACTTAATAGAAATGCTGGAAATATGAAAATAGAAGGTGAATATTTTAATGGAATAGAACATATAAAATGATCAAATATATTAATTGACACAGGAGCTAGTGAATGCCATATAGCTTCAAATAGAAATAAAGGACTAATATCTCATAGAACTGATCCATATAGATATATAAATTTTGATGGACAAGTACATATGACTGAACTTGAAGTAAAAGTACCAATAAAAATAGGAGGAATAAATCTCCTAGTACCATGTCATGTAGATAGTAGTATGGTAAATCCTCATGTATTATTAGGAATGAGCTTTCTAGATGGACTAGAAGATTATAGTATAAAACGTGAAGGATTATATATAACTCATAATGGTCAAACTATACTATGCAGAAAAGTTGAATAAATGAATAACCAAATAAGTTTTTCATTAGCCGTTTATATACAAGTTACAATTGTTGAAACAAATATAACAACATGTGCATTAATTGACACGGGAAGTGATATAACAATATTCAAAAGTTTCTTAATAAAATCATGGAATACTAATGGAAAGATAAAAATTACAGGAGTAACAGGAGAAAGTACTCATATAATTAATAGTGCTGATAAAATTGATATAATACTTGGGAGTAAACAAATAGTTGTAAATAAAGTATATAATTATAAAAAATTAGAATGTGATATATTACTAGGAAATGACTTTATACAAAAATTTCAATATTATAAACAAAATAATTACATGATAATGTTACAAACACCTTGTGCACATTTACTAAAAAGATCAAGAGAATTTAGACCTTACAGAGTTCAGCCAACACAGCGTGGTGATAAATGGGAGAAAAAGCCAATTATACGAAATGAAATAAAAAATAAAAGAATAATGTATAAAAAAGTCTTAAAAACAAACATACAAACAAATATGGAAAAAATCATTGATCAACTAGAAAAAATTTGTGGAGAAAATCCATTATTATTTTGGAAACCACATCATCCAAAAGCTAAAATAGAATTAACAGAAAATGTTATTATAAGAGTTAGACCAATGATGTATACCATACAAGATATACAAGAGTTTAAAACTCAGATAAAAGAATTACTTAATCAAAAATTAATCAGACCTAGTAATGGACCCCATAGTAGTCCAGCTTTTATGGTCATGAAACATTCTGAACAAAAAAGAGGAAAAGCTAGAATGGTGATAAATTATAAAGAATTAAACAAATATACTAAATTTGATGGATACTTTTTACCAAATAAAGAGGTACTGATAAATCTTGCAAAAGGAAATCAATATTATTCTAAATTTGATTGCAAATCAGGATTTTGGCAAGTAAAAATGGAAGAAGATAGTATTCAATATACAGCATTTAGTACACCCCAAGGTAAGTATGAATGGATGGTTATGCCATTTGGTTTAAAAAATGCACCACAAATATATCAAAGAAGAATGGATAACATATTTAGAAAATTCAATGAATTCTTAATTGTCTATGTTGATGATATATTAATATGTTCTAATAATAGAGAAGAACATAGAAACCACTTAATTAAATTTATAAATGAATGCAAAAAAGAAGGAATTGTTCTTTCAAAAAATAAAGCTATAATAGAAAAACAAGAAATTGATTTTCTTGGATTATCAATAGATAAAAGAGGGATAAAATTACAAACGCATATATCTAAAAAGATAGAAAGTTTTCCAAACAAATTAGAATCAAAAGAACAAATACAAATTTTTTTTAGGATGTTTAAATTATGCAGAAGGATTTATTGAAAATCTATCAAAAAAGAGATATAAAATTCAAATTTTATTCAGGAAAACAAATACCAAAGGATGGAATGATGAACATACAGAAATTGTCAAATTACTAAAAGAAGAATGTAAAAATTTGCCAAAATTAAGATTACCAGATGAAAAACATAATCTGATAGTTAATACTGATGCCTCGGATAAGTATTGGGCAGCAATATTAAAAACAGATCTTAATGAAATTTGTAGATACTCAAGTGGAACGTTTAATCAAGCAGAAATAAATTATACTACTCATGAGAAAGAACTGTTAGCAATCATCAGAGGAATAAAGAAGTTTTCATTGTTTTTATTATCTAAGAAATTCATTGTTGAAACTGATAATTCTCAAGTTGCAGGTTTAGTAAAAAATAAATTACCACCAGAACCTCAATATAGAAGGCTCCATAGATGGCAAGCCTATTTGGCATTTTATAATTTTGATATAGTTAATATTAAAGGTATTAATAATTATCTTGCGGACTTTTTAAGCAGGAATATTGAATTTGCAGATGGATAATATTAAAAGATCCCTGATAGACGCCAAAAAGCGAATGAACTTCCTCATGGAGGAAGCTGAAGATATAAAGCTTGGAATTGAACAACTTGCAGAAACTCTCCAAGGAAGTTTCAAGCAATTAATGGAAATATCAACATTTCATCACAATTATACTAAAGAATTGAGCGATAACATAATTGAGATTGAATCTCAGTTTGAATCGTTGATTACCAAACAGGCTGATACCAAACAGGTTATATCAAAAATACAAACAGGTACATCTTCTGGAAGCAGTGGTGGACCAATAATTAAAAGAGATGAACCAAGTCCCAAAAAAGTTGTTATAAATGAAGCTAGTCCTCGAAAAATCACAATCAATGACAAAGATGAACATACCGTCTATCTTCTTTGTCAACGCATCCAGCTTAGCATTTAATGCTGTGATCTCGTTGACTGCAACCATTCCCCCAGACTTTGGTGTAGCTCTATCTGAATACCACTGATAACTGTTCGCAGCCATCTTCTCAAAGATCTCAGATGCTTCTTCATATGTCATATCCATAACTGATCCTCCAGCTGCTGAGTCGGCGTACTTCTTGTTTTCATTTGTCAGCCCATTATAGAATGTCTGAACCAAGATCCAATCTGCGATTCCATGGGTAGGACACTGTCTGACGAGCTCGTTGAATCTTTCCCAAGCTTCAAAAATTGATTCCCCAGGTTGTTGACTGAATGATAGAATCTCACGCCTTAGCTTTGACATGCGGCCAGGTGGGAAAAATTTATCTACGAATTTCTGGCTCATAACTTCAAAAGTGGTGATTGTGTGTAGGGGCAAAGAGTAAAACCAGGCTTTTGCTTTATCCGCCAAAGAAAATGAGAATAGCTTTAATTTCACGGCATCCTCTGAAACTCCATTCATGCGTTGCATATCACATAGTTCCAAAAATGTCCTAAGGTGCGCATGAGGATCTTCAGATGGCAATCCATGAAAAACGCATGAATTTTGGATCAAGGATATCAAGGAAGTCTTGATCTCAAAATTATTAGCTCGGATTGCAGGAGGTACAATGCAGGTTCCAATGTTCCCCACGGGAGGAATCATGTAATCACGTAAAACGCGCCTTCCATGATTTTGTTGCTGTCCATTCACAGCTGCTGGCAGATTTTGTTGATTTCCCTGATTATCTTGAATTCTGTCATCTGCCATTGCTAAGTCTTTTTGTCGATCCGCTTCCAACTGTCGTCTACGCCTCCGTCGAAAGGTGCGTTCAATTTCTGTATCAAAAGGAAGCAAATCCAATGACTTAGTCCTTCTTAACATAAATTAAATAAAACAAAAATTAAAAACAAAAACTGAAAAATAATATAAAAATAAAAATAAAAATAAGCTAAATAAAGTTCAAAGTAAAATAAGAACTAATGAGTATCGATATTAATTAACAGTCCCCGGCAACGGCGCCAAAAACTTGTTGTGCAATTTGAGATCGCAAGTGTACGATATCGCAATCAAGTAATAAAGTGGACCTTAGAGTCCGGATTATCGTTCCCACGAGGACTGCTATTAATTACCGAAATATTTCAGTTCTTAACTTTATTTGAACAAATTAAAATCGTTTTAAGAATAAAAATCTAGAATTAAGAAATGGAACTAATGGATTAAAAAGAATTGTTAAATTGTTTTGTTTTTAAATACGATTGTAAATTAGTTGGGAATCCCGATTTCACCTAGCCAATTAAATCAATTCCAATTCCAGATTTTATTTTCTAAATATGCATTCGGTCGAATTCACTAATGTATATTGAAATTCCTCTCTCGAGTTTAAATCAATTCTACCTAAATAAGTCAACCATGTATCTCTACAGAGGGTCCGAATATTCCTTATATAGATGCATAACACGCAAGAATTCACACACGACCGCAATAATAACACGAGTATATCTCTATCTCTTGTTCAATTACTGGATTTATTACCACGTTCTAAATTATTAACTTACCTCTCGGATTATGGAAATAACTCAATAAATCATGAATTGGTGATCAAGCAATTCAAGCATTAAGAACAATAATAAATCAATACATGCAACGAATTACTAAAATAAAGGAATTTGGAATTAAAATAATTAACTAGGCTACATCGTTCATCCCAACATTATATTTAGTTACACATCATGATTAAAAAGCATAAACAATAAAGTAAAACGTTCATTGAAAACAATAAGAAGAAAGGAAAGCATGCACCAAGTTTCAATTCTTCAATTATCTTCAATTCACGCCCCTTTGCGATGCTTGATTCCCCAAGAATTTGATGTTGATTTCTCGATTGTGACTCGTTCTTTGGAGAGGCAAAGGTCCCCTTTTCGTGCCCCTTATGTTGTATATATATATATCTTGGAGAAAACCTAGGTCAAAACAAGAGAACTCTGTTGAAAATCGCGAGAAAAAGCCCACAGACGGCCCAGCCGGAAAGCTACGTGATCGCTCAGGCTTATGGCAGGCGATCGCGTGGAAGACCCACAAACTCTCGGGTTGTAATTTAACACCTTCTCGCGATCGCGTGGTCTGCAACCAGCGATCGCGACTTCTCTCTTTTCGTGACTGAACAAGTTAGTCCCCGTTCTTTAATTGCAGTCGTAGTCCTCCACTTTCAATTATTGCGATTTAGTCCCCAAACTTTATCTTCTTCTTGATTTGCCCATTTAAGCTCTTAATTCCTTCAATTAGGTCCTCCAACCTCTGATTTATTCTCTTTGGCACCATGTAGGTTTCCCGGTTGTTGTCACAAACTCCTCACTTGTCCAATTTAGCTTTAATTAACATCCACTTGTGCGTTTTCCCCATTGATTTCATCATTCTTCATCTTTTGGGATATTTTCTGAAAAGTAAACGATAAACACAAATTAAATAGCAAATATTCCAAAACGACAATAATTACACCTAATTTAGACATACAAATAAGTGTATAAAATACACTTATCAAATATAAAACCACTGTTGAAGTTATATATGAACTTCAAGAATGTGATTGCTATTACATTTCGTCTGGAGACCATGTATACCCACGATTGATCGTTACTCAGGGAGGAGATCCCGTCATGACAAAAATGGTAGCTGATTATGGATTCTTGGATCTTATCTATCCAGGAAAAGATCTGAAAGAAATCGAAAAATTTGATGATTTACAAAAAGGAGAAATTTCAAAATTTGCTCAAGGAAGATCCATATATTTAAAATTTTATTCGATCAGTCCTGAAATTGATGGAAGGATATATTATCCTGCTGAGCATATTATCACGATTGGGTATGTTGCTCGAAATTTTCAAATTGAAGTTGGAAAAAATACCAAGCCAGTACCAAACATTACAAGATTATGGTTTAGATCCCGAAGGGTGTTGGGAATTAAAGTTCTCTACAACATTGCCAAAAATCCGTATGAGAAAAATTCAAATGCATATGCCAGTACAATGGATGGACCTTACTCACTAATGGAGGAAAAGAAAAGTCAACAATATTGCAAGAATACATCAATAAATTTGATACTCTTCAAATCCATGGAAGTTTTGCCACTTTGCAAGAGGCGTGCATAGCTAGGAATTGCCCCACATGCCAAAGGAATTGATGGACAGGTGGAAGCCATTTGATAAGTCTGCTTTACATACCAACAGAAGTGATGGACAGATGGAAGCCAATTGATAAATCTGATTTAGTGGAACAAGACAGTAAGGGCCATGAGAAGACTGAAAATAGAGGGATAGGTGTCCCTATAATGTAGCCATGTGAAGAAATAAAGGGACAGCTGTATCCTTGTAATAAAGGATAGATGGACAGGTGTGTCCTTGTAGGACCTTGTAAAATTCAAATTATTGTATCCATTACATAAGCAATGATGTAAGAGGTTGTATAGTAATACCTCGTAAAGTTGTATAAATAAGAGTCTTCTGATTAGAGAAAAGGCAAAACTCTCTTGAGCACTCAGTTTGTGAGAAAGCCAAAAATTTTCTGTCTTTGAAAAAATTCTCATACCAATCCTTTATCAATCTTCATATTATCAATAAAATTCCAATTTACTTATCATATTATGATGAGTTTCTAAATTCTTGTCTTCTAAATCATATTTCCAAAAAGAAGATATATTATTAAGAAAACTCCCTACACTCTGTCCTAAAATATTTTCCATCTAAAGAGTTATACAGCGAAGGCATTCAGGTTTAGCTAATAACCCGTGAAGGCAGGAAGCCATTGGAGGGTGTGGAGCAGACACCTATAAGCCTGAAGGTCACTAACAATAGAAGGGAAATACAAAGGTACTGAGAACAGGAAAAGAGGTTAGTATTCTTAATATATCTATATTTACGGAATTAGAAGGAAGAAGAGCTTTTAAAATGACAGAATTCAGAATTGTTAAATTTAATTATCAAAACAGTCCTTATAATGATGAATATCATAACATAATTGAACATTTATTCATGCATAAACAGTTTACTAGACCAAATAATGAAATAAAAAAGTTATATCATGTCTATATGCCATGCTTTTTAGCTATTTTTCCAACATTAAAAGGAATATTAGGATTAGAAATTACAAAATCGATTATTTATTTTTGGCTTGATAGTGATAATACTGAAATAAATAATGAATTATATTTTGGATATGTGTTTAGTAGTGATAATGATTATGATCCTGTAATAGATTATGACAGTGATGGAAGAGATGAATCTTTCTTTACCAGTTTTTGAAAATCTTAATATCATGAATAACAGTAATTATATCATGAAAAAACCCAGAACTAAAAGAGGTCCATATAAAGTTCAAAAGTATATTAAAAGTAAAAAAGGAATTGAATATGAAAATGAAATTGATAAAATCTGATACCAAGAACAACTCTACGCATCACAAGAGATATTAAAAAATTTTAAAGAAAATTTAATAGAAAACTTTGCTAGAGGAACTGTAAGATCTATGATGATACATGATATTCAAGATATAATTGATAAATTAGAAAAGAGAAAGAAAAATATTTCAAAATATAATATACCATTTGAACCAAGTATAGATATCATGGCTGACATAGATATTACCAATTCTCAAACACTCATAGAATTTGAAAAATTACTTGAAACTTTATAAATTATTTATCTCTATATTTATAATGTCTGGATATACTATTAAAGGATTAGATAATTTATTAGAAAAAATAATGGAAAAAATAGATAACATTATATCTCATTTAATAGATATGGATGAATCATCTGAACAATATTATATACTTTCAGAAAATCATGATCAATACATTATAGATTATTCTGACATATTAGAGATTAAAATAGATTTAGAAAATAAAATAATGACAAACACAGTCCAAACATAATGCCGGATATACAATAGAATGGCTAGATAACCTTTTAGAAAAATTAAAAGATAAAATGGAAGATATTAAACATCAAATGGAAAATGAAAACATATCTTCTCAAGAATATAATAAACTCTTGGAAAAATACGAACAATATATTACAGATTATTGTATTTTACTAGATCAAAGAATGAACTTATACCAGAGAATTTTGTATAATAATTTACCAACCCAATAATCTATGGATACTTCACAAACATCAACTTCTAATAACTGTGATCATAAACTATATTTAGATAATAAAGAAATTTCATTTTTATTAGCTATTGCTGAAAAATCTAAAAATATACATTCTGTTGGACAATCTCTATTAAAAGAAATATACGAAGATATAGATTATGTTATCTTAAATAGAATAGAATTTAATTCTGTTGAAACAGTAAAAAATGTAAATACGGTTCATAAAATTATAGAAGAATACGAAGATATAGAAGATGAAGTTTCAGATGGAATAGCATTAGGATATATAACAAAGAAAGAACATCCTAAATCTTTTGAGAAATTATCACAATATAGAGCATTTTTAGAAGAACTTAAAAGATTAAAGAATATGAATATAATAAAAAATATTGAATTAAATCAACCTGACTAATTCAGGGATATATCTTGCAAAAAAAATAGTTTATTTCATTAAGGGCAATAAAGAAAATTTGTAAAAAATGGGCATTTTGAAACATACTATTTCAACAAATCCCCCCTTTCTATTGTCTTGTGGGTTCTATCTGGTTCTCTCTCATTTCATCTCTTCTCCTCTCCCGTTCTAAGATTTCAGTCTTGACTGACCTGTAAAACCTATTTGTTACAATAATCTAGGGCTGAGATAGGGGTTGGATTGTGTAATATTTGTATAGTGGTTAGGATGCAGTATTTCCTTGTTTGCTAGGAGGATTGATTTCGGTAGGAGGCTTGTGGTTTGAGAACTGGAGCTTGTGATCTTGTAGTCGTTTTTCTCTCTCTGGAATGCATAGTTGCACATGGTGGTTGGGCATATCTCCGAGCCCGAGCCCTCCCAGAGTATCTATTTTCCGACAGTTTTGTTATTAGTTATTACATGAATTAAAGATATAGTTGAAGGTACAGTAATATACAAGCAAGCAACTTTAATTAGTTGTCTTTTCAATCATGTTTACTCCTTTTCATCCAAATCAAGATTTTTTTCTTGATCTTCAAATTCACTTTTTATGTGATACAATATTTCTTCAATACATATAGGATAGTATCCTACTAAATTATATTATTTGTCAACTTCTTCCAATCTTCAATGAAGAATCAACTCCTCTTCCAATTCCGGCAAAGAGCTTAGCAATTTCCAGTTGAGTATTTGCAATAATCTCAGTCCTTTTAAGATCCATTTCTCCTCTCTTAGCATCAGCTTCAGCTCTTATTCTCTCCAACTCTCTCATAGTATCCATTCGAGATTGTTCGGACCTCAGTACTACTTCCGCTAACCATCTAATGCTCTCTGCTATATCCCTTTCTTCTCCTCTTCGCTTTGTTTTTCGCCCAATCTTGGTCTTTAAATTTTTCGACTTCAGTTTCTCCTGTCCGCTAGAAGGCCCTGGTGTGCTACTGTCTGTCTCCATGCGATTTTTATCGGATTCATGATCGGATAATTTGTCAGCAACTCCATCTTCCTGTTTACGATTATATATATATATATATATATATATATATATATATACGAACTTAATTAATTATGTAAGCAAAATATTGCATCTTATAAATCTTGATATATATATATATATATATATATATATATAGTTGGATTTGATCTTCACAATTTCGTGGATATATATATACACATCAGGACGGCTAAGTTGCATGGAAATTAAAGCATACACACAAGATGATATTTTTGAAAAAAATAAAATAACATGAGATAGATAAAAATGTGTTGGAAACAATATTGCATAAAACTCATTAATACATTTATAACATCACTGTGTAATAATTTTAAAAATGCTAGTTCACTTTTCACTCTTTTTTTCGCATTTGGTAGAGGCTAAAATTAAATTAAGAGCTTGTTTGGTAATGGGTAATGGAAATTTTTTTGAGTTTTGTAGTTTTTTTTTTAGTTTTTTGATAGATGTTAGGGATGTCAACGAGTCGGCTCGTGAGTCGAAGATCAAGGCTCGAACTTGGCTCGAGCCTTTTGGGGTCGAGCTTTTTTTGGCCCGAGCTAAAACTCGTCTCCAAAAATAAGACTCGACTTGAGCTTTAGCTCGAGTTTTTTTCGAGTCGAGCCGAACCAAGTCCCGAACTTTTACTTTTTTTCTTATTTTTAGAGCAAAAATTCATAAAATTTTTATTGAAAATGTGTATATATAGTAAGTTGAGTCGAACTCGTGGTCGAAATTCATTGTTCAAGCTCCAATCGAGTTTTTTTAGCGGGCTTTTTTTTTTTTGCTCGAGTCGAGTCGAGCCGAGTCAAAGTCCGTCTTTCAAAAAAAAAAAAAACTCGGCTTGAGCTTTGGCTCGAAATCTCAAGTCGCGAGCCGAGCTTAGCCTTTTTCGAGTTGAGCCTGAACGGCTCGAGCAGACGAGCCATTTTGCCATCCCTAGATGTATGGTTTAAAATTGTTTGAAAAGTCAATAATGGTGGGCTTGACTAAGAATAAATGGTTGAGATTGAGTTTGAAAAATTGAGGTAAAAAATTCACTTTCACCAAAAAAAGCTCTAAATTTCAGTTTTATCATACTATATATTTATAAGCTAATTTTCTTCGTTAAAATAGAAAATATTAGAAAACGTTATATTTCGTAAACAATCTTGAGCCTCTCTTTGGTCTTTATTTTTTCAAAATCAAATTGATTTAACACTCAATTTCATACATTCATCAATTTTAGTTAAGTTTAGCATTTTTGACTTTTCAAATATTTTTTAATTATACATTTTTTTAAAAATACTATTCAAAATCATAATTTTTTCCAAAAAATAAGGGCCAAATACACACTGATATTTGCCAGAGAGTTTTAAATTTCAAAACTCATTAAAAAAAAAAGGAAATACCAACGCAATATAAAAATATTATGAACTTGTTTGACTTTTCAATTAAATTTTAACTATCCATTTTTTCAAAAATTACTATTTATTTAGAAAAATTCATTTTAACTATAATAAAAAACACACTATACTTAAGGTGTTTTGCATGTCAGATCAATTTAAAAGAAGAATTTATAAGGACAGCATGTATGGCCACTTTGCACTAACCTTGGGCAACCGATCAAGACCATTCGAACCATGTGAATTTTGCACAATATTTCCAGGTTGCAAAAAAGTCGTTGGAGCCGGAGATGGTACAGGTGGCGGTGACGGTGACGGTGGCACCGGTGGTGGTGGCTGTGAAAACTCTTGCGGCTGCGATGATTCTAAAAACATCAAAGTTGGACCTTGACAAGTTTGTGGAGACGACGAAAGAGGAGGAGGAGGAGGAGGAGGAGGAGGATTTCCACGGAGTAGAAGATCAAGGCGAGGATAAAGAGGCCACGACGAAGCATCAGGTGCGGCAGACTCCGACCTATACCTTTTCTTCATCGACTCAATCTTGTTCTTACACTGCGTTTGTGTCTTAAGAGACTTAGTCGAGTTTGCACGTGATGAGACATGTTTAGCAACTTCTTCCCAATCTTGTCCCTTGAGTTTGGCACGGTTCCTAAGTGTCCATTTAGTCTCATAAGCTTCAAGAAGGCTCGAAACGGCTCCTTCACTCCACTCATCTCTCTTCAATCTATCACTATTCCCACCTTGTGGCTTTCTAGGGGACTCTTGGTGGTTGTTATTATTATTGTTAATAGATAGGAAAGAAGAAGAATTCTCATTTTTAACTTCTCTATCCATATCCTCTCCTCCTCATGCCACAAAGCTTGTTTAGCTGCCAGCATGAAATAATACTCCAAACATTGACATCAAGAAAGAGAGAGCCACTAGCATTTAGAGTGAGAAAATGAAAAGGGCAAGATCGAATAAGTGGTGTATTAGAGAAAGTTAAGGAAAAAGTGTCACTACCATTAACAAGATACTATATAACTAAAGTGGGAGTGGCCAACCAAAGAAGAATAGGTGATTTTGTCAAATGTGTTAATGATAGTACTCTTCAACTTTTTCTACACTTTATTACTAGTGTTATCTTTTGTGAGTATTTCTTGGTTTTGTGCAATTGTGGGTCGTTGGTTCTCGGCATTTTTTTGGCTATTAGCGTTGATATGAAGCCAACCATGACATCCACCGACGAGGTGGTGGTCATTCACGTGGGATTGTCACCCACTCTTTCTCTCTCATATCATCATTCACTAATATCTAACCTTTTACCACTATATATATATAATATATAATATGCTTCCATTTTTCTCTCTAACTTATAAAAACTGTTGTTTCAGTCTAATTTTTTACACAATAAAATAATTTCAAGCTTTTAAAATTTAGCCGCTGAGAAATTAAATATAAAATTCACACCTAAAAAAAATTATAGTAAATATGTTGACATTTAATTAGAGGACACCAATCTATATCTGGTATCATCGAGATGGAGAGCAGATTGGGACATTTCCCTTTAAGTGTACCACTAGCCTATATGCACAAATCATCTACTTTTCAAGCTATTGTCATGGCTTTGTGACCTTTCTGCTGTATGGGCGATTATCATACAATACATTACAAGAAAATTAGGCTTATACTACAAAATTTCCACATACAAAATAAAATTTGTATGGGAATGTACTTTTTCCCACAAAATTAATTTTTGTAGTGATAAGAAGTTGCCTCTAAAAATATCTATATTTAAACTACAAATTTGTATGCGAAAATTACTTTTTCTTACAAAATGATTTTTTGTATGGATAAGAATTTAGCTTCAAAAAATTTATGCTTAAACTACAAATTCTCCGCCCACAAAATTAGATTTGTCGGTTGAGTTTTATTTTTTATCACAAAATCTAATTTTCATAGGAATATGATTTGGCTCTAAAATTTTCTAATTGAAATAATTCGTGCTTAAAAATGGACAAACACGTGAATTTTTCCTTATAACAAATTTGTTGAACAAAATATATCTTTTGGTGACAAAAAATTCGATCAATTCGTATACTAACGATTCATTTGTAGGCTAATAATTAATGAAAAATCAACAATTTTTTAATCTCCCTATAAAATTTATTTTGATAGAAAAAAATAATAAAAAAAATCAAAATTTAATCAAACTTTTTAGACCAAAAAAGAAAACATAAAAACTAAAAATTTTCCCACTAAAAGATTATTTTTCCCTCCTCAACTCAAATTAACCCTAAAACTAATCACTCACAAAAGAAACTCCTCGTTACGGAAGATGAATTGACCCTAAACTAATCACCCACAAAAGAAACTCATTTACGGTTCCCTATTCCAGGAGTCTGATAACTATTTTTCATCACCGAAGAGAATTAAGTCCCGACCCTCCAGCTAGCACTACGGAAGATCTGCGAAGAACAACCACCATCCCAAGATTATTGTGTCGGGCAGAGATCGAATTCGGCTTTCAATCAGTTTGCTCGGCGTTAATCAGGTATCTTTGCCTACTTGAACGAAAAATCTGGTTGTTTACTCATTCTTTGCAGAAACTTATAATTTTTTGGCGAAATTTTTTGAGATTCTTGAGATTAAAACTAGTTAAGAGATCAAAAATGTGATGGGTTGTCATTTATTGGCCAAATTAGTTGAATTTTTTGACATGGGTTTTTTATAAATCATGCCTGGAGATTAAGGAAATCAATTAATTTGACATACGTGAGTTTCATGAAAGAATGAGTAAACAACCAAATTATGCACTCCAGTAATTATTTTTTCTTTTCCAGTTGAACACCAAAGATGTGTGGAATGGTCAATCATATAAAACATGGTAATTGTTAATTTCGGTTTTTCTATATGTTTCAGACAAAGGTCAGAGAAATTACATTGAGCATACTTAGATGGTTCAACAAATTTAGAAGACTAAGAGAATTTATGTTATAATATTTGACAAAGCTTTATAATAAACAATTAATATAATTCAACTCATTCGCTTTCAGTTGAAAACTTACTTATGGTAAAAGATTGGATTACATTTATTCTATTGGATGTGAAATTAGAGGGTCTAGGTGCCTGTTTGATCATGAACATTGTAACAACCATTGCTCATTCATCACTGCAATATGTAAGTTTCACATACGCTCCAATTAAAATCTTTGATTATTACATTATCCAAAAAATACCAAACCTCAGAAATAAAATTACTAGTCAATTTCATAAAAGAACCAAATAATCATCAAGAAGTTTTGAAATAAATGGAAGATCAATGATGGGGGAGGAGAAAAGTCTAAAGAAGCTGGTATCCCAAAAATCTATAAACATAATACCAACTCATACGTACGCAAGTAGATGAAAAGGAAATACAAGAAAACTTCCTATAGTTCTACAAGAATATTTATTCCTAGTTACAATACCTGAAAGTATGATTGTGACCGAGGTATTTTTGTTGGGTCAGAAGAATGTTTGTTTACTTCATAGTGTCCGTTAGTCTTGTTTTCAGATTCTTTGCCAACAAGTTGAGTTTCAACTTTAGATTCCAGTGCCGATGTAGCCTCGAGGGGCAATGCATCCTGCAGTCGATGCCGATGCTTCTGACCCCGGTCCAAATGATCTTTATCCAAATCAGTGTCAGTAGGCGGTCTTAATTAAGGACTGGATATATAGACGGATTACATTGCAAAAAATTTTACCCAATTATTGATTCTAAATTATGGCAGTGGCATCAGTTCTTGCAATGTCTCTGTTCCATGGGCTTCAGAATATTACAATTCCAATTTTCTTTGTTCATATTGTAATTTTACTGAGTTGTTGGAAGCTGAGGAGCTGGTGGTAGTGTGGAGTGGTTGGTGGAATTCCATGTGTGGATTTTGATAGTCAATATCTTAGTTTATCTGGATGCCATGGAAGTGGATGGTAGTGAAGAGGTGGACTACAGAGATGGGGGGATAGATAACTTAATCTGCACCTAGCAATTTAGCACTGGGCCTTCAGTTTTATTACACGGCCCGATTGAGAAAATTGATTAACAGAAAGTTAGTCTGTATATCTTTAAAATTGTAGTCCAGTTAAGATCTTGTTTTGTTCAATTATCAAGTTCTGCCAAGCACATGAATTTTCTATAGTCGAGTCGAAACAGAAAATGGACAACTTATTATTTAACAATTAACTGTATAAAATAACTTCATTAAAATTATTGATTCTAAATTTAAATATCAAATTAATAATTCATTCACAAAATGATTAAAACAATCTTAAATTTTTTAGATTTGAAAGCAATAACTCTTTCATGGGAGTGTATTCATCTTTGGTTCGCTCTAAGTAGAAAATTGCCTCAGCCTTAGGTAACATGAGGATTTTATATTGAATTTTCAAATGAATCTCTTGTCGTCCTTCAAGATGATTATTGGTGGCTGATCATTTTTCTGGTTATGTAGCAGTGAAACGAGTTTTGGACTTGAGAGCTTCCTTCAATTCAAATTAAAACGAGGTAAGTTCGTATATTCACGTAATGTACATTCGATTTACAATGACAGTAATCTCTACACAAATGTTTCACCTTGTTATTAACGGGTTTTACTTTTGTGAGTGCTTCGATGTGCCTATGAGTGGGCGGATTTATAACTAATTACTTAGTTTAGCTTATTCTGTTTTATGTAAATAATATCATAAAGTGAGAAGTTTGAACCTTGTGTACAAATTTCATAATTAAATGAGAAGATTTATGTAAATAATATCATACACTTAGAAGATTTATAACTAAGCCTTTGTTCGAATATAAAAAGATGCCTTTCATAAATATATTCTCCCAAACCAATGCACAAAACTATCACCAGACAATTTTTTCAAATTTGTTCGTGTTAGAATTTGTCAATTTCAGTCATGTATACACGAATGGAATGAATGCCACGTGTTTTTCCCCTAAAAATGTCCTTGCTTTTGTCTTGCTGTTCAAATATGGTGGGGATATTTTGGTATTTTCTTGGTGGTTGATTAGATGGATACTGTGTACCTATGTTTTTTGTTGAAAAGTCTTTTACATGGGTACACATGGGTTTGTGTGTACCCGAGTTATAAACTGCAAATATTTATTTACCGAACATAATGTAACTTACTACTTCTAGAAATTCCATAGATTAATCTTTATTTCATATTTATGTCACTCATATGTTTTATATATCAATTTTAAGGTTAAACTATACTATGGATAGAAATTGGATACGTAATCCTGATAGAACTGGTGCTGAATATTTATCGGGAATTGAGGGGTTTATTAGAGTTGCAATGAACCATGTCAATCACCGAGGTCATTCCGAGTGCCCGTGCCAGAAGTGCAACAACTGCTCTTGGAGGCCAATCGGTGAAATTCGACAACACTTGATCATGCATGGAATGTCATACAACTATACTAAATGGACACGCCATGGTGAATGGTTGGGAAACGCATCAAGTTCTTGCAATGCTAACTTGTCTTCTGTTGCTAATTCGACTGATGATGTTGATGTGATAATGATCAAGTAATGGAGATCATCAAAGATGCATATCCATTTGCCTCGCACCATTATGAGCAAAGTGTTTCAGAAGAAGAAGATGAGTTGCTTAATGATGATACATTAGGAGATAATGAGACTTCGAACATGCATAGGAAAGAGATAGATAAATATGAACGGTTATTGAAGGAAACACAAAAAGAACTATATCTTGGTTGCGAAGATTTCTCAGTACTAACTGCGATTGTAGAGTTGATGCAGTTGAAAGTGAAAAATTTGATGACCAACAAATGCTTCGATGAGCTTATTGGCCTCTTAAAGAGGATGCTTCCAAGAGGAAATCAGTTGCCTCCTACTCATCGACATGCTCATAAGATTTTGAAAGATCTCAGATTAGGTTATGAAAAAATCCATGCTTGTAAATATGACTGTGCTTTATTTTACAAAGAAAATGAAGGGTTAGAGAATTGCCCTATTTGTAATGAGCCGAGGTATCAAAGTAGTTCTGCAAATAAGCAGAAGATTCCTCAAAAAGTGTTACGTTATTTTCCACTGAAGCCGCGATTGCAACGGCTATACATGCCAATGCATACAGCTAATCACATGAAGTGGCACAAGGATGAGCGAGTTGATGATGGTGAAATGAGGCATCCAGCAGACACAATTGCATGGAAGGAGTTTGATAAGATATATCCTGCTTTTGCAGCAGATCCACGAAATGTAAGATTGGGCCTTGCAACTGATGGTTTTAATCCATTTAGTGATATGAACAAACCATATAGTATGTGGCCTGTGGTGGTCGTTCCTTATAATTTACCCCCATGGATGTGCATGAAGAAAGAATTCACCATGTTAACCTTGTTAATTCCCGGGAAGCATGAACCTGGTAAGGATATTGATGTTTATTTGCGCCCACTAATTGATGAGCTAAAAGAGTTATGGGAAATTGGTGTGCATACATATGATAAAGGGACTAATTCAACATTTAACTTGCGTGCTGCAGTGATGTGGACAATTAATGATTTTCCTGCTTATGGGAATTTATCTGGATGGAGTACTAAGGGTTATAATGCATGTCCGGGATGTAATGACGACGGAACATCTGAATGGTTTAGTGACAAGGTATGTTATATGGAACATCGTAGATGGCTACCATGTGATCACGTGTGGCGCACAATCACAGAGTCATTTGATGGAAAAATTGAGTTCCGTGCCAAGCCTAGACAATTATCTGGTGATGAAATTTTGTCTCAAGTACAGGATATAAACTTTGGTCAGATTGGTAAACATCATAATAACTTAAGCAAAAAAAGGAAGAGGACACCTGAAGAACGAAATTGGACGAAAAAGAGTATTTTCTTTGAGTTAGAGTATTAGTCAAAGTTAAAAATTAGGCATAATCTAGATGTAATGCACATTGAGAAGAACGTTTGAGATATTATTATTGGGACAATAATGGGTATAGAGGGAAAATCTAAGGATACAGTCAAGGCTTGCCAAGATCTGGAAGCACTTGGGATAAAAAAAATCTTTGTGGTTAGCATGGATTGGGGAAAAGTGGGTTAAGAGTCATCCATTTTTCACAATGAAGCCAAACTTAAAGAAAGAATTCCTTCAATTTTTAAAATCTATTAAATATCCAGATGGCTATGCTGCTAATATTTCAAGGAACGTGTCTGTTGAAACCGGGAAAATTACTGGATTGAAGAGTCATGATCACCATGTATTGTTCTAGCGACTACTTCCAGTAGGTATTCGAAAATATCTACCGAAGGAAGTGGTTGAGCCGATTGTTCAATTATCTAGATTCTTTCAATAATTATGCGCAAAAAGCTTACTTATGGAAGATATTGAGAGGTTGGAGGATGATATTGTGTACATACTGTGCAAGTTCGAACAAATTTTTCCATCGGCTTTCTTTGTATCCATGATTCATTTAATGGTGCATTTACCTGAAGAGGCAAACCTTGCAGGGCCTGTGAATTACCGATGGATGTACCCAATAGAAAGGTACAATTTTATTAATATTCTTGAATTTTACTTTCCTAGTCAAACTTACTCAAATAAGCAACATATATCATAGCATTTATTTATATGTAGAATGTTGGGCACATATAAAAAGTATGTGCGAAATCGTGCTTGGCCCGAGGGATCCATTGCAGAGGCGTATGTTGCACATGAATCTCTCAATTTTTGTGTCATGTACCATCAAAATGTGGGGACTCCTTTCAATCGAACTGAAAGAAACTTTGATGGTGGCACTAGACAAGAGAAACTCTCTGTTTTTTCTCAAGTTGCGCGACCGTAT
The DNA here is from genome assembly GCA_963555705.1 of Ligustrum vulgare. Taxonomy (NCBI): domain Eukaryota; kingdom Viridiplantae; phylum Streptophyta; class Magnoliopsida; order Lamiales; family Oleaceae; genus Ligustrum; species Ligustrum vulgare. The sequence continues at coordinate 34,078,142 of OY743181.1, read as the reverse complement.
ATGAGTACTTCAAATATTCCGTTCACGAATGCTGACATGGAGGTTTCTCAATGGTTTATATTGAACAACTGTGACGAAGTTCTTCCTTTTTTAATGTAAGTACACTATGCTCCTTTAGTTCAAGTAGCTACATATGCATGTCTTGTGTACATGTACTGTAACGCCCCGGGTTCTGAACACCCGGGTACGCCACTTCATCGTCTCAAATTTATTTTGAAAATAATGATTTAGCGGAAAATAAAAACAATAATTGAAATTTCATTTCACCAAAATTTTATAAAGTTTGACCCAAAAGGTCAACAATTCAAATATTTAAATAATTCGAAAATAAACTTGGAATAACCATGAAATAGATAAGTTTCAATTTCAAATAAAAACATTTCTAAAATCTCAATAATAGCCACCATCGCACGCCCCGTCGCCAACTCCGTCATCTGCAAAACTTATTTTGGAAAACGTGAGTATTTCATAGAAATACTCAGTAGACTCGCGCACAATAATCATTTAACATTATAAATCGAAACACATAATCATGATATTCAAGTCTCAGGTGTTTAACGATCACCAGTATTCTCATGAACAAGTAAATAACGTACAAGTTCAAGTCTCATGCATTTAAGCAAGTAAATTCTCGTAACATAGTCTCATGCTTAGAAAAGCAAGTAATTCTCATGAACACAATCATACATGCTAAACTTATAATCAAAATAATTATTGATGCGCACTTTTGAAAAACGTAAATTTGTAGATTAGAGTCTACCTTAATTTCTCGAGTATTGAGCAAACGGGAAAATACTTCTAATTCTCTCGCGCCTCGTCTAGCCCTAAAATAAATAACTTCTATTAGGAACTTGAAATTTAAGTTTTGTAATTGAAAGTAAACTTGAGTGTTGAATTGAAATAATTTAAAAATGTAAAACTCGGACTAAAAGGATAAGTGTAAAGGTTTAGGACTGCTTTGAGAAATTTTCAGAATTAAAGGGGCTGACTAAAATATTTTAAAACTGCAAGGGCGTAAACTAAATTGGTTTGATACTCAGGGGACTAAAATGATAGCTTTTGAAACTTAAAGTAAGATTTAAAATATTTAAAGCTGTAGGGACTGAAATAAAAGAGTTTCAAGTTAAAGGGGGCTGAAATAAGTCATTTTGGAACTTGGGGGATTAAAAGATAAATCTTAAAATATAATATCATATTTTTCTCTCTTTCCCTCACAACTCACTCTCTCTCTCTCTCTCGACATCACTCTCTCTCACTCCATCGAAGATCAACAGAGGAGAGCGCCCATTTTTCAGTCAAGGATGCCGGCGCTCTTGCGTCGGCTGGTAGGCAGCGCTACTGCCGCCATCACTTGGCGGCGGTGGAGGTAGATTTGGGTGCAGCAATGAGGTAATCAGTGGCTTGGGTTCGAAAATTGGGAATGGCGATTTCCGGCGAAGGTGGGGTCGAGCACGCCGGCGGTCGAGGTAAGTGTTTGGGCTTGTTTATTGTGGATGTTGTATACGGGTAGTGGCGGCTTTGATTTGGTGGTGGCGGTGTTATTTACGATTTGAGTGGGCAGGGGGTGGTTTGACTGGATTGGAATTGTGGTGATGATGATGAATTGTGGTGGTATTATTGCCTTTGGTTGGTGTTTTGAATATTGACAGTGGTGATTCGTGTTGATTCAATTGTGGGTGGTTGGTGATGATTCGATGGTGTCTCGACTGAGGGAACTTCGTCGTTGGGCAGTAGGTGATGGCGGGTTTCGTGTGGTGGTTTGTTTGATTGAATGCAGCGGCTTGTGCAATTGGTGTTGACAGCAGTTTGGTTGTGGTTTGTGTTGCAGGCTGTCGGGTATGAGGCTTGGGGGTGAAGGTGCTGTCGGCAGGGAAGAGTTGAAGGTCAGAAGGTTGAGTTGGAAAAACTTACCAAAGTTGCTGAAATTTTCTGTGTGTGTGTCGTGAATGCAAGAGTTGATGGTTCTACTTAATGGTTGATCATATGTTAAACAAGGAAACTTAGGGCTAATCTATAATGGGGAAAATCAATGGAAATTCCGTTGGAAATTCTGAGTTGATGTGGTATGGAAAGTGCTTGTGAAGATTGGAAACATTGTTGAAGAATTTTGGAACTAAAATCTGTTAAACTAGGAAATCTTAAATCTTGCTATCAAAATTTTGGGTCAAAGATGATTTATTGGATTTTAAATGGGCTTAAGGAGTTGGAACTATCATAATTAAAATTGTGGGCTCAAAATAATTTGAATCCAATTAGTTGAGAATTGGACCTTAAAATAAATAAATAATGGGCTTGGACATCATTTAATAAATTTTGGAATTTGGAATAGGATAAATTTAAAATAAATTTAATTTAATTTCACTTTATTGACTATACGCCTACGTGTTTAAAATAAAATATATAAATGGAGAAAATCATAGAGACGCGATTTAAACTAAAATATTCATTTAAATAAGTCATGAAAATCTCGGTCGCTACATGTACTATATACCCATATGCTTTCACTTGTTTTATAGGGAGCATGAGGAAATGATAAAGCGCGAAAGTATTGTGAATATACAAAATAGACACAGAAAATCTTTCCCTAAATGGTTTCAAGAATGCGTGAGTCATTTTATGGATGTAACGAGTTCATAAATTTTTCATTCATCTTATTAATTCAATATTTAATTTTCCTTTATTATTTATGTATAATTAGGTGAGAGGTTTAGAGGAGGCAAAATCACCTTTGTATAATGATGAGCTATTTGAGTTAGCAAGAGGTCCTCTTCGAGCTGAAACATATCAAGGTTGTAATGTGAACGGAGTAAAGTTTCTGGTTGCGGAACGAGATGATAAGTTGATCACACAAAATAGTGGTGTCTTTGTACCTGGAAATCATGATACTGATAATGTAGACTTCTATGGAAAGTTGATAAGTGTGGTTGAACTGTTGTATAGACAACGCTATAGAGTTGTTTTATTCAAGTGTCATTGGTTTAATACAAATCCACATAGGAAGGGATCTATTAAATGGACTACCAATTAATTTCGGTGAACTCTAGTACTCGGTGGTACGATAGTGATCCTTACATTCTCGTAACAATGGCAAAACAAGTGTTTTATGTAAATGACCCCAAAGCGAGGGGTGGTTGGAAAGTAGTTCAAAAAATGGATCAACGAAACATATACGATATACCACGGAAGGAGATTCACAATGAAAATGATGAGAGTAATGTTATGGCATATCAAGAGAATTCTTCTTCTAGTGTATTGAATGTGGTTGAAGCTCGGAATTATGATCTCATTGAAGCAACTATTCATTCAGATGACGTTCCTCCTGTTTTGATTGATCCAAAAAACATCAATCATTTCTTTCATAGAGGAAATGATGGGGACACAGATAATGAAGGCGATGAAGATGATGATTTTGTGGAGAAAATCAATGAGCATAATTTGGAAGACAGTGATTTAGACTTGTAAGACCATTAAGTTATTTTTGTGCTATGTGTGTGTGTGTGTGTGTGTGTCTAATATTTTTCCTAAATATTTACTATATGATGAATACATTTACTGATGTTTGTAATCTGATTATTACTTAGTTTATAATTTGATTATAATCTAATTTAGTTTTAAGTAGTGGTAATTTCATTAACAGTTATTTTTTCTCTATTTTAATTAGTTGGGATTTATTGATTTAAATTTTTATTGTTGTAGAGTTGAGAATTGGTTAGAATGGCTTGGTTATGGTTGAATATTGAATAAGTCGTTGTGTTTTCATTAATAGTTATCTTTTCTCTCTCTTAATAAGTTGAGATTTATCAATTTAAATTTATATTGTTGTGGAGCTGAGGATTGATTAGAATGACTTGTTTATGGTTGAATGTTGAATGAGTTGTAGTTTTATGCTTTAAAATAGTTGTGATGTTTCTTTACAGGTTGGCTAAGTCCAATTTATAGGGGAGATGCTGCCGAAATTTCTTTAGACTTATGACTTGATATATAATTTGATTATTACTTTGGGTTTTGTGCAGATGCATCTAATTTCTCACAAGAAACGCCCTAATAGCTCACATGTACCTTCAACCCCGAAGATGTCTCGAATGATTAACACGGATGTGCCTTCGCTCCCTCAAACGACTCGATCTGCCACATCCACTAATAGATTTGTACCTCCTCTTTCGTTGCGACAATCATTGCAAACCAATAGATTAGTACCTCCTATGTTTCAGTCATCTCAATCCTTCAACACTTCTCTACCATCCAACCACAAAATTGGGACTCGATCAACCACTGAAACTATTCCCACTTGCTCTGATCCGTCGATCAAGGCTATGTTTACTGCTGCACACACTAGGACACCTACTCAGACTCTTCCTAATTCAAGTGCAGAAAATGATACCTCTAGGAATATTCCTAATGAGCCAGATTATCGTCCTATAAGTGCTATTCGTCGTCATCTAGGTGGTAAAAAAGGCCCAGGTACTATGCAATTTTTTAATTTTTTTCCCTGATCTATAATAAGTAATGTATATGTTGATATGGTCAAATTTTGGTTACGAGCCAAATTATTATTTTTCTATTGGTTCTGTTAATGAGGTTTTTGTTGACGGCATTTGAAACATTGTTAATGAGGTTTATGTACAAATATATGCGTACCCACTGAACCACATTATTATTGATTTTGACAGAAACTGAAGGGACATTGGATGATGAAATAGAAGAGGTTGGAGGTAGGATGTTTATTTTTTTAATAGTTAATTTTTGTACTAAATGAAGTATCATATATGTGTTTGAGGAATTACTATTATTGTCATTGAATGTGCAAGTGTCGGACACTTGCCACAGACTCCTGATGATACTCCTACTCGAGGAGCATGCAAACAAATTAAGACTTCTCGTATAGTGCGTACAACTCAAGAAAAAATTCGAGTTTTATACAACCCATTGAGCAGACGAGCAACATGTTCTAAAATTCATAGTTTGTTAGTTCATGATATTGGAGCCATCATTCGATCACATTGCCCGATGAATACGGGATATTGGCGGGCCATTCCTCCAAGTGGGAAGAAGGATCTTATGGATGAAATCACGATAATCATATATGTTGGATATATGTTATGTGATTATTGACTTTTGTTTAGTTTTTAATTTTTTTTTGGTAATTGTGTGAAATCAATAGCTAAGTGAAATATATATGTGAATCATTCAAATTCACATTGGTCATTTTTTTCTTTTTGTCATTTTGTTTCATTTTAATTATGTCAATGATAGACAAACTTCGAGATAGATTTGAAAGACTCGAGATTGGAAAATTATGTTAGTAGACTATACAATGGGAGATATAGGGAGTTCAAGGCTGAGTTGAGTACATACTATAAGTTGCGCAAGACACATGAGGATGCCTTAGCCAACCCTCCTTTGGAGATGCTTGATAGAAGTGTAGATCAATGGGTAGAACTGTGTAATCATTTCAACTCTGAGAAGTTCAAGGTATTTTGTTGTCTCTTTTCATTGCATTTACTCTTAATTTTGTTATGTAATATTGCAGCGCCCCGAGTTCCGTATACCTGGTTAACCACGTCATTTACTGGTCTAAGTTTTTCGAATAATATTTTTGCGGAAGAAATAATTGAAATTCATTTTTGGCAACATTAAATAAACTGTAATGGTCGATAAAATTGAAAACATTTATGAAACCATTTGAAATAGTAAATCGAACCATTAATTTTGTAAAGAAATTTCCAATGTCATAATTTCTCAAATAAATGAACTTCTCTAAATTATTCGATGTTTGGAAAATACGGAAATCATTAATGTCAAACTTTTAACCGTTTAACGATTATTGCCACCATCATTCATCGCTCGCCACCGTCTCCGAAATCTGCAAAACTGTTAAAAAGTAGGGTGAGCATTTCATGGGGGAAATACTCAGTAGACTCATCGCAAATTAATTAATTTATAAGATGATTAAACACATAAATCCCGGCTCTTTATAAAACGGGCATTGATAGGGCTTCTTTATAAAACGGCTCTTGATAAAACTCATATTGTGCATTACAGCACGGAACATATTTTGAAAATCATAAGCTCTTTGAAAACAGTTCTTTGAAAATAGCTCTTTGAAAACAGCTCTTTGAAAATAGCTCTTTGAAAACATCTCTTTGAAAACAGCTCTTTGAAAATAGCTCTTTGAAAACAGCTCTTTGAAAATAGCTCTTTGAAAACATCTCTTTGAAAACAGCTCTTTGAAAATAGCTCTTTGAAAACAGCTCTTTGAAAACCATATACTTATAAAACACATTTTAATTATGCCAAGCATAATTTTCTTTTGAAAGCATAGGGATCCTTTTCATCATAACATAGGATAGGATCGAAATCCTCATAAACATAGGAGACACAAGAATTTTACCGAACTTCGGTCGCAAGAATTCTTATGCAGTAAGTATACCAAGCATAATTTTTGAAATTCATAGGGATCATTTCCATCATAACATAGGATAGGATCGAAATCCTCATAAACATATGAGACAAGAATTTTACCGAACTTATGTGGCAAATCCTCATAAACATATGGAAACATAGGAATTTTACCGAACTTCGTGGCAAATCCTCATAAACTTATGGAGACACAAGAATTTTACCGAACTTCGTGGCAAGAATTCTTATGTGTAGCGCTACTAAAACTTCGGTCCCCTTAACATATCATAAACTTATCATATGGGACCCATAGCAATCTTGGTAGATTGATTTCATGGCAATGATCCAAAAACATTTTCGTGAAGCATAGGGTATACTTACTTTTCGTAAAAACATAAAGTATATTTTCTTTTCATAAAAACATACTTACTTTTCATAAAAACATAAGGTATATTTACCTTTCATAAAAACATACTTGCTTTTCTTAAAAATTGACTTTCACAAGTTACATGACATTTATATGAAATCATAATTTAAATCAATTAATAAGTGCGAGTCTACCTCAAATCCGACGAGTGCAAAGTTGAGCGGGAATGACTTCAATTTCTTTAAATTCTCCGTACGCTTCGTCTTAGCCAATAAGTCACTTTAGTCTATCGAATATATAGTTCAAAATGATAAATTATAATTTGAGGACTAAAATTGATGTTTTGAAAGTTGAGGGACTAAAATGAATATTTTTGAAAGTTCAGGGACTAAAATAGATACTTTGAAAGTTGAGGGATTAAAATAGATACTTTTGATAGTTGAGGGACTAAAATGAATATTTTCAAAACTTGAGCTTAAAATCAAATAAAGTAAATCAGCAGGGACTGAATAATAGATTTTAAAAAATGAAGGACTGATTAAACTCATTTTAAAACTTAAGGGCTGAAATTGATATGTTTAAAAGCTGAAAGGACTGAAATAAAACCTTTTTAAAACATAGGGACTGATTTAAATCATTTAGCAAACTTAGGGACCAAAGTGTAAAATCTGGAAGTTAATATAATATCCTGTTTTCTCTCACTTTCCCCATTTCGTTAACAGAGAGAGAGAATACGCGAGATAGACAGAGGAAGAACTAGGGCGTAAATCCGTCCTTCGACGGAAGATTCTGCCGGCGTAACACCGGAGTAAGGTGGCAGTGAGCGACGGGGCTGAAGTAGGTTAGGTTTGATGCGAGAAACAGAAAGGAAACCGCGGCTTAGATCACGATTTGAGTTGGATCTTAACTGCGAAATCCGGTGGTCGTGCCGGTAAATCAGTCGGCGGTCGAAGGTAAGTCTTGGGCTTGGTTTATTTCTTGTTTTGGGTTTCGATTGTTTGTCAAAACTGAAGTGGGCAGTGGGTGGTTTTGGTGTGTCGATTATGGCAGATTGATGATGAAAATTGGGTTGTTTCATTCATGGCTATGGTTAGGATGATGTTGCAGATTGGTTTGCTTAGGATTTGAGAAATTGCAGGTTGAGGTGGTGGTCTCGGATTTGAAGTTGGCAGATTGGCTGCAGGTTGTGAGGTTGACAGATAATGAGGATTCCAATTATAGAGAATTGTGGTAGGTTTAGTTGGTGAAGATGAAAGTGATGGAGTATGGGTTGGAAATGAGGTGGGGTTGATGATGATAATGATGAAGATGCTTTGTGTTGGGTGGAAAGAGTGATGAAGATGCTGATGTTTTAAAGAAAAAGAGAAAAATAAGAAACATGATTAAGGGAATATGCTTTCGGCAGGATAATTAGGCTAATGTTTAATTTAAGATAATTAATTAAAATTTGACCAACTTCGATCAAGAAACGTATTTAAAATAGATATATTTTGGACTGAAAATACATTTGAGAATAAATTTGGAATTAAAAATGATTTTGAAAATAATACTTTGAATAAATAATTAAAATAATATAATTTTAGAAATTCGAACATTTAATTTAAAATCGAACAAATTCGATATTTCTTGACTTGGCTAGACGAATCCGTCGCGGCGTTATCTTCAAAACAATGGGTGAAATAGTAGCGACACAATTTTCTAAACATTAAAATAATTATTTATTGCGTAAAAATTCTGGGTCGCTACAAATATGTATATTCTCCCGTAACAGAAGGCATCATTAGCAAACGTAGAAAATCGATCAAAGAAGAGGTACAATCATCGCACCGGTTCGCGTCCTTTCTCATACATAGTGGAGGAGATGACAGAGGTAATGAACATTATAGTATAACATATACTTAATTAGTTTGATGTGTTGCAAACATCCTTTTTTTCAATATTAGGACGGTTCAAAATTCCCTGAAGTAGATGCATTTGAGTTCGCTTATGCGGGAAAGAACAAGTGTTGGAATGATAGTGCAGCTAAGGCTCAACATGTAAGAAAGTCATACTTTGCAATTTTTGTTTAATTTCATCATGCTAGTTTTGAACATGTGAAAATTTTGAAATTTTCTTTCAATATATATGAATTTTTTCCCAAATTTTAATGTGCAACTTACCTTTCTCTACTTATTGTTTATATGATGTTTCATAGATTGTGTTGATTTTTTTATAGGATGAGATGCTTGCTAAAGCTGGTGAATATCTTACAGAGAGGGCAAAGGAGCAACAACTTCCAGAGGATATTCCTTTAGAGCAGATCCCTGTTGATGATCCAGATGTCGGACTTAAAATTATGACGTCCGTTCTAGGTGTGAAGCCCGGACGTCAAATTCGTGGATTGGGCGATGGTCGTCTTCGAGATATTGGGAGTTCTTCCAATGTGGGTCGTATGGAGAAGGAGTTGGAAGAAGAACGTGCTGCTCGAAAGGCAGCTGATGCTGCTCGAATTGAGACAGAGCAAAGAATGCAAAAGAAATTGAAGGTTGTTGGGAATCAATTTAATTCTACACTGCAAACTTGGTACAATTCTATGCAACAACTTTGTAGTCATGTTCCTGGCTTTGTTCTACCACCATTTACTCCATTATCAGTAGATGATGATATTAATGAGGAAAATGATGATATTGGGGACGAAGAGAACGACTTGGATGATGAGGATTATTTCGGTGACGATGAGTAACACATCTAATTTGTAATGATGAATGATTTTTTTTTTTTTTTAAATATTGGATTGAAAAAGTTAGAAAGAATGTTTGCTAGCTATATTAGATGATTTTTATTTACATTTTGGTTCATTGTTATTTCAGGTTCGAATATTGATTGACATTAATTAAATGTTTAATTAGTTTAATTAATTTTTATTTTTTTTTGCATTTTTGTTTTATTTTCTATAATTATAACAAAAAATATATAATAAAAATAAAAAATAAAAAATTTAAAAGCATTTAATTTCTCCCTACAAATTAAATTATTGTTGGGATAAATATGTTTTGCCCACAAAATTTGCCTCCCCCACAAATTTTTTTTGGTAGGGAAATGTAGGATTAAGGCTACAAATATTTTTTGACACAAAATAGTTTTGTAGGGAAATGTACGATTTTATTTTTATCTTGTGCCTACAAAATCTATGTTGTAGGTCAAATTCATTTTAGTAGACGAATAATTTTGTAGGGAAATCACTTCGGCCACAAATTTTATTTGTCTTCAAAGGATTTGTAGGAAGAGACTTTAGCCCACGAAATTTCGATCTTTGTCTTCTAATACCTTTCCCCACGATGTTTGCGCTACAAATGTCGCTACAAATTTTTTTTTTCTCGAAAAGTCTTTCCCTACAAATAACTACCTTTCCCTACAAATTTAATTTGTATGCGGAATGTAAAATTCTTGTAGTGATAATTTGGACATTTTATTTATTTATTTATTTTTGACTAATTGCTACTTTGTTTAAGGGCCTACCTTATTGGTCATTCAATCATGAATCTAACGGATATCACCTTCTATAAACATTTGAAGATTGAACTCCGTCTAAAATCAAATTTTTTAAATGAGCTCAATCGTTGAAAACTTGAAATATTAGGGATATGGTAGTTAGCCCGACTATGATACTTGTTGTATTTGTGGTGGTATTCAACAAAGTTTTACTGCATACATACAAATAATTTTACTTACATAAGAGTGAGTTGCCAGCACCAGATTTTTCATTGAAAAGAAGGGTTGATAACTATTTTGCGCGGGTGTTGTCTCCCTCATTCTAATAATTAAAAGAGATCAGACAAAAATTTAATGGACAGACCTCTTGAGAAAAAATTTCAAAAATGGGTGTTTGCACTAAAAAAAGTAAGAAACCTTAATTAAAAGGATGACTCCAAGGGGCTCAAGTGCACAAATTAAATTAGGATAGTTCTAAAATTTAAGATGAGAAAATTACATATCTGTTTTGAGAGTTTTGATTTGTTGGTCTTTCTAAACATTTAACTTTCTACTATAAATACAATTTGACATAAAACTGCCTACTAATTTGAACATTTGATTTGTTGTCATGGCTTCGTAATTTGCTTGTGATAACCGTTGCTCGCTACTTTGCTTAACATTGTCTACTCCCTTACATTAAATAACTTCCAATGATCTTTCTTAACCATTCACTTCATGGTAACTGCTCACAGGTGGCTCCAATAAACTTCCTTAGATTGTGATGTAAGTTTTGGAAATTACTTCATCCTTCGCCCAATCATCCAATCGTCCAGACACCTTTTCCATTGCACATATTCCTTCACATCGTACGATACTTGAACTCACAATCCACTTTACTACTTGTTCGATCTATACACTTGCGGTCAGCAACAAGAGGTGGAATCGAGAAGTAACAATTCATTTAATATGATACAAATTCCACATGACACGACTTTAGATTTTGAAGAAGATATTAGTTCATTAGAAAGATTAATAGACTTAGTTTACCCAGATATAGATCATTATGTTGACATCTTAATGATATCATCAATCAAGAAGATATCAAAGAGGGAAGGGGCTTGGATTCATAACACCATTGCATTTAAAAATAGAAGCAGTTAAATGAGATTTTACTAGAAAATTCACATTTTCTGTTGTTTGGTGCAATTGTTTCTATAGATCAAATGAATCTGTGCACGTTAGGAATGTGAAGGTAGCGTAAAAAGAACTTAAAACTTGATATCATAAATCATGTTTAAAATGTAGGTTCAAAAGTTGGAATTGAGCCATGTCTGTCAGTGGCGGACACAATTTTTTTATAGTACTGGGACACGATTTGTGTTTTTGCCGACGACCTGTACGTGGGTTCGGGGGCAGCGGCCCCGAAACCTTTTTTTTTTTTAGGGAGAAGACCGAAAAACGAAGAAGTACTTGAAATTTTATTACACTTGTTCTCTACGCGTTTTCATACTTTGATAATGTTCCATAATTACATCATTGTCAATATTAAGTACACATCCTTCTCAATACTTGTTAAATCAAATTCAAGAGTGTCACTCCTAACATATCCAATTTATCCCCGACGTTGAGACATATCTTCAATTTCAACATCAGTTTCTTCACCAAGTTCCTCAACACTTTCATTTCTAACTTCATTTTCATTACTTTGCTTATCAGAAGAAAATATGGATTTACGCTTAAAATATTTTTCCAAAACTGATACAAACAAACAAATAAATAATTGTAAACACATATTAGCCCTAAAATCTCAAATATTCCAATATAATTTTAGGTAATCAGATAATTACTATGTTTAAGAATCAACTGAGTTTTTTTTTTTTTTTTTTTAAAAGGTTGAATTTTTACTGGGGCACTTGTCCTGACGGGCCTCTATGTGGATTTGCTCATGTCTGTCAACAATTCTACATTCCAAGAGATGATTAATGAGATGGTCTAGCACAAGAAACAGGAAACCTCTTCATAAAGGCAAGAATAAGTCACATTAAAACCATCATTTATATTAGTTGTGTTCGCTAATCGTAAGTGTATGGATCGCACAAGTAATATAATGAACATGAGTCCAAATATTAATCTCACAGAGATTGACCAAATTGTATTTTAGATTATTATTCCTTAACTGAAAATATAAAAACTTTTAATTTGAGATTTTTTTTTTTGTGAAACTAAACTAAAGATTAAACTAAAAAACAAGAAAATTTTGTTTTATGAAAACGATGAATTAAAGATGTTAGAATTGTGAATCCACTTTGTTCCATCATCCATATTTTCACTAAATCATTTAAATGCAATCCATGAGTTTTGAAAATCCGTATTCCTAATATTGCTAAAACTCCATTTCAGACAAGAATTAACACGTTTTCCTACACATGATCCGACTATATTTCTATGACGAATACAAATGTGTAAGAAAGCATTAAAAAATTTAGAATATTTTTGTGGTTAACACAAAGTATAGGGGTATATTTCTATCCCCCAATTGGACTTTGTGACAATTAATCAAGGTCTAATAATTTTCTACTCTTTCGAACATAGAAAATTATCACAAACATCAACAATTATGCGTCCACGATCATAGACAAAAATAAAAACATAATTAATTGTATCAAACTCATGAAAAGCGTAAATTAAATAACAAGTCAAAACATAGAATCCAGAACTATAGTATCATCACAATTCCAACAAGAAAATCTAGCCTAGATACATGATTAAAGATAATTTACAAGAAAAATGAATAGAAGTCACCCCGTTCATCTCCTTGATCCTTGTTCTTCAATCTTTGATTTGGCGTTGAATGGATCCCCAACAATTGGACAGCGTTTTGGCATGAAATAAGATAAGTGGAAACCCCCTAAAACCTGCCTCACCTCTAGTATTTATAGATTAGGTCGAAACTCAGGTTACTTGGGAGAGAAGAATGTTGAATTCCATGCAAAAAGCCCACCAGCATGACCCAAAAAATAACTGTGCGACCGCATGATATAATAGTATGTTGTCGAGCGCCATTGCAGGTTTAGCTTCAGTCGCCAAAAAGTTCGGTCATGCGACCACAAGGTTTTGCAGTGTGCGACCGCACGGTATTGTTGCTGGAGTGCAACTTCATCTTTTGATTCAATTTAAGTTGGTCCTTGATCTTTTATTGCACAACATGTCCCTCAACTTTCGATTGTTTCAATTTAGCATCTAAACTTCTAATTTCTTCCAAATTTGAGTTCTTCATTTTTTTCCCTTCCAACACTTTGATTCACTTCATCAACTCTTCATTTTCACACTTTGGTACTTTTATCACCGAATTGACTCGATTTTGCTCCATTTCCTTTGTTTTCTCGACTTTGAGAGTATTTTTGAAAATCTAAAAAAATAATAACAAAATCAATAGCAAATATTCTCAAACAAGCATATAAAATCCTACTTTTATGGTAGAAATAAGTGTATAAAACACAAGTATCAAGTAGCGCGAAAATCGTGGTAGTAAGGATTTTCATACACACTTCTTCTGGCTTTTTGTTTACATTTCAAAAAGCTAAAATTAATGTGTGATGTTACTGAGAAACATCAAACCTTCAGAAGGTTTATGTAATTAAACTAGACTTATTTACAAAGATTTGAGAAAAATAGTATATATGCTGAAATTGTTAAAGGATATAAACGAAAAAGAGTGTTTCTGCCAAGGACACATTTTCATCCACTTGAGAATGATAAAATTTCCTTCCCTTTCAAAAGAATGCAATTTCCAATTTGTCCATGTTTTGCAATGACCTAAAATCTTAGAAATAATAATGATTTATTTAATTAATTCAGAAATGAATAAAAAATAAATAATAAAATTATTTATTTTAATCAAAGAAACTCAAAGCCCAATCAAATCAAAAACTATTTAAATATGTACGTGGAATGTGAAACGAACAACTGACCTCCCACGTAAATAGTTTTCTATTTTTCAATCTAGAATAAATTATCTAATTTCAAAAATGTTTATTCTTGCAAGAAGCACGTGTCATATTTTGTGATGTCAATTTTGCTTTTGAAGCTTGAAAGTTGAAACTGGATTGAGCGGCATGATTGCTGAAAGAAACCCATCTTTGGTAACCACATTTTCTTGCTCTCCTGCGGATATGTGATGAGCTCTTATCAAGAGGTTGGATTTTGAATGCACATCTTAAACACAACCCCATTGCCCGACATTCGCTTCTTTCCTGTTTTTTCACTTTCTTTTAAATGTCTTCTTATAAGACAATTTGTAAATGATGCATTCATCTTTTGAAGTGAAATCTGTTGTGCTACATACATTAAATTGTGCAAGATTCACCGTAGAAGTACAGTCCTTCCTCAAGTCAGGTTAAGCTTGAGCCACTCTATGTATGTATATGTCAATTTTGTAGGACTTCTACATTTGTATTATGTATGTATAGTTACTGGCTATTGTGAAATTCTACATTTGTATAGTTACCAGTAACTGAAATCTTTGGTCCATTTTATTGTTCCATTTTTCCCTTTTCCAGTTAGTAGGGGCGCTTCCAATTTATACATAAGACAAGTTTTTGTGCAATCTTATCAAAGCTTAACAGAGTGTAATTGATCTATTTTGGAATTTTTCATTACGGCTTGATTCTTTAAATTAAATAATTATCTTGAATGTCAATTTTTTTTAATTATTATTCCCGGGTGGAGTTTTTACTGGTTGTGGTTGAAATAGAATGGGAAGGGAAATGGATGGGAAGGTGCTGTCATTAGAGGTGGGCGTGAGTTGGATTGAGTCTTTTTTTACCCAATCTGAACTCAATTCACTATGGTCGGGTTGATAAAAAATCAACCAAACCCAACCCAAGTATAAGTTCAAACCCAACACAACCCAACCCAACCCAATAAAGTTTCGATCGGGTTGGTTTGGGTTGGGTAGTTTGTGCTTTGGTCCAATTAATAAAAAATCTTAAAATTTTAAAAATTAAGCCCTAAATCAACTATTAACTCAAATCAATTATGTAAAATACAATAAACTCAAATATAATAAATTGAATACTTGCTAATAAAATTAAAATTTGTTCAAACCATACTTGAATTTCATCCAAATTATAAATGTGTACGAGATTCTTGAAATTTAAATTATTTTATATTTTTAAAATTTTTGTTGGGTTGGGTTGGGTTTTTCACTCAACTCACAACCCACAACCCACAACCCAACCCAACTAATTTTTTTTGTAGAATCCGAACACAATCCAATTTTCATCAAAAATCGACCCAACCTGATCGGATTGGGTTTGGTTGGACGATTTTAGTGGGTTGTGCGGGTTAATGCCCACCCCTATATAGCTGCCATACGCCAATTTGTGCATTTCCTTTTGTAAGATGTCTCAATGTGTGTGAACAAATGAATGTTTGTATTCATATTGGCTAAAGGAAACTATTGGATTTGTTATTATTCGTTTTCTAAATCACTAATTATTATAAATGTTAGGAATATTTAGGTAAAGTTAGGTAAAATTAGGTGAATTCCATATTACCATTATGCCCCTGTAAAATTTACATATTACGATTATATCATTATCCGCCCCCTATAAATAGGGCACCATATATTCATTTGTAATTGCACCATTTCTCAAGAAGAAATTCTCTCCTCCTTCTCTCAAACTCTCAATCTCTCTATCTCTATATTTCTTGTTTGAACTTTGATAGTTTTACAACACGTTATCAGCACGAGTCTCTACCCTATTGAGTAATATGACGGGAGTATGCTCTACAGTTGCATCTAAATGATGAACCTCTGTATCAGAAACCAGATTATTATTAATCATCATTTATACATCATAGATTAGAAGATCAATTCCAAATACGTAGAAAAATTGAAGAAATTGTATAATTCGAAACTTCCAAACCAAATTCACGCCAAACCGTATATCCAAATGATGATCGGAGACCGGATCCATGACCACGGCGACCAGACGATTCTTCCGAACCGGCGCGTGTCGACGGAACCGGAACCGGCGCGGCGGCGCGTGAAGACCACGCGCAGACGTCGAGGCGGAGTGTGACGGCGCGTGCGGCGGAATCAGGCGACGACGTCAACAGGAAGTTTGTTCATATCGACGATCTTGATTTTTCTATGATCTTACTTTTCTGTTTTGTGCAGTTCTGAGATTTTCCGGCGATCGAACGTGGCGGTTTTCTTAAAAACTGTTTTTGAAGCACTTCCGACGGGATTTTGAACTTCAGACCAAAAGTAAGTTTGTTCTAAATTAAAGTTCAAACCTATTGATGGTTTTGATTTATCCATATGAGCAACATATTAAAATATGGACAATTTTACCCTTGGTAATACATAAAAGTAAATTAATCGAAAATTAACGATTAATATGTGATCAACAAGATAAATTAAAGATTTTAAACAAAGTATAATTAAAAATAATCATTGTCATACCGTGACGGATTAAGTTATTATGGACTGAATTTATACCGCAACGGATTGGACTATTATGAGTACCTTGACTGGATTTTGACAATATGACTTGATCACTATTATGAATACCTTGACTGGAGGATATGACTCGCTCACTCATGAAAGGTAATTATTTCATTATGTTGTTGCCACCTATATGGTTGGTTCTACCACCTACATGGTTGGCTTTATCAATTTAATTATTTAATTATGTCGATTCCGCCTATATGGCCGGTTTAGCAATTGAATATATAGAATACTTTACATATATTCATATTTTATATTATTTCAGAAACACCTCAATTGTTGGTTAATTCTAACATATTAGAGGATGTTGTCAACATATATACATGGTGATATTATTGTTATTTGATACTTCATCAAATGATACCAGAAGTTATCATTACCAAAAAGTTGGTAAATGTTGATAAAAATATTTCATTCAATGGTACCAGAAGTTACCAATATCTGAGTTTGAATGGGTGGATGAAAATTATTCAACAAGAGAATGTTGATGTATGATAAGATAATATCACATGATAGCACGGAAATGGCTAATGTGAAAATAATATCTTCAGTATTATGAGATGAATATTAGATGATAAGTGTCTGGAAAAGTTCTTGCACGAGCACTTATGTATTCCAGAAGAAGTACATATTTACTCCAGAAGAAGTAAAAATTATCATCTAAACATACTGAAATGATATTATTATTGCTCCTGAAGAAGCATAAACGAGACATACATGCAAAACGTAAAAGGGGGAAACATTTATGATCCTCAAAATGAGAGATGTGTTTCGGGA
The DNA here is from genome assembly GCA_963555705.1 of Ligustrum vulgare. Lineage (NCBI taxonomy): Eukaryota > Viridiplantae > Streptophyta > Magnoliopsida > Lamiales > Oleaceae > Ligustrum > Ligustrum vulgare. Next base: position 34,060,629 of record OY743181.1, on the reverse strand, counting down.
GTAGCCGTATCCTACCACCTCTGACCTTTTGAGAAAATAAAGAAAAATGTGTGTTTCAAGAGTAAGAAATACTCCATACTCTACCACCTTAGATCTTTGAAGTACACAAGATTAAACATAAACAAAATCCTAGAAATTTATGGTGTGTCTCGAGAGTGAGAATACTCCGTACTCTACCACCACCTATTCTAGGGTTCACAAAGATAAATTTACATTAACCGGACTCCATTTTCGCTTGATTCCCCTTCCTTGCGACCAATCTATCTTAACTCCTGCTGGATCTTTTATTGGAATATATGATTGCAACTTATCCAGCAGTTCCTCGATAGTAGGAGCAGAAATAAGGATTCTCCTAGAAAATGGAGAGATGAATCCCTGTTCCACAGCATAATCAAGAAATGTTAGCAAACCATCAAAGAAATTGTTTACATTTAAAAGCCCAATAGGCTTAGTATAGAGATCTAGTTGAGCCCATGAGGTAATATTAAAGATTTCTTCTAAAGTACCAAAACCTCCAGGCAGAGCTATGAAGGCATCAGAACCATATAGCATGCAAGTTATGCGTTCATGGATAGATAAGGTTTGTACTTCATGCCCTCGTATTTTTCCTGCGATATCAGCTAAAGGAGTAGGTATAACACCTATCACTCTTGCTTTCTCTGCTAGAGCGGATTGTGAAACACAACCCATCAATCCACTACTACCTCCTCCATACACGAGAGTGATACCTTTCTCTCCCAATTTCTTTCCAAGATCCACTGCTGCTTCTAGATACCCAAAACCTTTCCCTACTTTTGATCCACAAAATACACAGATAGTTTTGATCTGTCGAAGTTTTGGTCCTTCCATCTTTGAAAGAATAAGGAAGGAAAAACTTACAATAAAATGTTATTTTGGGATGCATAAACTGTGAAAATCATTGGCTTTTAAACTTGAAAAACTTCACTATTTACTACTCGTATTTCGAAAAGTGAAGATTTACTTTTGATAAAATCACCATACTCACCTTTCGGTGATTTAATATTTAACCAGCCTTTATCAAAACTCGTGAAAGAAAACAGAAAAATATTATATATATATATATATATATATATATATATATATATATATATATATATATATTAAATGATTTACCTTGTATTAATGCTGCATAGCCAAAACATCATTGTTTATAACAGCCTGGAAAACAGGATCTTTTGCTATTATATTTTTGAGACTATAACGCTCTTTATCGCTGATGAATTTAGCCCATAAAGATAGTAGCTCACGCTGCACATACCCACTAGGGTGCGTCTCAAGAGTCAATCGGATATCATCCAATGACTCCTTACTCAGCCCACCCTTAATGAAGTCTATCTTATCATCTCGATTTATAGATGAATACCCTATTGACTTACAACGGGTATCACATGTCCATCGAGCACATTTGTAGCAACTATTTAATCTTTTTGCTCTTCGCTTCTTTGCAAAAGTACTCTTACCTAAGCCAGGTTTGTGCTTAGGAAATGAATCTGGTAATTCACCAACTAATCGAACTTTTGCTTCGATCAACCAGCGAACATCTTCTGGGATGCCATGATCCATCAGCAACCTCAATCTTTCGAGCCTAATTCGATAAATTTTTCTCAAATCATTTACTGGAAGATTGGAATAATATTTGCGAATATTTGAAAGTATGATATCCATTTTTGATAGATCTAGCCTCTTCCCAAATCATCTATTTAAATACATTATTCAACGCGTGAAAGAGCGATGGCTCCGCGTGTCAGTGATATCGATTCCATTAAGAGATAATGGAATAAATTATTGAAAAGGTGAGAACAATGAGATAATGCGTCATTACCTTTTTCGATATAAGGGAAGATTTGGCGACAAGATTGAGATCATGAGATATTTCCTTGGATATTGTACCTGATTTTTCCGGTATAAAAGTAATAAAGGTATGCTGATTTGAACTGTACAGAAATACGTACTGATGAAATAAATACTGTATTGAACCAGAAGTTCATACATATGTACAAGTGAAATATCTTGTTGAACCAGAAGTTCTATAATAATTGGTCAGATTCCAATTCAATAATGGCATTCATTAAAGAACCAGAAGATTGTTATCATTGCTGCTTGTTCTCAAAAGCAAATTAATTATCTCACTAAGAATATGAATGACTGATTATTTGCTCAAGTAATGATATTACGAGCAAAGTGATAAATGCTAGCATGAATATATCTTAAAGTCATTAATGATTTTACGAATTAGTTGAGATAATAGAATATTATATTGCTAATGGTTTAGCAGATTAAAAGTCTCAAGTTATTTGCTATGAGAACAATTTGATTATGCAGTAATATTCTACATATAAACATGTCAATACGATGAAATAATGATTTGTTTATGAAACTTTATGATTTCTAAGAAGTGCGATATCTATATACACTCCAACAATACGCACTTGATATATGATTGTATGACATGTGTTGCAGCATTTTAACCGATTGATATAATATAAGATTTGTGAATATTATGGGGAAAACACGCTTAAAGAGTAATTATGCCTGAAGCATAATGAGAATCGATTCCAAAAAATAAATATCTCTTGAATGATTGAGATGATCCCTTTGAGGCTGAATACTCATAGTGAGTATAAGGGACATAGTTAAAAGAGATTCAGGTACCTGATGATAGAACATATACAGAGATCTCTCTATATTGAGTTGAAGTAGAATCGATAAATAAGTCGACTACATACAACCCTCTTATGAAAATGAGGTTGATGAAATTATAATACTTTGGCCAAGTATATAACCCCAATGTAGGGATTATTATTCAAGGACCAGAAGTCCAAATGCTTAAATGTGTAAAGCCAGTAATTATATGTACAAATGAAAAATATTTCACAGTCGTAGATGACGACTTGTTGCGCGCAAGATTTTTCATTGAACTGGCATGACATATGGTGGATGTGACTATAATCTAAATCACTAGCTTGAGCTCTTTGATATACCAATGAGTGAGATCAAAAAGTGTGATTCTCATCTCGGTATTTTGAGGGTATTCTTTGATGTACCAGTTGATCGCGGTACGTTGGGATTTCAAGTAAAATGATTGTAGATTATATGTCAAAATTGATATCTATTTCAATGATTGATTATGCTCCTGCAAATTAGAAATTGCAGTTTATAAAGTGCAAGAACATACATGTATAAATCATTGAAAGATTCAATATGCCCAGATTAGTATCACTATAGGATGATACAAATGACCCCATAATATAATATGTTGAAATTGAAATTGGAGTGTACTATTATTATATTTGAATATTTGGGCATGCAATTGATTTTCAATATGCAAAATTATATTATCCACCGGAAATTGATTATTCACCAGAAGTGAATATGAAAATGAATATTTAATTATTCATCAGATGTGAATTCTAGATTTTGATAGAAGTGAATCAATTCTAGATTTGAGTAATGCAATCAGTCAACTAAATAAACATTGCTTGGTATAGCATGTTCAGTACATCATAAATAAACTATGACATCATAAATGAGCTATGAACGATTTATATAAAGCTCATCATGAATGATATGATTTGATGAAAAGATATGAGATTGTATCAATATACTTGTGATATTCCATGAAAAGGAATAAATACGTGTTGCACTCTTTTTCCCTTAGCTGAGGTTTTTCCCACAGGGTTTTCCTAGCGAGGTTTTTAATGAGGCAACAGTTGAGGCCTATTGATGAAAACTAATGAGAATAATGTACTCTTTTTCCCTTCGCTGAGGTTTTGTCCCACAGGGTTTTCCTAGCAAAGGTTTTTGAGGCATCATCATAGCTATCAACAAGCTATAATTAACAACACATTGTTATGCTGGAATGATATCAACAAATGAAGAAAATCATACACATCTTATGAAGAATGTTATGATATCGGCTACGCACAAGAAGATTTTCATATATATTCCAGACGAAAGATGATATCAATGTTCGAGAAGTTCATGAATCCTCAATTGCACACTTCAGGGGGAGAATCATGCTGTACTCTTTTTCCTTCGTCCAGGTTTTGTCCTACTAGGTTTTCCTGACAAGGTTTTAACGAGGCAGCGGCTGTACTCTTTTTCCTTGATTCAGATTTTATCCCACTGGGTTTTACTGACAAGGTTTTAATGAGGCACCACTTCAGAACTTCAAGATTCAATACATGATTTGTTGGAATGTCAGACTCAATGATTTACCATGACCAACATCAGGGGGAGCAGCTGTACTCTTTTTCCTTCGCTCAAGTTTTATCCCACTGGGTTTTCTTAGCAAGGTTTTAACGAGGCAGACCATTGAGCAAGCGAGTAATATGTCATTCAAGGGGGAGTGTTATAAATATTAGGAATATTTAGGTAAAGTTAGGTAAAATTAGGTGAATTCCATATTACCATTATGCCCCTGTAAAATTTACATATTACGATTATACCATTATCCGTCCCCCTATAAATAGGGCACCATATATTCATTTGTAATTGCACCATTTCTCAAGAAGAAATTCTCCCCTCCTTCTCTCTAGCTCTCAATCTCTCTATCTCTATATTTCTTGTTTGAACTTTGATAATTTTACAACACTAATGTTGTTTTTATTAGATTTCTTGGTTGGGGGATGATGAGTTCTCGTGGACCATTTAAATTGTTTTTGACGTGTTTTAGTCTTCATGTGCTTGTTTTTATAAAAATTGTGTCGTTATTTGGACTTTTGCCCTCCTCTTACATAGAGATAATCTAAACTATGTTTCCTAAGTATTTGATTTCGAGGGTAGAAATGTAAAGTTAGCCACGAAGGTGGGAGTTTCAATTTGGTAAGTGAGGATACAGTTTCTTTGATGGTCAATTGGGCTGATTTTGTTTTTTGCCTTTTCTATGCAATAGAGATCCATAGCTTTACATATCCTATTTATCTATCGTTTCTAGCGGCAACTTAATCTTTTGTACTCTGGATATTTTATGTGCCAAACAATCACACTTTTTTAGCTATAGAAGTATGTTTACTGGATAGGTTATTTGGAACAAGAGCCTAACTGAATGATGAAGTTCGGGTTTTTTTTGAAACATGTTAAGAGTATTACATGTTTGTTTGGTAAGAAATATATTTGGAGATATTTTCACTTCTAAATTGATAACGTGCACAGGAACTTGATTGCAATTCACGCTTTAATATGAAATAGATGCCATTTTCCTTTTTCAATACGATAATTCCTAATTATAGACATTATGAGATTCATATTTTCATAGAAACTCTGGGTCTGTTCTCTTTACTATTTTGAGATCGTTTTCTGTTTTATTTTAGAAAACACTAAAAACGCGTTCTCTTTACCATTTTTGAAAATGCTTTTTGAAAAAAAAAATTTTTTTTTACACAAAACGCCCGAAACCTCATTTTGAACATTTTATGTGTATTTCAATAAAAAAAAATGTTCAAAACGCAAAAAAGGCATTTTGAGATTTTTTATTTTTTAAAAAGAATTATCCTAACTTGAAACAAAGCTTAAAATAATGTAATTTTTTTTTTTTTTTTTTTTTTTTAGAATTATCCTAGCTTGGAACCTAAACCTAAGATAAAGTTTTATTGAATTCAATATCAAAAAAAAAAAATAAATAAATTAAGTGGGAATTCTTGTTATATTTCAAAAAATACCTTGATAAATGGATTCTGATGGTTTTGAAAGAACTTGCATGTTCTGGATTTTAATAGATCAGAGCTTCCTAAAATCCCAAACCTGACCAAGTTGTGTTAATATAGACTCTTAGTGCTCACATTTGTGTGTTACAGGTAACCATGTTTTCAGTGTATATATTGTGAAAGGAAATTTGAGTTTGAGCCAGTAGTATTCTACAATCAAATTAATTAAAAATAATTTAAATAGTATTCTGCAAAATTTCAAATAGAACGTGTTTTCCAACTTTTTATTTTCAAAAACAATTTTCAGAAATGACAAACCAAATGTTTTTTCAACAAATTTAAAAACAAAAATAAAAACATGAAATATAATACATTTTTGAAAATGAAAATATGAAATAAAATATAAACATAACGCCACTTTAGGTTTTTGTGTGCTTAAATCGGAGTACAGTATGTGCCTCTTCAAAATGTTTGCTACAAATTAATGTTATCTTCGATTATTGTTCTGTACTAGGTGGCCTCAAACTACAACTCCAGCATTCCAAATAATCTCCTCCCAGTGTTTACAAAGAGATAAACTGGTGAAGAAATATCGTTAGGGAGGTATGTCATTGTACAAGAACTTATTCCAGAGTTGTTGTGTATCTATTATCATTTTGTTTCATTGTAACTTAATTAGGAAATGAGTATATGTGACCTTAATAGAGTTTTAATGTAGTGTTGAAGATCTAAGTAATCAAGAGAGAGAGAGAGAGAGAGAATTATTTAATATGGACTTTTCAACACTATTACATACACAAATATTATCCATCCCTTGCATCGCACGGGCCGCACTAGTAATATTACAAAATTAAATCAATATGCCTAAACCCACAACACACCTACACGCCCCCGACTCCATTCACTGGATCAAACCAAGAAGCGCCTAGTGGAATTTGAGCGTAAATCCAAATTTAATGGATTGTTCAACAAGGGATGTAGATGATTCTTGAATTATCAAACCTCCGGGTCTTCAGACCAAAAAATCTTGGCGCTCTTGCATTTACATATTGATTATTTTTGTTCTATGGTTCAAATCGATCCAACAGTGGTATCAGAGCCTTGTAATTTTGAATTTAGAGTTTTGTGTTTGGATCAAGAATTGGTTGAGTTTTTGCGATTGGAATTATTCTCAAGAAATTCGCAAAAGTGGTGCACTGGATGCATTTGAAATCAAAAAACAAAAATAGCTACTCCAGTTCATTATTTCGAGAACGAAAAGCAAGAGCAGGCAGAGAAAATAAAAATTAGCAGGCAGTGCAAGGTGAGAACGAGGTTGATTGATCGGAGTGGGTAAAGGAGTGAGCCAGACTGGTGGAAGGAGGAAGCATGACGGAAACCACAAATCTGACCGGAGAAGCACCTTTTGATCGAAGTCGTAAATCTTGAATTTTGGCAAGCCAAGACTCTGATTGACAAATGGTTACCACCGGAAGGTACGTGAGGCAAAGGTGAAGGCTCGTTTGGTGAAAAATTACAAGTTCCAACGAGAAAGTGGGAGTTTTTTGTCCTTAGAAAATTCTTGACCTAAAGTTCAAATCAAAATTTCAGCCAAACGGAGACTCCGATCAAAAAATGGACACTATAGCTAGCTTTATGAGGACAAGGAGCATCTTTTGCGATTTTTGGGTTTTTCGGACAGGCGGCCAATGGTGGAGCGGCGACGGCCAGTGCTGGCGACTGCTCCAGCGACTTATGGGGAGTTTCATTTTCTCGACCCGCTGAGTCCATTTTCGCAATCCATCTTGCAAAATTCCAAGCGCATATATACAAACACGCATTGTTCGCTCGGTGATATTCCTAAACCTTAACTTTTTCATGCTTTACGAATTAGCTATCTTGCTGGTTAACCTATTTGATTAGTTATTATTTGAAAATAGTCACCTTGTTGCTGGAAACCTGTTTTCGAGTTATGTTCAATATTGATATGTTTTAATTTCCTTAGACATATTGATTGTTGATTTTGGTTGGTACAATTGGATAATTCTCATATGTTGTGGTTTATCACTCTATTGAAACTCATAGCTTAATGGATTTCAAATTAGACCTACCTAATATATAATGACCTAGAATTAAGGAATAAAAATTTCTTTTGTGAATTTTCTTGTTTCTTAATTTAGGTATCGCATTACAAGATTGATATCAAGAACACCTAAAAATTCCTAAAAGCGAATCGTACACCCTACCAAACAATCAATCGAATTTCATCCAGAACAAACTCCTGCTTCTATGTTTTACACCTATTGTAAAACAACTCTAATAACCAAGAAAGAGATACTCTAATCATCAAGAAAAGAGATAACAAAGGGAGAATTACAATTAGATCTCACCAAGAAGTCTTATTCAAACCCTTAACCTAAAATTGCCCCCACCAAAATGAGAGCAAAGAAGAGGAGAATCTGAATCCATTGTGTTGGAGAGAAAATGGGATGCCTTATTCACATTTTCTTGTGTCCCATCAATTCTATCATCTTTGAATACCAAATGCAAGGAGCTATAGAAGTGCCTAAGTTATGTGGGTCAAAAACCATTTTAGGTCCAATAGCAAAAAACGTGTTTTGGCCCTTTAAAGTGAGTAGCACATTTCCAATATTTTGATTTTTGGAATTTCTTGAATGAAAGCTATAACGTTATTGTGGATTAGAAGGTGAGATTTGGGGTAGTTGTACGTGGCTTGTTTGTTGGAATGATTTTAGCCTTTAGATGTATTAATTATGGTAGTGATGGATATTTTGAATTTTTATTTATAATTCACATATTACAGTAATTTATGTTAAAATATTATGGTATATTTTAAAAAATGAATACTTATTAAATTGATGGTGTCGGGTGAAACTTCCACTTAAAAATGATTTTGAGGAAAAAAAATTCTTAAAAATTTGTCAAACAAGCTCCAGAATAAACTATAAAATATAAATAGTCAAGGTGTGGGCCTAGATTGTGTCACTGACATCATCTGCTCCCTCAAGCGCATAATAATAAGTTTAATATGAAATCTCAATCCCAAAAGGAAAAAGACTCTTATATTAAACAACAATTTTGCTAATTTGTCACAATTCAGTGCAAAACAGTCCCCAATTCGCAACAATCAATCCACAAAACAGATAAAATGACAGCTGTTATGACCATGCTCAAATGAGCCTGACACATCAATAGTAAGGGCCCACATAGGGCCCATAGGTCACCAAAAGGGTACCCCGTGTCAAGCAAGTCACTGTTGGCCGAGGCTTCATGCTACCCTAAGTATTGCACAACCGAACCTATATAACTGGGCTGCATCTATCTGAGGCACTCACTTCGGATCAGTGACAAGATCAGTCATTGTGCAAGTCAGGCACTATGTCAGATGAGACGTGACCTTTCTGAGAATTGTAACTTGATAGGACATACACTTTAAAGGGATGTGACTTTTTCTTTACTCCAAAGACACCTAGTATAGATTATATCTGAATAAATAGTTTACCTTCATGATGAATTATGGACTTGCCACGTGGGAAAGGCAACACGTGTCACAATCTTGAGTAAAACTACTCTCACTATAAATAGATCACTGGTATCTCCAAGTAGGGGGTTAGCAATTCAATACTTTAACTCAATATATTACTCTCACTCCCTTTTCCCTCTTTTACACACATTTATATTTCTCGCATTCAATCTATACTTGCTTGAAATGAGTTTTGACTCGAGCGTCGGAGTGTAAACGGGAGCCACTCTAGCTCCCTTTGCACGCTGATTGTTTATCCTAGTATGCAAGAAGTCCACGTGTTCAAGATGGAGGAGCTGATATGTATAGATCCAAGTCCTATCAGATTTTGTGATAAACATTTTGATGCTGTCTATGGGAAACCACACCTCTAACCCGAAATCACGTTGCTTTCGGTAAGAGTTTCGACAAGCTGCCCGCTCATAACGTTGGTTTTGGTAAGAGCTTCAGAAGTCACCTTCTGGGCCTCGATGGCATTGTCATATTTTTTGCAAATATTTTCCACATCTGCTTCGGCTGAATCGAAGTCCTTTTTCAGCTTCTCGTTCTCCTCCTTAAGGGACCTCAGAGTGTTTCGCTTGTCTTGAACAGACCTCCGGGATGTGGCTAAGGAGTCCTTGAGGTTTTTGATCTCCTTCACCATGCTATCTTCTTGTGCATGGCGACCTTAGAGTCTGTCTCCCTCTGCTCTAACCCTCGCACGGACGATTTCGTCTCTTCAATAAGAGCCAAGGTCCGGGCACTCATCACTTTCATGGCCTCTAACCTTTGGGCAGGCGAACTTCTAGAGGAAAAAACCTCCCATCCCTCAGTCCAGTAATAGTCCATCGCGGCCAGTGCTTTGGCAGAGGACTCCGGAAGGGCTGCCAAAGTAATGAAGTCAAGGACCTTCGGTTTGGCGACAAAATTGGCCTTAATCTGAGCCAATTCCAAAGCGACCTCTGGCTTCCCTCCCCCTTCCAAGTTTGGAATGCCAGAAGGCTCCGTGTCTTTAGGTAGATCAGAGAATAGGGGAGGCGCATCACTCAAGGAAGTGTTGGCAGCATGAGAAGAAATATCTTTGCCTCTCCTCAATCTCTTTAGTGGAGGTTGTTCCTCAGCCACCACCTTGACCACATCATCATCACTTCCTGCCTCCTCAAGTGAAGCTTGTTTGAGTTTAACCTCCTCATTCCTTTTGGGTTTCTTCTCTTTCTCCTTACCCAAAGCCAGCTTCAAACCATGCTCCTTCTTTATGGCAAGGAGCTGTTGTGAGGGTTCAGCTGTCGGAAGGGGAGACAAAAACTTCGAAATTGAAATAGGAACCTCCCTGGTAGTCCCCATCAAAGGGTCAGTAGCCTCTTTAAGGGCTTCCAAATGAAAGCTAGAACCAATGGCTTTCTGTTTCCTCTCTCTCTCACTACCGGCTCCTAGGACCAGAGGGACGTTCTTGGCTAGCAGGCCCTTTAGCGAAATCTTTAGGAATTCCCTTGAGCCTGGTAATTAACAAAAATAGGCTTAGAATAAGGGAAAGGATATAACGGTGATTCGAAAATGAAGAACACTGAAAGACTTACCCATCTCTCGCATTAAACTGTGCCTGACAAAAAAGAGTTTTGGAGGAGATGCCGTTCTGAAAAGTGCTTCAGTAGGCGAATAGCTTCTTTATCACCGTTAGATCCTCCTTCGACAGTAAGTGGGCATGCGTGCATTTGACCTACAAAATTAGAAGAATGAAACATGTTTAGAACAAGAAAGCTTAAGTATCACATCTACCAATGAAACCCACATAAGGAGATACAAAGACTCACGAGTGCAAGAGAAGGTTCGGGGAATAGTGATCTCAGGGGCAGGGTCCGATGGAGTACATTACTAGTCCCCGATGACCCAAAACCACTGCGTCCTCCAATGCTTGATGGAGAAGGGATGCTCGGTAATAAATAGCAGATGCTGCACCCTAGGGGTAAGGTAGTACCAATCCTTCACATCTGGCTTGACGTCTTACTCCCTTCTGGACGCCTTCTTCAAAGTGTACAAAGTATGGATAACGTGCAGGGAAATTGGGTAATCCAGGCTAACCTTCTTCCATATAAGCCAAGTCTCTACTACCTCGGTCAGAATGTTTGGGGCCACCTGGTAGGGACACAAATTGTAACTCCGAAGAAGCACCCGGAAGAACGAATGAAGGGGTAGACGCATCCCGCAATTGAACACGTCAAGAAAGATTTCTATCTGACCCTTCCGGGGGGGGGGGGAATGCTTGGTCGGCTCGCCAAACTGGGATGTATTATTCAAATTTCCATAGGCATCCAATACGTTTGTAAAACCTCAATAATGTCATTTTCCCTCGCTTCTTCGCCACCTCATTAGACACCCACAGATCCAGAAAGGGCTTCGGATCGATATGATATCCTGAAGCCTTGTTCACATAATCTACCCAGCCTTCCACTTGGGAAATTTCCTCCTCGGTCAGTCCCAATTATTCCCAGTGGGCCCTAGTACTTAAGCCGGGCTCCGATGCTCTGGAAGAAGAGCATCCCACCTCTTCTCCTCTTAGATCCATACTTTGTTTACTCCGAAATTCCCGCGTCTGCACCTCTTCTTCGGCGAATAGCTTGGCCATCGAAGGACGATCTTTCTCTTCTTCAGTGTCAAAGTCATTTAAACATATTACACTAGGGAACTCTCCATTCCATTTTTCCCTAAGTTCTCTAAAGTAACCAGAACAGAAAGCCAAGCTAGTCCTAGGGCAAAAGCCATTGATAGGATTTGCAAGGACCCCCAAATTCTGGGAAGCCATTCCCCAGACCTCCTCTACGTTCCCCGAAAACATACTCACACAACACGTAAGAATGTGGAAACACACACCCAAACATGCACTCAGAAAAGACAGGGTTTCAAGAAAAGGAAACGAAAAAAGACATGCAAAAGAAGGGGAGTTACTTGAAAGTGGGAAGGAAAAAAGCTCTTCTGTTGAGATGAAAGGCTAGAGAAAAAATCCAGTTGAAGGAACGTTTGTCACCGTTAGAAAATTGCCGGAAAAGGGGGAAGTTGAAAGATAGGAAAACTTCTTCTGATGTGATCAAAAGTAGGAAGCCAAAGGAGAAGTCAATCTATCAGCAACGCGACAGCGATCAATGTGGGAAATTGAACAAGTTTCATGTTAGGGTCGAACTGAGAAGACAAATGGATCAAGCTGAGTCGGAGGATCGAAGTTCGAAGACCAGGAGTACCATTACGGCCGTAACACACAAAGCTCACGGTCATAACTTGTTATCTGGTGAAAATGTAGATTTCCAGCAAAACTACATTTACAGCAGTAAGTTCAGTCGTTACGGCCGTAACTATCAAATAGGAACCTACTCACGGCCGTAAGTGTCTAGCGGACTAGATTTCGTGATTTTTGAATTAATTTTCGTTTTAATTATTTATTTTCATATTTTTGAACCCTTTACCCACTAGGGTTAGTACTAGGTCATTTTTTACCTTATATTATGTTTTCTTTTCATTATTGGAACAACAACTTGGATATTATTGAATTAAATTGAGAGTTTTCTCTTGAAAGATGAGTTTTCCCTTTACTTGTTCTTCAAGAAAAATCTTGAACTTATCAAATATTTGTGAGAATATTTGTGGTGTTCCAATCAGAAACTTATCAAGGAAGTTGATATCCCTTGTGGCATTTCGAAAACCTTGGTTCTTGAATCCGCACCGTCGAATCATCGCATTGTGATTGTTGGGTCAAGGTCCTATCGTCAATTTTGTCTTTTTTCCATTATTTTGTTTTATTGTTTCTTATGTTTTTCGCTGAATTTAGATCTTTCCTATAGTCATGTTTTAATTTCCGCGTTCTTCGTCGCGTTTCCCAATCTGGATTGCATCAGGTGTTATCAGAACTTGAATTTAGATTCAATTCTTGGTATTTCTTGATATTTTCATGATTCTTCTTGTTCTTCGTGTTAGTAAAAAAATTTCATTATATGATCCGCAAAAAAATACAACAAAAATTCAATCTTGTTTATATTAGTTCATTCTTATCCAAATTCAATTCTGTTTGTTTCATTGCACTTGTAGTTGAATTTTCGAAAAAGAAATTCCAAAAATTCAATATTTTTCCCAAATATTCCGAATTTTCTCAATTGTCAAATCTTCTTGTCCTTATTCGTATCTTATCTTGTCCTACTCTTAATTGAGTTCTTGGATTGTGTTATTGGAGTCTTTAAAGGGGATTGAGTGTGATACACAAGTGAAAATAAACAAGTGAGGATATTTTAAATATTTCTGTGATCACTAACAATGTCTGGCAGTCGGGGATCGTCTTCTTCATTAGTTGTGCCCACAAAAGAGTGGACAGGAGGGAGCCTGCAGCCTCATCAATGAGCCACAACAAACAACCTGAAGGTATGAATATGATGGGTAGGAAGGATGATGGTGTAAAACTGACGATACAGGAGCAACTTGAGAGGTTGATGATTAGAATGGATATGGATGAAGAGAATATGGCACAATGGCGAAGGGAGCGAACTCATACAAGTCCTAGGGTTAGGAGAGGTGATGAAAGGGAGCAAAGGAGGGGAAATATCATAGGGTTTGATATGGGTACGATGACGAAAGGGTTGATAGTGGACGTGAGAGTGTTCATTCATCAATGGCTAGTATGGGAAGGAATGAAAGGAGAGATAGGTGTGAAAGAGATCATAGAAGGAGGCGTGAGAATAGAGATGAAGTGGAAAGTAACCTAGAAAGTATAAAAATGACCATACCACATTTTCATGGGAGGAGTGACCCGAAAGCTTATTTGGATTGGGAAAAGAAGGGGGAGTTGATGTTTGAATGTCACAATTATTTGGAGGAAAAGAAGATTAGATTGGTGGTAGTGGAATTCACCGATGATGCAATTAATCGTGGGATCAATTGGTGACCGGTAGGAGGAGGAATGGTGAGAGGCCAGTGGACACATGGAGAGAGATGAAAGCCATATTAAGAAAGAGGTTCGTCCCAAGTCACTACCATCGGGATATCTACCAACTATTGCAAAGTCTTACACAAGGGTCTAGGAGTGTAGAGAAGTACCACAAAGAAATGGAAGTAGCTATGATAAAAGCCAACATTGAGGAGGATCGGGAGGCAACTTGACGTGATCCAAAACAGGAGACCAAAGGCCAAGTCTGGCCATCGACAATATGAAAGTGATCTACGTGCAAAACGGAGCAAGTTCCATATTGGGGTCGAGCGGATAAGAGGGATAGATCAAGCTGAAGCAAGGAATCGAAGTCCAAAGAACAAGCTAAAAAAAGGAGCAGAAGCCATCTCAAGGCCGTAAAATTTGAAGTTACGGCCGTAACACAACATTCAAAATTTTTTGTGCACAACTTAAGTCACGACCGTAAGGGATTCTTTCATGTCCGTAATTAGATTATGACTTTTGTTTCAGCGTGTCAATTACGACCGTAAATATCGATGTCACATCCGTAACTAGTGCAATCACTTTTGGACCCGAGGGACGATTACGGCCGTAAGGCCATATGTTACGGTCATAACTTAGTAGCCGCGTTTTGGACTGTAGTTGTGGCTAAGGTTTATTTCTTTTTGTGGTTTTTGCTATATTATGTTTCTTTTCCATTGTAAAAGACAGTTTTGATGAAATTGATTATTGAGAGATTTTCTCGCGATGGGTGATTTTTCCTTTTCTTGTTCTTGAAGAACAATTGAACTTATCAAAGATTCTTGAGTCTTTGTGGCGTTCCATCTAAAACTTATTAAGGAGTTGATATCCCTTGTGGCTTTCACCAATCTTGGTTCTTTATCCCGCATCGATTTCTGCGTCGTGAATATTGGGTCAAGGTTTTATCGTCAATCTATATTTTAATTCCGTTATTTTATTCCTTGTGTTCTTGTTTTTCTTGTGTTTAATCTGTCTTAGATCTTTCCTAGGGTTTGAATTCTGTTATTCCGCGTTTTCATCATGTTCCCCGATTGGGATCGCGTCATCTGGTATCAGAGCTTGGATCTATTTCAGATTCTTACGAACATCTCAGGGGTGTGAATAGGAAGGATGAATAGGGTTATGATGATATTACAGCAATGAGGGCACAATTTGAGAGGTTTATGGCTCAGATGGAGAATCGAGGTGCAAAATGTGAACAACAACACCGAGATCAATCTCATAATGGTTCTCGGGTTAGGAGAGGAATTAGGCATGAGGTTGGTATGGATGATGAGGGCATGGATAGTGAAAGTGGCAGTATATCTTCGGTGGGAAGTATGCAAAGGAGGGATAGATGAGATAGGTATGAGAGGAGGTATGATAGGGAGCATTGTGATGCTAGGAGGCATCGTGGGAGTAGGAATGTAATACCGCTTTTCATTTTTACGTGCATCCTTAAATTTCACGTAATAATTAGGTTAATGTTGTTATAAATTTTAAATTTGATAATTTTAATGTCTATAATTTTAATTATTTTGCAGTGGAAGAACTTGGAAGCCGTCTCGATCAATGTACAATTTAAGTCTTATAAATTGTTTCTCAGTCAAATTGTTTACTTTAAATTGTTAAGATTGCAAATTCTATATTTATTAATTGGTAAGTGGCGTGAATTGCATTCATTGAAATTGGGGGTAAAGTCTTTGATACATTTTAGTAATTTATAGAGGGTGTTGCACTAAATTTCGAAACTTAAGAGAGTTGAGGGACTGAATTGCAACTTTTTGAAAGTTTTGAATTATAACCCTATCCCTATACACGACCCTCTTCTTCCTCATCTCTCATCCCGTCGCTCTCTCCGCTCTCTCGCGACCTCTCCCACTCTCAGACTCAGCACACTCGGTCTCTCCTCATCCCGTCGCTCTCTCGATGTCACGTCTCTCTCTCTCTCTCTCTCTCTCTCTCTCTCTCTCTCTCTCTCTCTCTCGCCTCTCACGAGCTCGTCGCCACTCACCGCTGCGACCACCACCTCCCCTCCTACGGTAAAACCCTTTTTCCCCTTCCTCCTACACGCATTCGCTTGGGTTTCATCCATAACCCGCACACCACATTTCACGCACATTTGGGGATAAAGATGTACATATTTATTGATTTTGTGTATATATGTGTATATATATCGAGTGTATGTAAATGTGTATTATTTATCATATTTTTCAGAATTTAGTTTACCTAATTTCGAATTTATACCGTTAATTTGGGGGTAGTAATACTTATCTATGTGTGTATTGATGTATATAGGTACATATGGATGTGTAATTTCATTGTAGATTCTCTGATTTTGGGCAATATATATATATATATATATATATAATGGTGTATATATATATTGTATATAAAGATATGTAATATCCACAATAGATTTTCAGTTTTCAAATAGATGAATATGAATTGTGCACATTATATGAAGGAATTTCATACTTGGGCCTGATTAGAATCTTCTTCAATTTTAAATTTGGTTTATTTGAGAGTTTTAGAAAATTTGGAAAGTGGTATAAACGTAAATAAATTTCTAAAATGTTTAGTATGTGTATATATATATATATATATAAGATTTGTGAATTTATATATATAAGATTTGTGAATTTATTGAGACTTTGTGGGGGTGATTTTATAATTTTAAGTTAAGCTATATGAATTTGAGTTTAGTTTGAATTAAGAGATATAATGATGAAAGGATAAACGATTTTCTAATGTACATTGAAATCGATTATTTGTCTTGAATGTGGTGTTAAATGAAATTGCTATACTGTGAGGTCACATTGTGAATTAAAAGTTATACTTATTAATGAATGTGAAGAATTAGGATATTGGTACATTGACGTCACGGGCATCCGAGACTTTTCCACTTGCAAATCCAGATAACGGTAAATGCAAAGGACGTCAGGTAAGTAAACTCCCCCTATTTTTATTAAAGTTGAAAGTTAATGTGAAATTTCTGTGCTCAAGTGACAACTTTGTATATTGCTCGTTTTCGATGCTTTCGTTACTTCTTATAAAAATATATTGTTCAAATTGGAAACTGCCCAAGCATTCATATATTTTATGTTAATTGCATCATCAAGCATGCATTTGTCGTTGAGTACTGGGGATGTCAAATGATTTTAAAGGAAAAGTGTGGAAAGTTAGATTGTTCTCAAAGATTATGTATCCCAAGTTTTAAGAATAAATGAATGTACTTCTATGCCATGAAAGATGTGAGTAAGAAATGGGGCGCGGTGGACTGGCGTACCCGAATTAAACCGCTGTTGCGGTGGTGAATATTAAACCGCTTTGCGGTGACGATTGCTTAACTGCTCGGCGGTGACAAATATTAAACCGCTTTGCGGTGACGATTGCAAAACCGCTTGACAGTGGCGAATATTAAACCGCTTTGCTGTGACGATTGCTAAACCGCTTGGCGGTGGCAAATATTAAACCGCTTTGCGGTGACGATTGCTAAACCGGTTGACGGTGGCAAATATTAAACCGCTTTGCGGTGACGATTGCTAAACTGCTTGGCGGTGGCAAATATTAAACCGCTTTGCGGTGACGATTGCTAAACCGGTTGACGGTGGCAAATATTAAACCGCTATGCGGTGGAAAAATGATAATCTGGTCCCAAATAAGGGATATTGCCCACTGCATTGTAATTGGCTAGAAGATACACTAATTGAGTTCACGATAGAAATGAAGTGAAAGTCTTGAAACGAAAGTCTTGAAATGAAATGAAGGTCTTGAAATGAAGTGAAAGTCTTGAAATGAAAGTCTTGAAATGAAGTGAAAGTTTTGAAATGAAATGAAAGATTTGAAATGAAAGTCTTGAAATGAAGTTAAAGTTTTTAGAAATGTTTAAGTGAAAGTTTGGAAGGTATGAATGTCTTGAAAAGTAAAGTAAATGAGGGGAATTACTTTGAATGGTTTAAGGAATTTCATGTCAAGAGCATGCATCACGTGCATAAAGTTTACTTACTGAGCTTTAGCTCACCCCAATCCCTCCCCAACATTTCAGGTGATGAAAGTTAGGTGATCCGAAGAGAGCACTCGGCAGCTGACTCAGGCTATCCCCGCTTCAACCCTTTTAAAATAAAGTTAAATTAGAATTTATTTCAATTTCTCATTATTTATTCTTTAATTAATGTATTATTGAGGTTAAATTTCCTCTTATTTCATTTGCTAAAGTTTATCTACTTGAAATTATATTGTTGAGGAGTTTGGGACTTATTGTAATGGTTTGGATGATGTTTTGGATTGATTGAGTTGCGATGTATATTTTAAAAATGGTTTTGATGTCCCTCTACAGGTTGGCTATGTCCAATTTACCGAGGAGACCTGTCGAAATTTCTGTAAAATTTTATAATAGTAAATGAAAAGTTTAAATGTTTTAAACGATTATTTCCGCATTTAATGTGAATGGAAGTTAACACGCCTAGGTTTTAGATTTTAAACTTGGGGTGTTACAAGGAATATTGTAGATGACGACATTGGAAAAATTGAAATGAAAATACCATCGTTCCAAGGTAGGAGTGATCCGGAGGCGTACCTGGATTGGGAAACTAAGGTTGAACGGTTATTTGATTGTGATAATTATTCAAAAAAAAAGAAGGTGAAATTAGCAGTGATTGAATTCACAGATTATGCAAATATTTGGTGGGATCAGCTGGTGATGGGTAGGAGGGGGAAGCTTGAGGAGCCGGTGGAGACTTGGGGGGAATTAAAGACCATAATGAGGAAACGGTTTGTGTCAACTCAATATTATAGAGATATTTACCAGAGACCATAGGGTCTGACTCAGGGGTCGAGGAGTGTAGATGATTATCATAAGAATATGGAGGTGACGATGATTCGAGCCAATGTGGTGGAGGATCGGGAAGCTACAATGACTAGGTTTTTGAGTGGGTTGAATAGAGATATTGCCAACATCATCGATCTGCAACATTACGTGGAACTAGAGTACATGGTACATATGGCAATGAAGGTGGAAAGGCAATTGAAACGAAAAGGGGCAGGAAAACACTTGTTGGGATATTATCCTACATCACAATCGAAGTAGGAGCACAATGATGACCATGATCGGAAAGGAAAGGAGAAACCCACAACAAAAAGTTAAAAACATTTCTGAATCTCAACCTACCAGGGATAGAAATATTAAGTACTTTAAGTGCTTGGGTTATGGTCATATAGCATCTCAGTGTCCAAATAAAAGGGTAATGTTTTTGCGTGATAATGGGAACATTAGTTCGGAGGACAAGTTTAAGAGGATGCCTAGATTATAGGATACTGGGCTAGTAGTAGTGATGAGGAAGGGTTGACTTATGTTGTTAAGGGCTCACTTGTCAATCGGCGTGTCCTTAGTACTAGAGTTAGGGTGGATGAAGTCGGTGAGCAAAGGAATAATCTGTTCCACACTAGGTGCTTAGTGGGAAGAAAGGTTTGTGGTTTGGTTATTGACGGAGGGAGTTGTACTAATGGTTTTAGTATAATTTTGGTTGAAAATTTGGGCTTGAGTTTGATGAAACACCCTAGGCCTTGTAAATTACAATGGCTGACTGAGTCGGGTGAAATTAAGGTGAACAAGCAGGTTTTGGTGGGTTTTTCGATTAGTGGGTATAGGGATGAAGTTGTATGTGATGTAGTGCATATGCATGTTGGCCATATTTTTTGGGGAAGGCCATGGTAACATGATAGGAGAGTAGTGCACGATGGGTTTAAGAATCAATATTCCTTTGTGAAAGGTGGGAAGAAAATTACCCTTGTACCTTTATCCCCTAAGGAAGCCCGAGAGGATCAATTGAAAATCAAAGGTGAGTTTGAGAGAAAAAATAATAGTGTTTAGGCCGTGACCTCAGAAAAAGGAAAGGGCGTGACATTTGAAAACAAGAGAGTTGAGGCCACGACCTCAGAAAAAGGAGAGAACGAGTGCAAAAACAAAAGAGAGTCCACCCACAAAATGAGTTTTTTTGCACAAAGGTTGATGTACAAGGATCCATGCCTTGACCCCTCCCTAGCTCTACTAAATTTGTTTTGTAGGTACCCAAATCCAACTCTAAAACTAAAGCTGGGACTGAATGTAATTGCAAGAAGAAATAGCCCCGAAAGTTTAAGGAATGCACAAAGCATAAGCATGATCAACAATCCCGCCGAACCAAACGTAGGTATGAACCAAGAGCAAACAAAACCAGGAGTTGCAGGAGGATTGGACCAGTTCTAGATTCGAGGTCGAATCCTTTTCAGGAGAGGGGGGATGATGTGATCCAAAATATGAAAGTGATCTACGTGTAAAACGGAGCAAGTTCCATATTGGGGTCGAGCCGAGAAGAGGGACAGATCAAGCCGAAGCAAGGAATCGAAGTCCAAATAACAAGCTAAAAAAAGGAGCAGAAGCCATCTCACGGCCGTAAAATTGGAAGTTACGGCCGTAACACAACATTCGCAAAATTTTGTGTAGAACTTAAGCTACGGTCGTAAGGGACTCTTTCACTGCTCTAACTAGATTATGACTTTTGTTTTAGCGTGTCAGTTACGACCGTAAATATCGATGTCACAACCATAACTAGTGCAATCATTTTTGGACCCGAGGGACGATTATGTTACGGCCGTAACTTAGGAGCCGCGTTTTGGACTGTAGTTACAGCTAAGGTTTATTTCTTTACGCATTTTTTGCTATATTATGTTTCTTTTTCCATTGTAAAAGACAGTTTTGATGAAATTGATTATTGAGAGATTTTCTCGCGTAGGGTGATTTTCCCTTTTCTTGTTCTTGAAGAACAATTGAACTTATCAAAGACTCTTGAGTCTTTGTGGCGTTCCAACTAGAACTTATCAAGGAGTTGACATCCCTTGTGGTATTCACCAATTTTGGTTCTTTATTCCGCATCGATTCCTGCGTCGTGAATATTGGATCAAGGTTTTATAGTCAATCTATCTTTTAATTCCGTTATTTTATTCCTTGTGTTCTTGTTTTTCTTGTGGTTAATTTGTCTTTGATCTTTCCTAGGGTTTTAATTGTGTTATTCCACGTTTCCGTCGTGTTCCCCGATTGGGATCGCGTCACAACTACGGCTAGATTCTTGAGTTGGCTAAATCAGGATATTTCTAATATGGTCTAGTTGCAGCACTATGTGGAGTTGGAGGACATGGTGCATATGGAAATGAAGGTCGAAAGACAATTAAAGTGTAAAGGGGCAGCAAGGCACTCATCGGGGACTTTTCCTACATCACAATCAAGGAGAGATCACAATGATGAACATGTCTCGAGAACCTACAATAAAAGGTAAAAATATTTCTGAATCTCAACCTAATAGGGATAGGAATATTAAATGTTTTAAGTGTTTGAGTTCGTGTCATATTGCATCACAATGTCCAAATAAACGAGTGATGATTTTGCCTGATAATGAGCATATTAGTTTGGATGATGAGTTTAAAGGGATGCCTAGATTACAAGATATCGAGACTAGTAGTAGTGATGAGGAAGAGCTAACTTATACTGTGAAGAGATCACTTGTCAATAGGCGTGTCCTAAGTTATAGAGCTAAAAGTGAATGAAATTGATGAACAAAGGGATATCACCTTTTTCACACTAGGTGTTTGGTGGGTAAAAAAGTTTGAGAGATGGTGATTGATGGGGGAAGTTGTACTAATGTGGTTTGTACAATGTTGGTGGAGTAATTGGGATTTCCGAAGGTGAAACACCCTAACCCCCAAAAATTGCAATGGTTAACCGAGTCGGGGGAGCTTAAACTGAACAAATAGGTTAGTATCAAATTTACCATTAGAGGTTATAGAGATGAGGTTGTTTGGGCATATCTTGTTGGGGAGGCCTTGGCAAAATGATAGGAGGGTATTACATGATAGTTTTAAAAATCAGTATTCATTTGTGAAGGGCGGGAAGAAAATAACTCTTGTTCCTTTATCTCCTAAGGAAGTTCGAGAAGATCAATTGAAAAGAAAGAGAGTTTGAGGGGTTTCTGATAAGAGTGTTGAGGCCACGTCCTCAGAAAAAGAAGAGGGTGTAGCGATCGAGAATTTTTCATGACTTATTTAAATAAATATTTATTTTAAAAATGTGTCGCTACGACTTTGTCCATTTATTTTAAAAACGTGATCGTCTAGCCAATGAAGTAAAATTTAATTATTTCAAATTTATCTTATTTCGATTTTCAAATTTTATTTAAAAATGTCCCATTTTCATTTATTATCTTTAAAGTTCAATTTCAGTTTTAATAAGTTTCCAAAGGTATCTTTAATGATAAATTTTAGTCCAAACTTTAAATATTTGAATCCAAAGTATTTTTATCTCCAATTTAAATTCATTCTCAAATTTTATTTATTGTTAAAATTCTCAATTCACATTCATTTTAATTGGAATCCCAAAATTTCTTCCCCAACTTCCATTTTCATATTCAGCACATTTTTTTTTCATCCCCATGTTTATTCATTTGGCTAAATCAGTTGAACCAATTTCCAAAAATTCCTCACTCCTGCAATCAGCACCCTATGCTCTCCAGTTTCCACACGTTTTTCCCAACAACATTCATATTCCATAATCGAATCCAACCTCACAGCTTTTATTCAATTCCAACCTTGTTTCTTTCCCTAAGCAATTTTCTAAATCACTTCCACAATTCTCAGAAATTTCTCCCAATCAGAAGGCTATCCTAATCTTCCATTTTCAGCCCCCAAAATCCTTCCCCTTTTCCTCAATCATCAACACTCACCTTCCATCAACCAGATTGTTTTTCCTAATCCTCTCTCACTCAGTCACCAATCAAGCAATTGCCGATTCTGAACCCAAGTCAATGTATATTTTCTCATCTCCACTTCATCAAACTCACGCCACAACCAGAATTCAATCAACAAACCAGTGTAAGCTCTCGACCAACTATCCACAAAACACACACACACAAAAGCCTCCACCATCTGTAATCCAATTTCACAACCAAAAGACCATGCCTTCTATCCATGATTGAGACACGCATCCTGCACTCCAATCAAAACCAAGCTGCCAAGCTACCAATTAGCAAATCACTGCCTAAACCCAACCAATCGAACCACCCTGCTTGATCGACCGACTACACCTTCACCATCCAAAGCTCGAACATGACAACTGCAACAAAGCAACCGAGCCATCCATCATCAGTTCAAACCCAAAACCTATGATACCCGAACTGAACAAAACCGGCCCTTCACCGAGACATCATTCGAACACACCTACTACCCGACCCCTCAAAATTCACCCAATCAAAACCCCAAAACCCAGAATTTATTTACCAACAACTTACCTTCATCACCCCCGGCCTTCGTTGTCGGAAGTTATCCGGAAATCGCAGCTCCAATACTACCCAATAGCCCCTATTTTCCCACCCAAACCACACCCACCTCCTCCGTCGCTAAATGATGGCGGCGCTATCGCCACCGGTGCGCTGGTGCAAGAACGCCTGTAGACCGAACCGGCGATGGTCCGATCGCTCACCTCCGTCACGTCTCCCTCTCTTGTCTCTCTTCTCTGTTAACGGAAATGAGAGAGAGATATGGTTATACATATATATTATATTTAGATATTTTGGAAATTTAATGTTTAGCCCCAACGTTTGATTAATGATTATTTCAGTCCCTGGTTTTTAAAGTCTTTTAATTTAATGCCTACACTTTTGAAATGAGTTAATTGAGCCCTAGCATTTTAAAATCCTATAAGTTAGCCCACTAATTTCGAAAAGGCCATTTCAGCCCCTACACTTTTAAAATCCATGCTTTCTTTAAAATTCAATTCAACCCCTAAACTCTATTTATTCACTTTAATATTTCAATTTTCGAAATACTAAATTAATTTAATTTTTTTTTGGTTAGGCGATACATTTGGTGATTTAGAAGATTGACGTGACTTTTCAGCTTTATTTTTCAAACTCGTGATTTAAGGTAGACTCGCCTCCACTAATTAGTTTAAATTATAATTTACATGCCTTATGTGAAATTACGTGATTTATATGCTTTGATGGATGAGATGAGACGAGAATATCTCTTATGAGATAAGAATGAGAAATGATGTTATGCATAACTTACATGCTTTAAATGCATGAGACGAGACTACCCACACCCTATGATTTTAAAGAGCCTTTGATTTTATGAAAATAGCCTATGATGATGATGATGATGATGTCACTGTATGACTTCATAAGTATGTGTTAAATTATTCTGTAAATTAATTATTGACGATGAGTCTACTGAGTATTTCTTTCGAAATGCTCATTTCAATTTTAACAGTTTTTGCAGATCTCGAAAATGGCGGCGAATGAAAGGGGCAGCGTTGGCAATTTAAATAAATGATGATGTTATTAGACAATTTTATGAATGTTACTCGTTAAATTATTTATCGTAAATTTATTTTAAATAAATGAGACACAAGTTTTATGAATTGTTCTATATTTAAATTAATTAATTTTCCACTGAAGGTTTCAAATAATGAATGTGACGTTTTGAATTAAATTTATTTTCCGCAATAAAGTCAGATTTAAAGGACGAAGTAGCGTCCCGGGCTCCGAGGAATTCGGGACGTTACAGAGGGTGTGAAAATTGAAAACAAGAGTGTTGAAACCATGACCTTAGAGAAAGGTGAGTATGAGAGCAAAAAGAAAAGAGAGTCCACCCACAAAATGAATTTTTTTGCACAGAGGTTGATGTACAAAGATTCATGCCTTGCACTTAACCACTCTAACAAATCCCCCAACTCTACTAAATCTATTTTGCAGGTACCCAAATCAAGTTCCAAAATTAAAGTTAGGTCTGAATGTAATAGCAAGAAGAAACAGCCCCGAAAGTTCAAGGAATGCACAAAGCACAAGCATGAACATCAATCCCGCAGAAGCAAGTACAGGCATGAACCAAGAGCCAACGAACCCTGGAGTTACAAGAGAATTCTGCAAGTTACAAATTCTAGGTCGAATTCTTTTCAAGAGAGGGAGGATGATGTGATCGAAAGGAGGAGGCCAAAGGAGAAGTGGAGCTATTGGTAATGCGACAGCGATCTACATGGGAAACAAATGTTGGGGTCGAGACGAGAAGATGAACATATCAAGCTGAGTCTAAGGATCGAAGTTCGAGGACCAGGAGTACCATTACGGTCGTAACACACAAAGCTCATGGCCGTAACTTGTTCTTGGGTAAAAATGAAGATTTCCCAAAAAAACTACATTTACTACTGTAAGTCCATTTGTCACGGTCATAACTGTCAAATAGGAACCTATTTATGGCCGTAAGGGTCTACCAGACCAGATTTCATGATTTTTGAATTAATTTCCATTTTTATTATTTATTTCCATATTTTTTAACCCTTTAGCACCTAGGGTTAGTATTAGGTCATTTTTGACCTTATATTATGTTTTTCTTTTCATTATTGAAACAACAACTTGGATATTATTGAATTAAATTGAGAATTTTCTCTTGAAAGGTGAGTTTTTCCTTTTCTTGTTCTTCAATAACAATCTTGAAGTTATCAAATATTTGTGGTATTCTAATCAGAAACTTATCAAGGAAGTTGACATCCCTTGTGGCGTTTCGAAAACCTCGGTTCTTCAATCTGCATCGTCGAGTCATCGCGTCGTGGTTGTTGGGTCAAGGTCCTATAGTCAATTTAATCTTTTCCAATTATTTTATTTTATTGTTTCTTTTGTTTTTCGATGAATTTAGATCTTTCCTATCGTCGTGTTTTAATTTTCGCGTTCTTCGTCGGTTCGTCGCATTTCCCGATCGAGATCTCATCATCTTCTTGATGCGAACCCGGGAGGGGGTCCGTGTCGTAGCTCGCGGAATAACGCTTGGAAAGTTCCGAATCCAGGTTGGAACGGACGATAACAATGTAACCCCGACCTCACGACGTAAGAACCAGGGGTATATTAAACCCGAGACCCGTTACGTTGCGGAGATAAGAACCACAAAGGGGGAACGCCACAAGGAATGTCCAGATCCTTGATAAGTTCGATTTGGTGAACGCCACAAGATTTGAATCTTGATAAGTTCGTTGTTTAAAGGAAAAATCCTCACCTTTAGAGAGAGTAAAAATACTCAATAATTTTATTCATCAAAAAGTCTTCTGTTTTTACATTGAATGGAAAACATATAAATAGGCAAAATAACCCTAGTCGCTAACTGACTCTGAATATAATTCTAATTAGGCTAAAATGGCTAAAATAACAAAAATAACAAAAATTACCAAAATTACCAAAATTGGAAAAAGAATTAAAACCAATAAAGGAAATACAAATCAACTGAAATACTAAAATCCTGAAAAATCTGATTCGCGCCACTTACGGCCGTAAAAGTCGGACTTATGGCCGTAAGGCCTTCTCTGATCAAATGTCTCAATTTTAGTTATGGCCATAAACGCTGTTCTGCCCAAATTGTGCGCTGATAATGTTACGGCCGTAATTATGGAAGTTACGGCCGTAAAAGCCTTTCAGCCTTGATTTCTGATCCTTTGACGTGATTTGAATCTCGACTCGAGCCCAATATGAGACTTGTTCATTTTCCTATGTAGAATATTGTTGAATTGCCCGTATCTTGATTTCTCATTTTTTATGTCTTTTCCGGATCACATCATCCCCTCTTCCTTTAAGATGATTCGTCCCGAATCATAACATTGTTCTTAACTTCTTTTCCGGATCACATCATCCCCTCTTCCTTTTAAGATGATTCGTCCCGAATCATAAATTTGTTTTTAGCTTCTTTTCCGGATCACATCATCCCCTTTTCCTTTTAAGATGATTCGTCCCGAATCATAAATTTGTTCTTGGCTTGCTCACTTGATTTAGTCTCGAACCTTCTTCGTACAAGCAATATTTGATATTTGATGTTCTCCGTACCTGATTGATTTCTTGTTTTGGCTTGAATTATAGATTTTCCCGTCAAGCCCACCCTGATTCGTACCATTCCCTCATTCTTTAGGATGATTAGCCCCGAATCATGGTGTTGTTCTTGAAAAATCAAACTATACCTCCTGGATCAAATGGAAAGTTTTCGGTTCCCTGACATGCATTCAATAAATGATGTTCCTCCAATTTGTAGACAAGAAGGTATTGAAACATGAGTGGAATTGACCAAGGTTGATGTAAATCAAACTTCCATGCACAATAAACCTGCAAGAAAGATTTAAAAAAAAATGGGGAGGAAAATGTTAGCGTCTCCATGCACAAGGTATGGATCTTTGTACTCATGATACAAAACCTCCACAACTTTTTTTCCCACCACGAGGCCCTTCTCGTAGCCTCCAAAAGTCAATATACTTTCTTGCTCATTCTCTTCTTTTTTCTCAACCACTCCTTCTAATTTTTCACATTCAACCACATCTTCAATATTTTTATTAACAATTTCAACATTCAAATGTTGAACTTCTACCCCAACTTCCAATTTTTCCTCATCAAATATTGGAGTTTGATCACCTAACTCCATCTTTTCATCTCCTACCACAAAATTCGGGGTCTCTTCAACTACTTCTAATTCATGTTTACAGTCTCCCTCCTTCTTTTCAACATTCATATCCTGACACTCCAATTTTAAATCTCCTCCAATCTCACTTTCACCCGGTTGTAATTTAGCTTCCGCCTCCCTTTCACTCTCCCTCTTTTTTAACTTCGCTTCTTTTCTAGCCTTCCGTTCATACAACATCCTTTCCTCAAAAATTTCTGTTCTACTCTTCAAAAGCGCCCTCGCATTAATCTCTTCATCCTAATCAACTCCAATCCCAACCCTAGGTTTATGGTTACGCCTATATTACCCTTCACGCCGTTGAGCAAGTTCTGCACTATGCATATCTACTGAGTTCTTAACCTTCCCAAAGTTCGCATCTAATCGCGCATCAAATTTCGTTTCCAATTTTGCAGCTAACTCCTGAAACCGTTTCTCCATCATGACAAGTAGAGAAGGTTGATGGTTATCTTTCCTAGATGATGAATTTTCGTGAAATTTGGACATTGTGGAATGGAATGGAATAATAGTTTGACACAAGGACTAATAATGAATTTTAATTTTTAACTTGGATGGCAGGAAATCTCAAGAATTAAGGAAATTCAAGAAAGTGGTTCTTGAATTTCGGAGTGACATTTTTTTTTATTTTTATTTTTTTGAATTATGATGAATTTTCGGAATTAATAAAAAATAATAAATAATAAAAAAAAAATATATATTTTAATAATATCCGAACATTCGACACGAACGTAACAAAACAAACGGGACAGGATTTGAATAAGAATCGAATAAAATAAACAAGATTGAGTTTTTGTATGGATCAAATAACGAAAAAATTTCTGGCAAGAAGAACAAGAAAAATTGAAAATAAAGACTCAAATAATAAAAATAGGATATGGATGATTTTTTTGGGACTCGATGATAAACATAAAAATCAAACTGGATAGAAAAACACAAGAACCTGAATTCAGAGTCCAGTTCTGATACCATATGATGAGAACCCGGGAGGGGGGTCCTTGTCGTAGCTCGCGGAATAACGCTTGGAAAGTTCCGAATTCAGGTTGGAACGGACGATAACAATGCAACCCCGACCTCACGACGCAAGAACCAGGGGTATATTAAACCCGAGACCAGTTACGTTGCGGAGATAAGAACCACAAAGGGGGAACGCCACAAGGAATGTCCAGATCCTTGATAAGTTCGATTTATTGAACGCCACAAGATTTGAATCTTGATAAGTTTGTTGTTTAGAGGAAAAATCCTCACCTTTAGAGAGAGTAAAAACACTCAATAATTTTATTCATCAAAAAGTCTTCTGTTTTTACATTGAATGGAAAAACATATAAATAGGCAAAATAACCCTAGTCGCTAACTGACTCTGAATAGAATTCTAATTAGGCTAAAATAGCTAAAATAACTAAAATAACCAAAATTACCAAAATTGGAAAAATAATTAAAAATCAATAAAGGAAATACAAATTAACTGAAATACTAAAATCCCGAAAAATCTGATTCGCGCCACTTACGGCCGTAAAAGTCGGACTTACGGCCGTAAGGCCTTCTCTGATCAAATGTTTCAATTTTAGTTACGGCCGTGAAGATTGATGTTACGGCCGTGAAATTCCATGGATTAGTTACGGCCGTGAGAACCCAAGTTACGGTCGTAAACACTGTTCTGCCCAAATTGTGAGCTGATAATGTTACGGCCGTAATTATGGAAGTTACGGCCGTAAAAGCCTTTCTACCTTGATTTCTGATCCTTTGACGTTATTTGAATCTCGACTCGAGCCCAACATGAAACTTGTTCATTTTCCTATGTAGAATATTGTTGAATTGCCCGTATCTTGATTTTTCATTTTTGACGCCTTTTCCGGATCACATCACTTCTTTAAGAGAGCAGCGATAAACCTACACTTAACAGAAATATCTGGTGTAGCATATAAAGATATAATAGGAGAAGGGCTAAATTTCTTATAGGAGTCTTTTAATTAATCTCTGTCATCCACATGTCGTACTTGGCGAGTACGATGAGAGGTAAATAGGCGGGAATGTGAAGGGGTTATAATCATCAAGCAGTGCAAGTGCAATGGACGTGCATTGAGGGGCGTGTTATGTGAGAAAGCTTCTTGGGAACCAAAAAATTATCATTTCCATGCCCTTAAATCCATTCAATAGGACGTGCCAGCGTAGGTAATATTTAATTTAAGGGAGGAGAAATTCAAAAGGTTCTTTTCTCAAATAGCGATAAGGACCCGGTCTTCCTGAAATTACAAAGTCTTGCCCCGACATGTCTTTACTCCGGAAAGAAGAAGTTTCTTGAAAATTCCACCATCCAAGCCAGAACAGTATCCTGTCATGAACGCCCCAACAAGCCCGCAATACTTGGTCTTTCACAAACCTTGCTCGTACATGAATGAACCCGCTAGATTTGAGGGACTAGTGTTACGACAATGCTCAAATGAGCCTGACACATCATTAGTAAGGGACCAGGTCACCAAGGGGGTACCCCGTGTCAAGCAAGTCACTGTTGGCCGAGGCTTCATGATACCCTAAGTATTGCACAACCGAAGCTATATAACTGGGTTGCATCTATCCGAGGCACTCACTCCGGATCATTGACAAGATCAATCACTGTGCAAGCCAGGCACTATGTCAGAAGGGACGTGACCTTTCTGAGAATTGCGATTTGATAAGACATACACTTTAAAGGGATGTGAATTTTACTTTACTCCAAAGACACCTAGTACATATTATATCCGAATAATTTTTTTTCCTTCATAACGAATTATGGACTTGCCACGTGGGAAAGGCAACACATGTCACATTCTTGAGTAAAACTACTCTCACTATAAATAGATCATAGGTATCTCCAAGTAACGGGTCAGCATTTCAATACTTTAATTCCATATATTACTCTCACTCCCTATTCTCTCTTTTATACATGTTTATATTTCCCACATTTAATCTATATTTGCTCAATATGAGTTTTAACTTAAGAGTCAAAGTGCAAACAGGAGCCACCCTGGCCCCTTTTACACGCTGATCATTTGTCCTAGTGTACAGGAAGTCCACGTGTTCAAGAGGGAGGAGCTGAGACGTGTTGATCCAAATCCTATAAGATTTTTTGGTCAGCAGCAGCAATTAACTCAAATAACTTCCACAGTCAAAATCATATTCACTAATTGAAGTTCAAAACAAGAAACATGATCTAAGATGACAAGAATTACAGTAAGAATCAGATAGCAGGAGATGAGTTTAATGGAATTAGAAGAAAGATTCAGAGGAAAGAGAAGAGAAAAGATATTATGGCCAAATTCCTTCTACTCACTGACTGGAACATTGCTAAATAAATAAAATTGATAAAAGGCACTTTAGTAAAAACGTAAAACTCATTATTGGTTTAATAAAATAAAAAAGATACCGCCTCGCTTCTTTTCAAATTTCAGTTAGTTCTAATTTCTTCCTTGCTTCTTCTTCATGTTTCTGGTTCTTCTCTAGCCCTAGATCAATGCAGCTTCCACCTGTGTTCTGGTATGACATCCCTCCCCCTTAAATGACCCTTGTCCCCAAGGGTCAAATAGAGGATACCAAACCAACATTTTCGTCGCAGGCTCCCATGTTGCTCTGCTTCTACTAAATCTTTCCATCTCACCAGCCATTTCCTTTCCTGTATGACCTTTTCCAGTGAGAAGACGGAAGCTACCTCTATTTCAGTCAACGATAACTCAATCGCAAATAATTCTAGCTTCTTCAATAAAGAATCATGGAATACATGACGTACTTTAGTTCCTTCTGGTAAGACTAGTTTATAGGCTACTTGCCCTATCCCTTCCAAGATTTTAAAGGGCCCAAAATACTTGTGACTCAGTTTTTGACTACTTCTCTTAACAACAGTCTATTGCTAATATGGTTGCAACTTGAGGAATACCTAGTCATTTACCTCAAAATGCCTTTCAAACCCTTTATGATCAGCATAGTTCTTCATCATAGCTCTAGTTTGAACCAAAAATTCCTTCTTCTTTACGAGTAACACAGGTGAAGCAAAGGGACTGCTGCTTACCTGAATTATGCCAATCTCTAACATTTCAGCCATCAACTTTTCAATCTCACTCTTTTGAATGTAGGGACATCTATAGGGCCTCAACTTGAAGGGTTGTGCTCCCTCTTTTATCATAATTTGATGTTCATATTCTCTTGTAGGAGGCAAACCAGTTGGTTTATCAAAGACTCCACTATATTCCTTATTCATTTCCTGGAATTTTTTTGGGACTGTTGTCAGTTCATTTGCAGATATGGAATTTATCTGTGCTATTAGACCATATTCTCCTTCTCCAAGCCAGTGGTCAAACTCCTCCACTTCCGTCAGTTGGATTTCACCTTCTTCCTCACCATAGAAAGTGAGAGTTTCCTCCTCTTGTTTGAAACTAATCCAGCCTGACTTGTAATCGGTAGTGACTGGTCCAAATTGACTCAACCAATTAATGCCAAGCACAACATCACTACCCCTAGCTTTAATGTCCTCATGGGATATTGAAATTCATATCCCTGCATCTGCTAACAAACAGGTTGATAAATAGCCTCACTAACAATTCTATCACCATTTACCATCTTGATAACCTTGGTACTTCCTTGTTGAGTTTGAAACCCTAGGTTACATTCTAAGCTTTCATCCATAAAGCTGTGTGTACTTCCCCTATCAATCAATATGGAAATTCTCCTTCCCTTTAATCTACCCAAAATCCTTATAGTCCTGGGTTTGGGATTAGTGCTGCCATATAAAGCATTATACAAAATCTGCACTTCTTCTTCCTCCTTTGTAAGTGTTTCCTCCTTCACTTCTTCTTCATTCCCCTCCTCACCTTCTACCACCATGAAACTGATAGATCTATACTTGCAGATATGTCCAAGCATGAACTTCTTATTGCACTTAAAGCAGAGGCCCAAAATTCTTCTGGTTTGAATGACATTTGGTGTAATGGTTTTATAGTTGGGAGGGGTTGGTGAATTGGTTTTGGGGTAAGTTTCTGTCTAGGAGGATTTGGACTGTATGGAGGGTGGATATAGGAGTTTTGGTTTCTGTGATTGGTATAGGAAGGTTTGTTTGTATGGATGGTTTGATCTGTAGGTTTGTTTATATTTGTTCAAGGCAGAGAGGGAGGTTTCTTGCAGTTGGGCTAATTAAAAAATCTGGAAGATGGTATTGGGTTTAAACATTTTAATGATAGCTCTTATTATCCTTCAATCCACTAGAAAACACGGCTATGTAATAACTCTCAAGTAGATTGGGTAGTGCCAACATGCACTGGGCTTTGAGCTCTTCAAACACCTCCATGTATTCGGTTGTGCTTCCCCTTTGTTTGATTTTGCAAAGAGTTTCAGTCACGTCTTCTCCACAGACCTGAGCAAACCTCAAACATATTTCCTCCGTAAATTGCCTTCAATCCACATTCAGTCTAGTAGCAATAAATCTCCAAAACCACGTGTCTGCTCTTACCCTAAGGTACATTTGAGCTACTTCTAGCCTCATGATCAGGAATCTTATGCATCAAAAAGTACCAATGAGCCTTCTTAACCCATTCTCTAGGTCCAACACTTTCAAAAATAGGAAAGTCAACTTTACGCAAATTGAAATTGTATCAGAATTTACAGCTATTAAATTCATTGATGAAGATGATCCAACTTCTTTTTTATCCATCTTCTATATTGGAGGATGTCCCAAAACACCTAATCTGGCGCAATAGGGTGTGGGTGTATTGTAATCTCCCTTCCCT
The DNA here is from genome assembly GCA_963555705.1 of Ligustrum vulgare. Lineage (NCBI taxonomy): Eukaryota > Viridiplantae > Streptophyta > Magnoliopsida > Lamiales > Oleaceae > Ligustrum > Ligustrum vulgare. The sequence continues at coordinate 34,027,275 of OY743181.1, read as the reverse complement.
TTCTCGAAACTCATTGTCGACTGATCCGGTTGTTCCTCAATATTTTATCCCTTTTTTACCAATCCAATTACAACTCCCTTCAATTTCATGACAGTTTCTTCCATCGATCTAATCTTCTGGTCTTTATTTTTGAGATTCATCCTTATCGATGCACTGATTTCATGCACTGCAATCATGATTTCTTCCCACTTTGCTACAGTTCTGCGCATGTTTTCATCTACCTTATCTTCCAATTTCTACATATCAACCTCGTGTTTCTTAGTCAATTCTTATATGTTATGAGTCATTGTTACATAAATATTGAGCCCGCTCTGATACCAATGTCACAACTCATTGCAGATCAATCCCAAAATTGCAACAATCAATCCACAGAATAGATAAAATGACATCAATTAACTCAAATAACTTCCACAGTCAAAATCATATTCACTAATTGAAGTTCAAAACAAGAAATATGAGCTGAGATGAGATGAGAAGAATTACAGTAAGAATCAGATAGCAAGAGATGAGTATAATGGAATTAGAAGAGAGATTCAAAGGAAAGAGAAGAGAAAAGATATTATGGCAAAATTCCCTCTACTCACCAACTGGCACATTGCTAAATAAATAAAATTGATAAAAGGCGCTTTATTAAAAATGTAAAACTCATTATTGGTTGCTTCTTCTTCTGATTTCTGGTTCTTCTCTATCCCCAGCTCAATGCAGCTTCCACTCGTGTTCTGGTATGACATTATTTTACAAGGATTTTAATAGAAAGACTGGCACATAGCATATTACACATATCTTGAGCTTAAATCTTGATAATTGTAAGTGTTTTATAGTATGATATTGTTAAATTATGTATTTATTTTAATTATATTATGAAAAACTCAGAATTTAAATTTGTTTGGAGGCTTAACAAGGAAAAAGGACTAAAATGGTGAAAAAAAAGTCAAAGAGGGGACCAACATGTAAACTTCCATAAGTTGAAGGACTTGTGTTACAATTATAAAAGGAAAAAATTAAAATTAAAATATAGGACTCAAATGAAGAAGCCAGAAAGATGGAGGACGAAATGTACAATTACGCAAGACTAAGATGAAAATAATGGAATTAAGGATAACATATGTGATAACATAGGTTACACACCTTGTGATCACAAGGCCACCCTTAAGTAAAGCAGAATAGAAATCGATAAAGCCATGTGATTTCATAGGCTTCTCGACAGAGAAATATTCAAAATTTTAATATAACTAAAGTTCTATTGGGACTCCTTTAGGACCACGAATTTGGCGCGAAATTAGGGCTTTTCTAGGGCCTATAAATATATTTTCTCATTCTACATCAAATGGAGATTGAATTATCACCATATTACACCACTTAGAGAAGATTTACAAGAGATCTTTAAGCAATTTAAGGTTTTCAAGATTTCAAGCAAGAGGATTAATTCTTGTTGCAAGATCTTCATCTTCTTCTTAATTAATATTTAGAACCTAGTAATGTATTCTTTTTATTTATGTGAAACTAAATTTATTGTTAGATTCTGAGTTCCAATGTCTTTACATCATGAGAAAAATCCACGTATTTATTTTATTTCATAATTGTTTGCATTGTAGTAGATTAAACAAGGAATCATTGTTTTTTTTTTTTTTTTCCCTATATTAGGTCTTGATTGGTCAAATCTAATATTTAGATAAAATAATCTTCATGAGAACAAAAATCTGAATTCTTCCAGTCACTATACTACTTGTTTGATTTTTGTGTACTTGTAATAATTTTCAAAAACAAATTTTTGGTACCGCTGTCGTGGACTAGTCTTTATTTTCTATTAGTATAGCTTAATATTTTAGTTATCTTTATACTTTAATTATCGTATTTTCTTTTTACAGAAAATGTGTTTTTTGTATGCTTTATTCACAAGGAGAGAAGATCTTGAGTATCTAGATTCCGAGATTGAACTCACTTCTAGACGAAAACACAAGGAACAAAAAAAAAATATACTGCTACAACAATCGATGGCTGAAGAGCATGTTTACATAGCTATGGAACAATAAGCCACAAGGGAAGCTACCTTGGCTGCTTAATCAATTGTTGTACACATTCAGCCACCTTATGAAGACGAAGATGACGATGGCTAAAATCTTCCAATAGCACAATTTCTTATACTATCTACAGCTCTTAATCTTTGTAGCATTGTTTATCCACCATTTAGGAGGAATGACTTCCAACTTTGAACTAGTCTAATCAGTCTTTTTAGCAACAATATGCAGTTATTTTGAAAAGCACATGAAGACCCGAATTCTCATATTGTTATATTTCAAAGAATGTGTCACAATTTCTAGGTTGACATGGTGAATAAAGATGTGATCAAATTCAAGCTATTTCCTTATATCGTAAGGGATGCTACGTTGAAGTGTCTTGATACAGAACCGGAATTTTACATCACTACTTGGGAGGACTTGGCTAGAAAATTCTACAACAAGTACTTTTCACTGCTTAAGGAAGCCAAGATGAAGCTGGAAATATCTACTTTCCATTAGTATGATGGGGAAATTTTCTATGGGGCTTAGGGAGATTCTAGAAGTTGCTTCAAAAATGTCCAAACCACAGGTATAACAAATGCCTACAATTACAATATTTTTCTCCTAGATTGACTTTTCAATATAAACCAATAGTAGACTCATTGGAAAACGGGTCTATCATCAACCAAAGAGTCAATAAAACTTGGGTCTAATGGAAATTAATAGCTAAAAATCACACCATGTTCCCACTTGACCGTTTAGTTCACAAAAAAGCAGTCAATTTACAAGAGATAGAAAATATAGCTACTACAAATGCTCAGATGGTTGCATTAACAAAACAGTTAGAACTTCTGATTAAAGCACATACACAAGATGTACATGTAATTTATAACATTCAATATATGAAAACTGCAGGGAAAATCATCCTACTGAGGAGTGTATGTTGTTGTCCACTACTAAAAAAAAAAAGACTTTGCTCAAAATACCAAACCGACAGTAGTACAATCCTTATTCTCAAAATTACTATTTAGGTTTTAGGCAATATCCATATTTAACAATGCCAACAACTCACAACAGGAAAAAGACAAAGATTGAGGAAGATGTTCCAGCAATAAATGCGAAAGAATGGCAAGATGTTTGAGAGACAAGAAACTAATTATTAGAATCAACAGGTATCCATAAAGAAACAAGAAACTCAGACAGGTTAGATGGATCAACAACTCTCAAAAAAGGTACCTGTAACACTTTCAAGCAATACAATTAAAAACTCTAGAGAGCATGTGCAAGTCATAACAACAAGAAGTGGAGTTCAGTTGCAAGAAATTCATGTGAAGGGGCCTGAAAAAGTGGAGAAGCGAGTTGATATTAAGGAAGAAGAGGGTGAGAAAGAAGCTACAACACCACCAACAAAAGCATCTAAAGACAAGCTTGAAAATTCAGAAGAGAAAGCACCAGCTACAGACAAAGCTTATGTCCCACAAATTTCATTTTCCTCAATGATTGCAGAAACACAAATTTGATAAGCAATTTTCAAAATTTCTTGAGATGTTTAGAAATCTTCACATTAACATCACTTTTGCAGATGCATTTGCACAAATGCTCAGCTAGGAAAAATTCATGAAGGAAGTTCTATTAAACAAAAAGAAGCAAAGGAACACGAGACAATCTGTTTTACAAAAGAATCTAGTGCCATCCTATAAAATAAACTCCTACCAAAATTGAAAGATTCGAGGAACTTCACTATTCCTTGCACTATTGGTTCTCACACTTTTAATTAAGCATTATGTAATTTGGTGTGAGTATTAATCTTATGCCTTCATCTGTGTTCAGAAAACTAAGATTGGGAGAAGCAAGACCAACCAAAGTCTCATTACTACATGTAAATTGGTCACAAACATCTCATGGGAATTATTGAAGATGTCTTAGTCAAGGTTGATAAATACATCTTCCTATTTGATCTTATTATCCTTCACATGGAGAGGACATCGTTATACCAAATATACTTGTGAGACCTTTCCTGGAAATCGGAAGGCCACTGATTGATGTGTGTGAAGGAAAGATGATTTTGCACTTAAAGAATGAAGTGATATTCAATGTTTTTAAAGCCATCAAATATCTGGCTCCAATAGATTCTTGCTATCAAGTGGATGTGGTCGAAAAATTGGTTACTGAGGTAATAGATATAGAACATTCATCGGATGATCTTCTAGTTTATATCTCATGAATTTTAAAACAATAAAAATAGAAAATTCAACATTACAAAATAGGGGGAAAAAAAGATTAGAAACAGCCCCCACCTATTACCTTGCAATAGAAAAATATATTATACTCCTCTTAGTGAAAGCTCAACCAGGCCTGCACCATCAATCGAGAATGCTCCTACTATAGAACTCAAGCAATTGCCTTTTCACCTGAGGTATGCCTATCTTGGTGAATATACTACTCTTCTAGTTATTATTGCTAATGATATGACTGATGATGAAGAAGAGAATTTGCTAAGAATATTGAAGTAGTACAAAAAACTATTGGATGCACCATAGTTGGCATCCATTGAATTAGCCCTAGTCTTTGTATGCATAAAGTACTCATGGAGGAGGATTACAAACCATCAGTAGAGTATCGGTACAAATTGAATCCCACTCTGGAAGAAGTTTTTAGGGTGAAGGTATTTAAATTACTTTATGCCGGTATCATATATCCAATTTTAGATAGTTCTTGTGCGATTTTGGTTCATGTTGTGTTTAAAAAGGGAGGAATCACAGTTCAAAAGAATGAAAATAATGAGCCCATTCCAACTAGACCTATTATTAACAAAGATAAAACTATTTTCACTTGTCCTTTTGGTACTTTTTACTTCAGAAGAATGTCATTCTGGTTAAGAAACGCACCTTCCAATTTCCAGCATTGTATTATTGCTATCTTTTTTACATGATGGGATGATACATTGAGGTATTTATGGATGATTTCTCAATCTTTGGATATTCTTTTAATGAATGCTTGCGAAATCAATCTCGAATATTGAAGTGGTGTAAAGAAACTAATATTTGACTTAATTGAGAGAAATGTCACTTTATGGAAAAGGAAGGGATTGTCTAGGGGCACTGGATTTCATCAAATGGGATATCAGTGGACAAAGCAAAGGTTCATATGATTGAAAAATTGCAGCCATCTAACTCAATAGAAGAGATCAAAAGATTTTTTTTTGGACATGCAGAGTCCTACCAGAGGTTTATAAAAAACTTCTCAAAAATTACAAAACCATTTGCTGTTTGTTGGAGTAGGACACACCATTTCACCTTTCTAAGAAGTGTTTAACGGTAATTGTGTACACTGATCACTCAATCTTGATGTATCTCTTTGAGAAGAAAGATGTAAAGTCGAGATTAATTCAATGGGTTCTTCTCCTTTAAGAGTTCGACATTGAGATCAAAGATAAAAAGGGAACTGAAAAATCAAGTTGCATAACACTTCTCCAGACTAGAACAAGATAACGAGGCTGATAAAGTCAACATCAATGAAGTATTTCCAGATGAGCAAATTTTTGTTATTACACAGTCACCTTGGTATGGAAACATTTTCAGTTAGATAATTGTGAGTGTTTTAGAGTTTGAGTAATTTGATATGTATGATTTTGTACTTATTTTGACCTTAAATTTGGATAATTGTGACTGTTTTAGAGTGTAAATTGCTAGATTGTGTATTTATTTTATTGGTCTTAGTAAAAACTCTAATTTTGGTGCGTTTGGAGGCTTAACAATAAAAAAAAGACCAAAATTGTGCAAAATGTCAAAGTAGGACCAATATGTAAACTTACAAAAGTTGAAGGATTTGTGGTGCAATTATAAAAGGACAAAATTGAAATGAAAATATAGGTACTCAATTGAAGAAGCCAGAAAGATGGAGGACTCACAGTGCAACCACAAATGGGCCAAGCTGAAATTAAAGGAATTAGAGGTAACCTATGTGATTACATAGACTACACACCTTGCGATTGCAAGGCCACCCTTAAGAGGAGAAGAATAGAAATCGCTAAAACCATGTGATCACAGTGTCTTACTATATTACACCATCAAATAGAGAATATTTATAAGAAATCATCAAACAATTTAAGGTCTTCAATATTCAAGCAAGAGGATCAAGTTTAGGTATGAGATCTTCAACTTCTTCTTGATTAGTATTTAAAACCTGGTGATGTATTCTTTTTTAATGTTGTTTTTCTTCTCTTCAATCACGTGTAACTAAATTTATGGTTGAATCACGAGTTTCGACATAGTAATCCAAATCTTGATCTTCGCATATTTAGTTGATTTCATAATTGTTTGCTTTTAAGTTTTAGTAGATTAAAAAACAAATCATTTTGTTTTTCCTGGATTAGGTCTAGATTTATCAAAGCTAATATTTAGATAAAATAGTCTTCGTGAGAACTACAATTTGGACTCTTCTAGTTCACTTTACTATTTGTTTGATTATTATAAACATAAATAATCTTTAACAACATCAACCTCCTCAACTTATACAAATATAATTTTTGACTAAACAAAAGTCAACGGTTTCAACAACTATGTCGTGTCGATTTTAAGCACACCATAATGGAAATAAGCTATCACTCCAAAGACTGAAATTTTTGTAGGAAGACTTGTGAAAATGTTCAATATGTCACCCCAAGAAAATGACTACTTGCTAAAATAAAGTGTACAAACACTAGCTTTATATACAGCGAAGTGACCATTTAATGATTGTTAATTTTTTAAATGACGTGTTTCGTACGTTAATAGATTCTTATCACCTACTTTCTTTGTAAATCTATTTGTACATGTAACAAAACTATTTTGACAAATGGTCAAAAAGTGTAGTGAAAATAAATAAATAAATAAATAAAATTCATTATTAAAAAGTCATTCAAATGTACTCCATCCATCTCAATTATATAGACATATTTGACTTTTCACACGGATTAAGAAAAACATATTTAATGTTATTGAAAAAATAATTTTTGTAAAGAAAATTCTCAACTTACCCTTATTTAAGTATCAAAACTATTATTATTGGAAGTAGTTAATGAATAGGGGTACAGTAGAAAACAAACAAAGTAAATACTTCTCAACAAAGAAACGTGTCTATATAATTGGAATAAGAGAAAAAGGAAAAGCAACATATATAATTGGGACGGAGGGAGTAATATTTTTCACCATTGTCCCGACATATTCAGTTATATCTACAATTTCGACATAGTCAGTTTTTTTATGTTAAGATGTAAAAAATGTTCATGATTATTTTGACGTATCTATGATTTTTAATGTATAATCGTTATACGTGTTAACGTTTTCTGTTTGATAGCTTATCTTTATAAAACATATTTTAGTTCATTTTAACAATACATTTCATCAATTTTTATCCAACTCAATTAAGTTCAATTAATATACTTTTGTATAAAGACTTTTTAAAAGCTTGTTTTCAATTATTGTTACTCTTAAAATTTTATAACCATGTTTGAACACTATCTTCTACTTCTATCAATCAATCTATCTACCTACTATACTAAAAGTGTAGATGAAGGAAAACTTTCATTTTCCCATTTTACCCTTATTATTTTATATTTATGGTCAATGACACCCCCTTAGCATTCAATTTATTTTCATTAAATACCATTATTATTAATAATATTATTTTTATAATTTATTATCAACTTACATTGTTCGAGGGTTGTCTTAAACTCATAAATGTATAAAAAAATATATTCACATTTTTCCATGAAATTGATATAGCCTCTGTTTAATGGTGATTAAAATCAAATTATTAGTATATTTTGATAAAAATTGATGAAATGTATAGTTGAGATGTTGTAGGTCTCATGAAATATGTGGTTGAGATTGATTATTGACTTTAACTTAATTTTAAAATTTATATTGTAATTTATACCAAATATTGACATAATTTTCAAAACTCATCATAGTCATGGAAGCGGAAATAGTATAATGACAAGAATCAATAATAGAAATTACTTTTCAAAAACAATTGTAGTGATGCAAGAGGTTTTGTTGACCACAAAATATGATAGGACTTGGATCAACACGTCTCAACTCCTCCCTCTTGAACACATGGACTTCCTACGCAATAGGACAAACGATCAGCGTGCAAAGGAGGGCAAGGTAGCTCTCGTTTGCATTCCAACGCTAAAATCAAAACTCATTTCGAGCAAGTATAGATTGAATGCGGGAAATTTAAATGTGTGTAAAACAGAGAAAAGGGAGTGCGAGTAATATATTAAGTTAAAGTATTGAATTGCTAACATTTTTCTTCGAGGCTTATGTAGTCCATTTATGGTGATATTCGTTGTCTTAGATTGTGACATGTGTTATACTTTATAGGTGGCAAGTTCCTAACCGTTCATGAGGTAAACCACTTATTTGGTTAAAATGATTGCTACATGTCATAGGGTTAAAGAAACCATCATATCTCTTTAAAGATGTTGTCACATCAAGTCGCAACTTGCATAATAGATCATATCTCTCTAACGCACCGACTGGTCATGTTACCAGTCCGGGGGCATGGACCCCGAATAACATCAATCCAGTAGAAGGAGTCTGGCTATTGGAGTCCGGGCAATATCGATCCGGTCTAACGAGCTTCTACCTACTTGGGTCCGGAGTATAGTTGGATGTTCGTGGGCCATATGTGGGCCCTTATTAATTATGTGTCAAACCCATTTAGGCGTGGTCGTAACACTAGTCCCTCAAATCTGGTAGGCTCATTCATGTGAGGGAAAGAATTGTAAAAGACCAATAAATGGAGTTGCTAGAATTCCTATCACATATGGACCTTACTTTTCTTGAAGCAGCGCGAAGTTTCTACGCAATCTTCAATCTCCAAAGTGACACATGTCGGGTGAAAATAATGCAATTTCTAGAGTCGGAGTCCTTGCAATGATGTTATCATTATTTTTTAACGAACGAATCAGTGTTAAAGGAGCTAAAAAAGAATGCCTCAAACCATCGTAGGAAGTGGAATCCGAGCTGTATGTGATAGGCACGTACTTCGAGTTGGCACCGAACTGTTAGACTTCTGTATCACAACCGTTAAGAGAAAAGGACCTTTGGGCTTTTCATTCCTTTTAGGTTGACTCTTTTGGGTAAGTATGGATTCGAGGAACGTCGAAGGAATTAGAGGAGCGGGTCCTAAAGAGTTGGTGGTCATGACCGACCTTGTCAGAGGCTGTTTCTGTGACGACCCGAATTCTCGACCATTCGAGTGCCACAAAAAGTGACTCATATCATATTATCGAGACTTAAATAGTAATGTAAAATTTTTCAAAAGAATAATTAGAATCCCATAATTTTATTTGTGAATAAAAATAGAACATAATTTTCTTACATAAAGTTCAACATAATTATCTCATCAATCTTAACCACTTTTGCCACTTCCATGTTGACCGCCTCGAACCTTCAATTATCTGAAAATGGTAAATATCGTGGAGTGAGATTTATAAAATCCCAGTAAGTATACCAAGCATAAATTTTCTTTTGAATGCATATGGATCATTTTCATCATAACATAGGATAGGATTGAAATATTCATAAACATAGGGAGACACAAGAATTTTACCGAACTTAAATGGCAAGAATTCTTATGTGTAGCGCTACTAAACTCCGGTCCCCTTAGCATAATCATAAACATATCATATGGAACCCATAACAATCTTGTGAGATTGATTTCATAGCAATGATCCAAACATTTTCATAAAAACATAAGATATACTTACTTGTCATAAAAACATACTTACTTTTCATAAAAACATAAGGTGTATTTACCTTTCATAAAAACATACTTACTTTTCATAAAAATATAAGATATACTTACTTGTCATAAAAACATACTTACTTTTCATAAAAACATAAGGTGTATTTACCTTTCATAAAAACATACTTACTTTTCATAAAAACATAAGATATACTTACTTGTCATAAAAACATACTTACTTTTCATAAAAACATAAGGTGTATTTACCTTTCATAAAAACATACTTACTTTTCATAAAAACATAAGATATACTTACTTGTCATAAAAACATAAGGTGTATTTACCTTTCATAAAAACATACTTACTTTTCATAAAAACATAAGATATACTTACTTGTCATAAAAACATAAGGTGTATTTACCTTTCATAAAAACATACTTACTTTTCATAAAAACATAAGATATACTTACTTGTCATAAAAACATAAGGTGTATTTACCTTTCATAAAAACATACTTACTTTTCATAAAAACATAAGATATACTTACTTGTCATAAAAACATAAGGTGTATTTACCTTTCATAAAAACATACTTACTTTTCATAAAAACATAAGGTGTATTTACCTTTCATAAAAACATACTTACTTTTCATAAAAACATAAGATATACTTACTTGTCATAAAAACATACTTACTTTTCATAAAAACATAAGGTGTATTTACCTTTCATAAAAACATACTTACTTTTCATAAAAACATAAGATATACTTACCTTTTAAAAGATTAAAATGAAGTGTAGTAGTAAATGGACCAAAACTTTCTTGACCACCTTGAATTTCTCTTACTTGTGGATTTTGTCAAGAGATTGGAAATAAGTGTATATGTGTAGAGTTGTGTGTAAAAGAGATGGGTTTAAATAGATGTATAAAGTTGGCATATTGTAAACATAATCATTCAATTCTATTAATTTTAACACATCATTTTCTTAAAGTAAAGCACCATTCATATACTTTTCCATATTTATACAAATAATATGCTCTTCATGATTATATATAATGGAGTATATAAATCATTCATATACTTTTCCATATTTATACAAATATTATGCTCTTCATGATTACATATAATGGAGTCTTATCAATCATTCATATACTTTTCCATATTTATACAAATATTATGCTCTTCATGATTATATATAATGGAGTATATAATTCATTCATATACTTTTCCATATTTATACAAATATTATGCTCTTCATGATTACATATAATGGAGTCTTATCAATCATTCATATACTTTTCCATATTTATACAAATATTATGCTCTTCATGATTATATATAATGGAGTATATAATTCATTCATATACTTTTCCATATTTATACAAATATTATGCTCTTCATGATTACATATAATGGAATCTATCAACCATTTATATACTTTTCCATATTTATTAAATTAAGATTCTCATAATTATTATATATAATGGAACCTCTCATGCTTGCATATATTTTCTTAATTTAAATAATAAAAGTAATTTTTGTACAAATAAATATTGGGATAACATTGAATTAAGTACTTAGACTTAATATACTTTAAATCAAGAGAATGGAGATATTTTTAGAAATTCGGAATTTAATTTAAAATCGAACGATCTCGATTATTTCTTGACTTGGCTATACGAATACGTCGTGGCGTTAACTTAATAAAAATGGGTGAAATAGTAGCGACACGATTTTCTATTAAAATAATTATTAATCGCGTAAAAATTCTTGGTCGCTACAGTTTCCCTTGGTCTCACTCAGTTTTTCAGGTCCTTCTACTTTAAGGAACTAAAGAGGAAGCAGAGTAGGAAATTCTATAGTATAATTTGTTTGGATGATTTTGACAGTGAAGAGGAGCATAACCAATCTTACATGGCCAAGTTATCAGTTGAAGAAGGGGCGTCATTGAAAGAAATCCTGATGTGATTCTTGTTGGGGAATCACGGGATCTCGCGGAAATTGAATTAAACACTTGGAAAGTTCCAAATCCTGATTAATTGACGATAACAATATGACCCGACACTCACGACTCAAGAACCAAGGATGTATCAAATCCAAGACCCGTTAAGATGCGGAATTAAGAACCGTAAAGGAGTGAACGCCACAAAGGTTGTCAAATCCTTTGATAAGTTCAAGGGGTTCAATCAAGAACGAAGAAGAATAGGGATAAACTCACCTAATTCAAAAAATCTCATTAATCATCAATAATTGTCTTACAATGGTCAAGAAAAACCTAATTATAGTGCAAAACGCGTCCAAAATAACCCTAGCCGCAAAATACCAAAAATAAGGCGCGGCGCATTTTTACGGCCGTAATTGACCCTCGGGTCTAAAACTGACTTTAACTCTTACAGCCGTGACATTGGTTCTTACGGCCGTAAGACACCTTCTGAATAAAAAACTTCCTAATTCCTTACGGCCGTAAATTGGTTGTTACAGCCGTGCGATAGCAAGGTTACGGCCGTAAATCCACACCTTACGGCCGTAAAAGGCCATCTGAATTGTTCTCTCCTTGTTCTTTGACCCAAATGCTTCGTAACGGTTTTGGCGCATCTCCCATATTGTCATGCATTGAAACTGGAGTCTTTGACCATGCATTTGAATATTCATCCACCCAAGCTTGCATAAACCCCTGCATTGCTTGCTTGATCTTCTTAGCTCTCAGCCTCGTTATTGGTCCCACTGGTACATGCAACGGGTCCTTACTCGTAGGGTCACTCAGGTACTCATCATTCTCTCCCTGTTGAAAAGGATTCGTCCTCGAATCATCACCTGCATCAAACAAAGAGAGATCAGCAACGTTAAAAGTAGCAGATATATTATACTCACCTCGGAGATCCAACTTATAAGCATTGTCATTGATTCTCTCAATGACTTGAAACGGCCCATCTCCTCTAGGCTGCAGCTTAGACTTCCGTTGTGCTGGGAATCGTTCCTTTCGCATGTGAACCCACACCCAATCGTCTCCTCTAGTGCTCATTCTTCTTTTCTATTTGTAGCCGAACCTTTTCATGGAGTGACTTCACAAGCTCGGCTTTCTTCTTGCCATCCAAATTGTTCCTGTCATCGACAGGCAAAGGAATTAGATCCATAGGGGTTATCGGGTTGAAACCATACACAATTTCAAAAGGAGAGTAAGCAGTAGTAGAATGTGTAGCCCTGTTATACGCAAATTCCACAAATGGTAAACATTCCTCCCAACTCTTCAAATTTTTATTTATGACAACACACAAGAGTTGTGTTAACGTCCTATTGACCACTTCTGTCTGACCATCTGTTTGAGGATGGCATGTAGTGGAAAACAATAGTTTAGTACCTATTTTCCCCCACCGAACCTTCCTGAAGTAACTAAGGAATTTGACATCTCTGTCAGACACTATACTCCTAGGCACCCCATGTAGTCTGACAACTTCCCTAAAGAATAAGTCTGCTATGTTCACGGCATCATCAGTTTTATGGCAAGGAATGAAGTGTGCCATTTTACTAAACCTGTCCAGCACCACAAAAAATGGAATCCCGACCCTTTTTGGTCCTAAGAAATCCTAACACAAAATCCATGGATATATCTACCCAGGGCTCACTAGGAACAGGTAGAGGGGTGTACAAACCATGTGGTAATACCTTAGACTTGGCATGTTTACAAGTTATGCATTTATTACAAATTTGGTGAACATCCCGTTTATCCTAGGCCAATAAAAATGTTCCTTCAACATTTCCAATGTTTTTAAAACACCAAAATAACCCATCAAACCACCCCGTGAGCTTCACGTACTAACAACTCACGTATAGAACAGTTAGGCACACACAATTTATTTTCCTTAAACAAGTAACCATCATGCCTATAAAATTTATCAAGTGCTCCCTTTTCGCATGAGACGTAAATAGAGGAAAAATCATGATCGTTAGCATACAATCCTCGAACATATTCAAATCTCAACAATTTAGCATTCAATGAATTAAGGAGCACATACCTTCTTGACAACGCATCTGCAACTATATTTTCCTTACCATTTTTGTATTGAATGACATAAGGAAAGGTCTCCACAAACTTCATCCATCGGGCATGTCTTTTGTTCAACTTACCTTGCCCCTTGAGGTGCTTTAATGACTCGTGATCTGTGTGGATGACAAATTCTTTTGGCCAGAGGTAATGCTGCCAAGTCTCCAATACCCTGACAAGAGCATAAAGCTCCTTATCATACGTTGGATAGTTCAACGCTGCCCCGCTCAACTTTTCACTGAAATAAGCTATCGGCCTCTTTTCCTGCATAAGAACAGCTCCAATCCCTATTCCTGATGCATCGCATTCAACCTCAAAAGTCTGGTTAAAATTAGGTAAAGCTAAGACTGGTGCAGAACATAGCCTGTCTTTAAGCAATTTAAAGGCGTTTTCCTGTGCATCCCCCCAATGGAAACCCACACTCTTTTTAATTACCTCAGTGAGTGGTGTGGCTATTGTACTGAAGTCTTTCACGAATCTCCTATAAAAACTTGCTAACCCATGAAAACTCCTTACCTCAGTTACACTCTTAGGTGTTGGCCATTCTCTAATGGCTCGGATTTTTTCCTCGTCAACCTCAATACCATCCTTACTAACAACATAACCAAAGAATATGACCTTATCTATGCAAAAAGTACACTTTTTAAAATTAGCAAACAATTTTTCAGTGCGTAAAACCTCAAGTACAAACCTCAAATGTCTAACATGCTCATCTACATTCTTACTATAAATTAAAATGTCATCAAAATACACGAACCATATAATTCATCAAAATACCCGTATTTGGTCTTGAATGCAGTTTTCCATTCGTCCCCCTCTTTCATGCGTATTTGGTGATACCCACTCTTGAGGTCAATTTTACTAAAGACACATGAACCATATAATTCATCAAGCATGTCGTATAACCTAGGTATAGGATGGCGATACTTTACCGTGATATTGTTGATAGCTCTACAATCCACGCACATCCTCCAGGTTCCATCCTTCTTTGGCACCAACAAGACCGGCACAGCACACGGGCTCATGCTTTCTCGGACATAGCCCTTGCTCAACAACTCCTCGACTTGCCTTTGAAGCTCCCTTGTTTCTTCCGGATTGCTCCTATATGCAGGCCTATTTGGAATGACAGCACCTGGAACTAGATCAATCTGGTGCTCGATACCCCGAATTGGTGGCAGCCCACTGGGTATGTCTTCCGGAAATACATCATCAAATTCCTGTAAAAGAGAAACAGCTAAATGGGGGAGGGAAGAGTTAGTGTCACCCAGTGCAAGGAAGGAGTCCTTGTACATTAGTAAGACCATTGGTTGTTGGTCTAGGGAAGCTCTTTTGATCTCACTCTTTTTGGCAAGGAAGCTCACTTTGGTTTTCCCTCCTCTTTCTTTTCTGGCACTAGTCACTCCCTCTCCTTTTTCTGAGGTGGAACCCTCAACTCTCTGTTTTTCTCTCAGCTCTCCTTTTTCTGGGATCGTGGTCCCAACCCTCTTTTGAACACTCTGCTCTCCTTTTTCTGGGATCGGGGTCCCAACTCTCTTTGTCTTCTCTTCCTCACTTTTTAGTTTCAGCTGATCCTCATAAACTTGCTGTGGAGTTAATGGCATAAGTCTAATGCTTTTCCCATCCTTAGTAAAACTGTATCTATTTTTTTACCCGTCATGTACCACCCTCCTGTCATATTGCCATGGCCGACCCAACAAGATGTGTCCAGCATGCATTGGAACCACATCACAAATTAACTCATCCTCGTATTTCCCGATAGAAAGGTTGATTAACACCTGCTTATTTACTTTTATCTCACCGGACTCATTCAGCCATTGTAATTTATAAGGCCTAGGGTGTTTGATAATAGGTAAACACAATTTCTCAACAAGAGTGGTACTAACCACGTTGGTACAACTCCCCCACATCAATGATCAAACTACACACTTTATTATTAACAAAGCATCTAGTATAGAATATGTTTTCCCTTTGCTCACCCGATTCCTCCACCTTAATTTGGGTACTATGGGCACGCCTAGTAATAAGGGATTGAGCTACCGCATAATCTCCATCATCACAATCACTAGCTTCTTCTAAGGCAGGCATATCCTTAAACTCATCATCATCCTCAACCTCATCCTCCGACACCACCACCCCATTTCGCACAAGCATTATTTTTTTGTTCGGGCATTGTGATGCAATGTGTCCGATCCCCATACACCTAAAACACTTGATTTCCCTACTTCTAGGAGGTTGAGAGTTAGAAGCGGGGTTACCTTTATTGGCAGATTCCTCTCGAGCCTTTGGTGGTTCTGGCTTTCCCTTTGGAGCATCTCCTTCATTTTTGTTATTTTCACTCCACGTAGGTTTCCAAGGAGTGGAACCCGAAGAGTATTTCGCAGTTCCTTTCCTCTTCAGCTGCCTCTCCACCTTCATCGCCATGTGCAACATCTCCTCCAGTTCAACATAATGTTGCAGTTCTATTACATTTGCAATGTCCCTGTTCAATCCACTCAAAAACCTGGCCATTGTGGCCTCCGGATCCTCCTCAATATTCGCTCGGATCATAGCAATCTCCATCTCTTTATGGTATTCCTCTACACTCTTCGAAACCTGAGACAAAGTTTAGAGTTTCTGGTACAAGTCCCTATAGTAATGGTTGGGCACAAACCTTTTTCTCATCAAACCCTTCAACTCGTTCCAGGTCACTATAGGTCTTTCACAGTTCCTCCTCGTCACTAATTGATCCCACCACACAAGTGCATAATCTGCGAACTCTATAACAGCTAACTTCACCTTTTTTTCCTCTGAGTAGTTATGGCATTCAAAAATCAGTTCTACCTTCTTCTCCCACTCAAAGTACACATCCGGATCACTTTTCCCTTGGAAAGCTGGTATGGACATTTTAATGTTTCCTAAGCTTCTATCCATCCCATCGTCATCCCTATTTTCACGCCTATTTCCTCTTCCACGCCGACCACCACGACCTCTTCTCCTACCCAAGCTAGCCACTGATACACTTTAACTGTAGCGACCGAGAATTTTCGAGATTTTATTCAAATGAATATTTTTATTTTAAAAAACGTGTCGCTTCAACTTTGCTTATTCATTCATTTATTTTTAAACGCGTGCTCGTCTAGCCAGTTAAGTGGAAAATTTAATTTATTCAAATACTTAGTCAAATTTTAATTTTTATCAAAAATATTTCAATATCACAGTTTATTTTCAAAAGTCCAAGTATTAATTATATTAAGTCCCAATTTTAAATATTTTAATTCAATCCAACTTATCGAGTCCAAATGCTTTTACCAAATCATTCCAAGCCCATTTAAAATCCAATAAATCATCTTTGGCCCAAAATTTTGACAGCAAGATTTAAGATTTCCTAGTTTAACAGATTTTAGTTCCAACATTCTTCAACAATGTTTCCAATCTTCACAAGCACCTTCCATACCACATGTACTCAGAATTTCCAACGGGATTTCTTTTGATTTTTCCCCATAACAGATTAGCCCTAAGTTTCCTTGTTTAACATATGATCAACCATTAAATAGAACCATCAAACCAACCGAGCCTCCACCACCTGCAACATCACAACCTGCCACCCCCATTACTCCAAACCGAACCTGCATCCAACAACAAACTAAACCACCACTCACCGCCGCCTATCAACCACCGGAATAATCATCATCAACCACTGCCCAAACCGTCCATTCCTGTCACCAATAACCGAGCAAAGCCACAACACCATGGTCGAACCAGCACCAGCCACCACAGATTGAATACCCTGCCCAACTCCAAATCCCCAGCAATCATCCAAAATCGAACCCAAACCAGGAAAACCTCAATCACCAAATCATCACGCCACCAACCTCCTTCATCATCTTCATCACCATTCAAAATCATCACCTGCAACACCACCAATATTATTATCATCATCATCATCACAGAAAAAAAAACCAAGCCTCGAGACACCATTCCAACCATACCGCAACCGCCGCTCGAAACCTCACCAATCGACAGCCTCTGCTTCACCCTAATTTACCCAACTACCACCTTACATCTTCCTCCAATCAATTTCGAAACGAGCACCACCACTGCCGCAAGAATCCCCACAAACGAAACCGCCATCTTCACCACCCAATCAATCGGCCACTGCCCATGTACAAAATGCCCAAATTAAAACCCAGAACCAAGAATCAAAGTAAAACATAAACTCGCCTTGACCGCCATCCTCTTCGCCGGAGTTATCAACGGAATCGCAACCCCAATCACCCCCATTAGCTTCGGTTTTCTCCCAAGTTCTGCACCAAATTAGCCCCAAGTCCTACCCTCTTTCCACCACCGTTACACCGCTCCTCTCCTTCCAGTGTCGCGCCGATGGCGCCATTCCCCGACGCCGGAGACTGGCTGTGACGGATGAAGCCTCATCCGTCACCGCTCCCTCTCTCTCTCTCTCGGAGTCAACTAAGAGAGAGAAGGAGATGATAATTTTGATTTTTTTGCAAAATTTCCCCTTTAGTCCACTTCTTTACAAAAAGTTATCTATTTCAGCCCCAAGTTTCAAAGTCTTTCAAATCAGTCCCTACGTTTTTAAAATATTTTATGTCAGTCCTTTCAGCTTTAAATCTTTTAATTTCAGACCTTAAGTTTTAAATGAGTTTTAATCAGCCCTTTCATTTTTAAGATCTATTATTTTAAGCTCTGTAATCTAATGTTTCGTTTTGAGTTTCAACTCAACTTTTGAAAATTTACATATTAGTCCCTCAAGTTTGAAAAGTATTCATTTTTGTCCCTCAACTTTCAAATTATTCATTTTAGCCCCTCAACTTTCAAATCATCAATTTCAGTCCTCAAATTGTAAATTATCGTTTTTAAACTATAAATTTCAAAAGACTAATGTAACTTATGGGCTAGACGAGGCGTACGGAGAATTAAAGAATGGAAGTCGTTTCCCGCTCAACTTTGCACTCGTCGGATTTAAGGTAGACTCGCCCCCATTAATTAGTTTAAATTATAATTGCATGTCTTATGTGAAATTACGTGATTTACATGCTTTGATGCATGAGACGAGAAAAGAATATCTCTTATGAGATAAATGAGAAATGATGATGTTATGCATAACTTATGTGCCTTAAGTGCACGAGACGAGACTACCCACACCCTATGATTTTACGAGCCTTGATTTTGAAAATAAAATAGCCCAAGAATATGATGATGATGTCACTATATGATTGCATAATTACGTGTTCAATTATTCTGTAAATTAACTATTGGCGATGAGTCTACTGAGTATTTTTCGAAATACTCATTCCATTATTATAACAGTTTTTGCAGATCTCGGAGAAGGCGGCGAATGAAATGGGAGCGGTGGCAAATTAAATAAATGATGATGTTATTAGACAATTTTACGAATGTTACTCGTTAAATTATTTATCGTTAATTTCATTTAAATAATTGAGACACAAGTTTTATGAATTTTTTTATATTTAAATTAATCAAATTTCCGCTGAAGTTTTCAAATGATGAATGTGATGCTTTGAGTTAAATTTATTTTCCGCAATAAAGTCAGTTTTAAAAGGACGAAGTGGCGTCCCGGGCTCCGCGGAATTCGGGGCGTTACATTAACTATCATCGTCAATACTATCTCCTATCTCAACATCATCATCATCCCGAACTCCATTTCTAGGATTATGGTCATACCTTTGCGGCCTCCGGATATTAGGAGCCGTGCGCGGCTGCTCTCTATGTAGTTGGGCAATTTCTGCACTATGCGTGTCCACGGAATTTTTAATTTCCCCCAACTTCACATCCAACTTCTCGAATCATTTTTCCAACATTGCAAGAAAGTGGAACTGTTGGTTATCCTCCCCTGTCGATGATGCGTCTTTCAGTGACATGGTTAGTGATCAAAAGAAAAAAAAAATTCAAGAAAATATATCCTCACGTGTTTAACACTCGTATATCACTCTATTCGACTTTTTCCCTCTATTGATCTCACCACTCTGCCTTTTTCCTCTCTATCCCTTTTCTCAAGTTCTCAACGAACCCACCAAACTAGTCACGGACTTGGTCCTTGTGGAATTAACCCAAGGTACAAGACACAATCAGATGAAAAGAATATTTGATGGAATACTGAACTCAAGAAACTGATGTAACTGGAATGAACGAATTTGAAGGTAGTGATGGGTGACGAAAATTACTATGAATGTGGAAAATTAAAAGGTATCAAGAAAGGTCTTCTTGCCTATGGAATGATGTTCTTGATCTTGCTCTTCAATAATAATCACTTTTTTTCTGAATTTCGTACTTTTTTTTTTTTTTAATCAAGAACAATCAATAACAACAAGAATTGATACTAAGACCAATTTGTAACCGTGCAGAATTTTCAAGGAAAACGAAATCTAATGAAGAAAAAAAATTAAACAAAACAAGGATTATATCAAAACCTGGATTTAGAGCCAAGCTCTGATACCAAATGATGTGATTCTTGTTGGGGAATCACGGGATCTCGCGGAAATTGAATTAAACACTTGGAAAGTTCCAAATCCAGATTAATTGACGATAACAATATGACCCGACACTCACGACTCAAGAACCAAGGATGTATCAAATCCAAAACCCGTTAAGATGCGGAATGAAGAACCGTAAAGGGGTGAACGCCACCAAGGTTGTCAAATCATTTGATAAGTTCAAGGGGTTCAATCAAGAACGAAGAAGAATAGGGATAAACTCACCTAATTCAAACAATCTCATTAATCATCAATAATTGTCTTACAATGGTCAAGAAAAACCTAATTATAGTGCAAAATGCGTCCAAAATAACCCTAGCCGCAAAATACCAAAAATAAGGCGCGGCACATTTTTAAGGCCGTGAAAATCTACCTTACGGCCGTAATTGACCCTCGGGTCTAAAACTGACTTTAACTCTTACGGCCGTGACATTGGTTCTTACGGCCATAAGAAACCTTCTGAATAAAAAACTGCCTAATTCCTTACGGTCGTGCGATAGCAAGGTTACGGCCGTAAATCCACACCTTACGGCCGTAAATGGCCATCTGAATTGTTCTCTCCTTGTTCTTTGACCCAAATGCTTTGTAACGGTTTTGCCGCATCTCCCATATTGTCATGCATTGAAACTGGAGTCTTTGACCATGCATTTGAATATTCATCCACCCAAGCTTGCATAAACCCCTGCATTGCTTGCTTGATTGATCTTCTTAGCCCTCAACCTCGTTATTGGTCCCACTGGTACATGCAACGGGTCCTTACTCGTAGGGTCACTCAGGTACTCATCAAATCCAGAGCAAAGGAACAGGGATTGAAGAGGTAGTAAGCTTTTCATCCGGAGTGCACGAATCTAACTTTGGGGTTAGGGCTCCCTATAGAGCACATTGGGAGGAATTGGGATTGGAAGAGGAAGAAATTTCCCAGGTAGAGGAGTGGGTAGCCCATGTTAACAAAGTTTTGGGATACCACTTTGAACTAGAGCCTCATTCAGAGTCATGGGAGTGTAATGAGATTGAAATGGAGGTTAGGGTAGTGGAATTTCCGAGGTCTCTATCATATATAGGGTTCCTAGGAAAATAAGAATAATATACCTCAATCCGTCGTGTAGACCTTGCTATCCTCTAGAAAGCTAAGTGGCAATACTCCTTGGAACGTTTCAGTGTTGGATGTGCCTTCCTCTCCATCATTTTTAGGGCCCTTCTCCAAAGCTACAATGTGTGCCCCTATCAAGTAGCCCCAAATTTCTGGACTCAAGTAGTTGGAACATGGCTGATATGGCACGAAGTCAATCCAGATTACCAAATTTCTTTGCAAACGTTATATACCTTAAAGAAGGCTGCAAGGAGAGAGAAGGATACTAGAATGGGCGTGAAGGATTGGGAATACCTAACTCCAAGAGGGCAGCATCCACCAGTTATTGATGGGCATCTGACCGCCCTCAAGCACTAGAGGACTCGATGGTTTTGGGTTGCTGGGGCCTGGCAGTGTACTCCTTCAGACCCTACCCCTAAAATAATAGTTCCCCGAACCCTCTCTTGTCCTCGTGAGTCTTTGTGCTTTCTCAAGTGGATGTATAGGGTATCTAAGCCCTTATGTATTTTTGACTTCTTTGTTCGTCTATTTTTTATTTTACAGGCCAAACGTACACCCGCTTGTTGCCAAAGGAGGATCTTGCTTTGGTGAGGAAGTTTTTTGATTATCGAGGTACTTTCCAACAAGTTATCTCTTCCAAGTGACTTTTTGTTAAGCACGGTTTGATGCGAGAGATGGGTAAGTTTATCTTATCATCATTGCTATTACACCCTTAGCCCTTCTGTAGATCTTAAGTTTGACCCTTATTGATGTTTGCAGAATCAAGTGATTTCCTAAGATTTCATTGAATGACCTGAGAGCCAAAAAGATCCCCCCCGGTCTTGGGGGCAGGCAGTGAAGAGGAAAGGAAGCAAAAATCCATCCTCGCTAATTTTCACTTGGAAACTTCCAGGAAGGTCGCTGAGGATTCTAAAAAGGCGTCTGAGAAGACTTTTACTTTAGCTGACTTTGATGTTCAGAAGCTTTTAGCTATTCCCTCAACTACTTCTAAGGAAGAGGCGAAGCAGGAGGTTGCTTCAGATGCGGCTGTGAAGCAGGAGGTTGCTTCGGAGGCGGTCCAGATAAAGGTTGGCCTTGTCTCCAAACCATCAATTCTAGATCATGGTATCCCTTCTAGAATTCTCTACCAAAGCGGCATATGCGATTAACTGCTACAGGACCGAAGGGTGGGAGGCTTACTCATCCAAAAGTTCACCTAGCCAATAGTCAGAGGCCATCAAAGCGATGAGTGTTCTGACTTTGGCGTTAATTGAGGAGATAGAGTCCTCCGTCAGAGAGCTTGAGAAATGAGAGGAAAGTATCAAAGTTTCCATGTGTAATATGGATAGCATGGTGAAGGAGATCAAAGATCTCCAAGACTCTTTGGCCATAGCCCGAAGATCTCTTCAAGATGAGCGAGGTGCTTTGAGGACTCTCAGGGAGGACAATGAGAAGCTAAAGAAAGACCTCATCTCCGTGGAAGCTGATGTTACTAATTTTTGTAAAAAAAATATGAAGACGCTTTCCAGGCTCAAGCTGTTACCGTTGATGCTCTTGCCAAAGCGAATACCATAAAGGGTAAGCTCTTTGATGAGGTAGCCGAAATAAAGAGGGAAATGGAGGAGGAGAAGGAGGCCAGGGGAAAGGAGAAAGAGGCTCTAGCTCAAGCAGAAGAAAAGTGTAGGCTCTTAGATCTAAATGTCGAGGCTAAGGTGGCTAAAGATATCCGAAGTTTTAAGGATAGCTTTGAGAATACCCAAGAATATGAGCTGATGAAGTAGGATTTCCCTTATTTGGATCTCTCCAAGATAGAAGCCTTTTATCCGGAGCCTCAAGATGCTGCTGAGGGTGATTCTCCTGCCAATCTTTCCGATGATACTTCTGCCAAAGAGGCTGATCCTACTGACATCTCTGCTTTAGTCTCTGCTAGTGGTGATAAGGATGCTCCTGCCCCCATAACTTTTCAATCTGGATTATGTAATGACTCCTTTACTATTTCTGAATGACACAAGTTACTTTTTATGCTTTTTGAAGTGGTTTATATTTTGCATTCTGTTATAACTTAACTAGAATGGACGTACAATAATGGATACTTTTTACAACATATGGTAATAATAATAGTGTGCCAACTCAAACGAAGTAAAGCAATAAGGTAGTGAAATGCACGATGTGGAGCTTCCATGTGATAGTCCCTAAGTCTAAGTTAAGAAATTTATGTCCTTTGTTTAGATCTGGCTAAATGGGCGTCAATTTCTTTTTCTAGGTAGTCCCTTGTTTGTGTCCAAGGTACGGAGTGGTATATTCCAATGACGAAATTTTGTTGGAAGAAATTGTAGGTTTTATTCTTAAAATTGATCAACATATTTCAAAAGTACCATCTTGCCGAGACACCTTTTAAGTGACGGAATCCTTTGTATGAAGGGATCCTTTGAACAAGTGCAATTCAATAATTATGTTCAATTCGACCACTTTGGATCACAGTTTGGCTAGTCTTAAATAACTGTAATTTTGAGGCCAATTATCGTTTTGTCATTATGAGAACAAACTGCACAACATAACTTGTAATCTATTCAACGCAAATGTACATAGGAAATATAGGGCATATATCATATGCGGACGATGGCCTTCTTATTGATAATAACGGCGAAGATGATCATGGTTCCAGGGATTAGGTAGGGCTCTGCCGAAGAGATCCTCTACTCTATAAGTCCCTGGTACCACTTCGGATGTCACTTTGTAAGGTCCCTCCCAATTGAGTCCTAGAGTCCCTATGCCGGGCTTTTGTGTTGAGAGAACGACTTTCTTCAAAACTAGATCTTTGATTCCAAAAGCTCTTCTTTTGACTTTTTTGTTAGATTATCGAGCCATCTTTTCTTGATATCGTGCAAACATAACTTGTGAATCATTCCTCCTTTTAAGGAGGAAATCAAGTTCTGGTCCCTGAGCCTCTTCATTTGTAGTTTCATCGAAGTGAATTTGCCTCAATGAAGGCACTCTGATTTCAACCAGACATACTGTCTTGGATCTATAAGACATGGAGAGTGGAGTTTCTCCTGTGGTAGTTGCGAGGTGGTTTTGATTGCCCATAAGACTTGGGGAAGTTCATCCACCCAAGCCCCTTTCATTGACTCCAATTTCTTCTTCAGAATGTCGTTTATAGCTTTATTGATTACCTCAACCCGCTCTTTTGCTAGTGGATGGTGCGGGTAAGAAAAAGAACTTAGATTCACATATGAATTTAGAAGTGCCTACCTTTGTGATTATCATCAATGGTTCGGCTTCAACCCTTTTGGTGGAAATTAAAGAGTTCCAAGATTTTAACAGTTACGGCCGTAAGTTTATGGTCACGGCCGTAATTCCAAATTAATGCAAATCATTCGAATTTTTATTTCCTTAATTATAGGATTAGATTTACTTTGTTTTTATTATTGTTTCCAATTAAATTAGGACTATATTTTGATAGATTTTATCTATTCCCTAATTAGATTAGATTTTATTTAGTTTCCTAAGTAGACTAGGATCTTTATTCTGGTTGCCTATATAAAGGCGTCTTCATTGTAATACAAAAACAGACTTTGATTATTGAATGAAATATATTTAGTGTTTTAACTCTCTAAAGGTGAGGATTCCCTTTAACTCGAACTTATCAAATAATGTATAATATTTGTGGCGTTCAACAAATTGAACTTATCAAGGATCTGGACATTCCTTGTGGCGTTCACCCCATTACGGTTCTTGTTTCCGCATCGTAACGGGTCTCGGGTTTAATATACCCCTGGTTCTTGCGTCGTGAGGCTCAGGTCGTAGTGTTACCGTCCGTTCTAACCTGAATTCGGAACTTTCCCGACGTTCATTCAGCGTGTTCGTCGTGACCCCCTCCCGGGATCACATCAGTTGGTATCAGAGCTGGACTCTGAATTCAGGTTCTTGTGTTTTATTCTATCCCAGTTTGATTTTGTGTTTTTATCATAGAGTCTGCATAAAATCATCCGTATCTTGTTATTGAGTTTTTTTTTTCTTGAGTTTACTTTTTCTTCGTGTTCTTCTTGCCAGAATTTTTTTTTTTTTTCAGTTTTTGATTCATATAAAAATCCTATAAAATTCAAAAGTGAAACATCTTATTCATTTTTCATCCAACTTAACTCTCGTTTGTTTTGTCGCGTTTGTGTCAAATTTTCGGATTTATTTAAAAAAAATTAATTAATTAGTTTTTTTTATTTTATTTAATTCCGAAAATTCATTAATCAAAAAAAAAAAAAAAAGAGTCAATTCCAAAATTCAAGGACCACTTCCTTGAGTTTCTGTGCTCCTTATTATCGAATCTTTCCATTCCCTTCCACATCCAACCCACAATGTCTAAATTCAGGGAAAATCCTCAAATAGTTCCTAGAGTTAGGAGGGAGAATAGGAATGATCATAAACCTAGAGTTGGAATTGGGGATGAGCTGAAAGTATTTGAAGATGGTGCCTCAAAAATAGGGGATGTTGTCTCGAAAATGAGGGATGAATTTGATGAGGTGAGAATGATGTTAATGCAGTTAAAGGAGGAGATGATTGCAAAGAGAGCGAGGGAAAAATTGGCTAACTTGAAAGAGAGGGAGAGTGAAGGAGAGTCTGATTATAAATTACAACAGAAGAATGAAAGTAAGAATGTGGTGGACTTACCATTGGAGCCTCGGGATAGGACTGTTGAGATTGAAACTGATGAATTGAAATTTGAATTAGTTGATCAAATCCCAACAATTGAGGTAGAGGGTGAGCACTTGGGTAGTAAGGAAGTGAATGGGCACGGGGATAAAATTATTGATGAGGTACATGAGAAAAAAACAGATAATCTGGGAGAGGTGGTTGTGTGTGAAAAGTTAGACGAGGTGCACGAGAGAAAAGAAATAGAAGAGAATGAACCAGAAAGTGAGATGACTGTTGGAGGCGAAGAGAAGGGCCTCGTGGTGCGAAAAGAAGAAGTGGAAGAGTTGTATCATGAGTACAAGGATTCATACCTTGTCCATGGAGAAACTAAAATTCCCCACCCTATTTTGCTTAATTCTTTCTTACAGGTTGATCATTATACATGGGAGTATGAGTCACACCAACCATGGCAATTCATGCACGTGTTTCAATACCTTCTTGTCTACTACCAATTGAAGAAGCACAATTTATTGAATTCATGTCAAGGAGTCTATAATTTTCCATTTGATCCAGGTGGGGCAGCTATAAATCATGAACCAAGCTACGA
The DNA here is from genome assembly GCA_963555705.1 of Ligustrum vulgare. Classification (NCBI taxonomy): domain Eukaryota; kingdom Viridiplantae; phylum Streptophyta; class Magnoliopsida; order Lamiales; family Oleaceae; genus Ligustrum; species Ligustrum vulgare. The sequence goes on along the minus strand of OY743181.1, from coordinate 34,000,701 downwards.
TTCGGGACGAATCATCCTAAAGAAGGGGGGGATGATGAGAATCATGGCGGGCTTGACAGAAAAATCAAATATTCAAGCCAAAACGAGAATTCAAAGAGGTTCGGAGAGCTTCAAAGATCAAATCAGGTCAAAATGGATCAGAACTGTTTTTACGGCCGTAAGCTAGCTTGTCACGGCCGTAAGTCATCCTCGGGTGGAAATTAAAGAGTTCCAAGATTTTAACAGCTACGGCCGTAATCCTTAAGCAGAAGCACAGTTACGGCTGTAAATGATGTTGTCACGGCCGTAATTCCAAATTAATGTAAATCATGCAGATTTTTATTTCCTTAATTATAGGATTAGATTTACTTTGTTTTTATTATTGTTTCCAATTAAATTAGGACTCTATTTTGATAGATTTTATCTATTCCCTAATGAGATTAGATTTTATTTAGTTTCCTAAGTAGACTAGGATCTTTATTCTGGTTGCCTATATAAAGGCGTCTTCATTGTAATACAAAAACAGACTTTGATTATTGAATGAAATATATTTAGTGCTTTTACTCTCTAAAGGTGAGGATTCCCTTTAACTCGAACTTATCAAATATTGTGTAATATTTGTGGCGTTCAACAAATTGAACTTATCAAGGATCTGGACATTCTTTGTGGTGTTCACCCCATTACGGTTCTTGTTTCTGCATCGTAACGGGTCTCAGGTTTAATATACCCTTGGTTCTTGCGTCGTGAGGCTCGGGTCGTAGTGTTACCGTCCATTCCAACCTGAATTCGGAACTTTCCCGACGTTCATTCCGGGTGTTCGTCGTGACCCCCTCTCGGGATCACATCATAGTGGGAGCTCAGATCAATGATCTTTGATTAATTTGCGAGGTGTTACTTCGACAGACTAAGCCCGGGCTATATTATTTCGACATATTACTTCGTCAATATTTAATTTGGTGTGGATTTTAGAAATGGATTCTGAGGCCATGCCATTCCAGAGATATGTAGGAAGAGCTTCTGTAGCCATGTCATTTCGACATATGAAAATTTCAGTATTTTTAACCATGTTATTCCAACATCGTAAGGCAGGACTTAATAATTTTGGACCTGACATAGTAATTCGAGGTCTCTGAGACCGTGTCATTTCGACACTTAAGCTGAGACTTAGTAATATTGAGTTTTTTAGACCGTGTGTCATTTCGACACTTAAGCCGATGCTTAATAATATAGGGTCTTTGAGACCAAGTGTCGTTTCGACACTTTAGTCGAGGAATAGTAATATAGGGTCTTTTAGACCATGTGTAGTTTCGACACTTAAGCCGAAGCTTAAGAATATAGGGTCTTTGAGATCCTGTGTCGTTTTGACACTTAAGCCGAGGCTTAAGAATATAGGGTCTTTGAGACCAAGTGTCGTTTCAACACTTAAGTCGAGGCTTAAGAATATAGGGTCTTCGAGACAATGTGCCGTTTCGACACTTAAGTCGAGGTGTAAGACCGCTTTTCATTTTTAAGTGCAATTTTAAATTTCGCGTAAAATTTATGTTAAGATTTTTGTGAATTTTAAATTGATAATTATTATTATCTATAATTTTAATTATTTTGCAGTGGAAGGACTTGGACGTCGTCTCGCTCGATGTGCCAATTAGAAAATTATAAATTGTTTACTTGCAGTTTATGTGATTGTTTTACTGTTTAAGCTTGCTACTTTCTATTTTATTTTGTTAAATTGAAAGTTGGGGGATAGTTGGCGGCGATTGGAGAGTAAATTAGAACTTATGGACTTAACTATGCACATGGAGAGAAGCGAGGGACTAAATTGCAAATTCCTAAGATTAAAAACCTAATCTAATCCCTCATCTCTCATCCCTCACTCTCATGCTCACTCTCACTCTCTCGGTCTCTCGGTCTCACCCGTCTCTCTCTCGCCTCACACACGAACCAGTGCCGGCGACACGAACCAGCAGCGGCGACCTCGACCACCACCTACCGGTGAGGCACTCACTACCCTTTACCCTCACACTCCACGCACACGTACACACCTCGCGACCACTGCCTCACACACGAGTCCTCACACACTCACGAACACTGTCACATATACGGCCCTGTATGTATGTATTGATGTATGTAAGTATATATATGTGTGTGTGGTTACGTTTATTATTACTATTTCAGATTTTTATTTATTCTAGATTTCGAATTTAACTGTTAATTGAAGAGTTGGTATTGTGATTGTGTGTATGTATATATATAGATAGATATGGGCGTATGTATTATATGTGTATTTTCAGATTTAGATTTAAATGTTCTAGGTTAATTTTGATTGATCTAGATTAAATTGCAATTTGAAATGAAATGCTCAAATTTATGGAGTTAAGATTTCCGTTAGTTTAATGTTGAGTTAATTTGAGATTTTCAGATTTTTAATGGGGTTAGTCAACTGTTTAGCATGAACGTTTGATGTGATCCCGGGAGGGGGTCACAATGAACACGCAGAATTAAACGAAACAAAGATAGGAAAGATCTAGATTCAGCCAAGAAACACAAGAACACAATAATTAAAATACAGGAAAAGATAAAAATTGACGATAGGACCTGGACCCAACAATCACGACTCAATAAATTGACGATGCGGATTGAAGAACCGAGGTTTTCGAAACGCCACAAGGGATGCCAAACTCCTTGATAAGTTTTTGATTGGAACACCACGAATATTCAAGAAAATATTTGATAAGTTCTATGAATTGTTCTTCAAGAACAAGAAAAAGGAATCCTCCTTTTCGAGAGAGAGAAAATTCTCACATTCATTCAATAATATCAAAGTTGTTGTTTCCTAATGAAAAACAAAGCAATATAATGTAAACTAACCTAAAAACTAGGGTTGCCGCTAATTGGGCCCAAAACATAGAAGTAAATAATTAAAAAAAATGGAATTAAATTAAAAAACGCGAAATCTGGAAATTAGATGTTATGGCCGTAACAATGTCACTTACGGTCGTAAGTGACTCTCTGTTAATGAGTTACGGCCGTAACAAGAACTCTCACGACCGTAAGAATCAAATTGCTGAAGTTCTTCAATTCCACCAAAGAATGAGGTACGGCCGTGAGTTATTTTCTTACGGCCGTAAATATAAAAATCTTGAAATTCTTTTTTTTCACCCGATGGACTGTTACGACCGTGAACACTGGTTTTACGGCCGTGAATGTGCTCTTGGTCACCAAACCTTGACCCTTTTTGATTCGGCTCGATCCCTTTGTCTTCTCGGCTCGCTTCCAACATGAAACTTATGTTGTTTCCCGCGTAGATCACTGTCGCATTGCCGATAGGTCAACTTCCCCTTTGGTCTCCTACTTCGGATCTCATCATCCCCCCTTTCTTGGAAATGATTCGACCTCGAATCTGTATATGGCCTCTCCTTTATGTATCTCCTGCTTTCGTTGGTTCGAGGGACCTGTTCATGTTTTGTGCTATCCATCATCCTTTGGCCTTAGTTTTGTAATTTGATTGTGGTACCTGCGAAACAGAACTAGCCAAACTAGGGAGGGATGTGTTAGCAAATGCAAAGAGACTCATTTTTGTGGTGGACTCTCTTTTCTTTTTCTTTTCTCTCTCAAGCTCACCTTTTTCTGAGGTCGTGGCCTCAATTCTCTTATTTTCAATTTCCACACCCTCTCCTTTTTTTGAGGTCGTGGCCTCAACGCTCTTATTTTTCCCCTCAAACTCGCTCTTTATTTTCAATTGGTCCCCTTGGACCTCTTTAGGTGTCAGCGGCGCAAGAGTGATCCTTTTTCCACCCTTCACTAAAGAATATCGATTTTTGAACCCATCATGCACCACTCTCCTATCATGTTGCCATGGACTTCCTAATAAAATATGCCCAACATGCATAGGGACCACATCACACACCCCAATGGTGAATTTAATATTAACCTGCTTGTTCACCTTAAGTTCTCCCGACTCGGTTAACCACTGTAATTTATAGGGGTTGGGGTGTTTCACCTTAGGCAATCCCAACTTCTCCACCAATAATGTACTAACCACATTAGTACAACTTCCCCCGTCAATTACCATCCCACAAACCTTTTTCCCCACCAAACACCTAGTGTGGAAAAGATTATCCTGCTGTTCATCAAGTTCAACCATCTTAGTTCGAGAATTTAGGACACGTCTTGATATGATCCGGACCAGGCATCGAAGGGCGAAGTCGAGACATCGACGGTACGACGGTGATCTACGTGCAAAATGGAGTAAGTTCCATGTTGGAATCGAGCCGAGAAGGCGAAAGGATCAAGCCAAGTCGAGTGATCGAAGTTATTTGAGCAGAAAAGTCATTACGGCCGTAACGAAGATCTGTCACGGCCGTAACTCTTTTAATCACGGCCGTAAAAGTTATTATCACGGCCGTAACTCCGTCTCGGGTTTAGATGAAGAATTGCAGAATTTCATATTTACGGCCGTAAGAAATATGGTCACGGCCGTAAATCTTAAGCAGAAAGTCATTTACGGCCGTAAAAGTGTTCATCACGGCCGTAATTGAGGTTTTCCGGATTTTAGGGGATTTTTGATTATTTTTCCGTTTTTAATTAATTGTTTGACTAGTTTAGTATTCTAGTTTAATTAGAATTATATTTTGAGTAAATTAGCAACTAGGTTATTTTGCTTATATATATTCCTTTCCATTCATTGTAAAAAACAGTTGAGTTTAGTTTGAGTTTTGAGATTAATAAAATTGAGAGAGTTTCTCCAATTAAAAGGTTGAGGAGTCCCTTTTGTGTTCTTCGAGAACAAATCCAACTTATCAAATATTGTGAAATATTGTGGCGTTGAACTTATCAAATATTCGCGAGAATATTTGTGGCGTTTCCAATTTAGAATCTTATCAAGGAAATTGACAAGTCCTTGTGGTGTTTCGAAAACCTTGGATCTCGATTCCGCATCGTCAATTTCTTGCGTCGTGAATCTTGGGTCAAGGTCCTATCGTCAATTTTATCTTTCCAGTATTTTAATTCTTGTTTATTTTTCGCGTCAAATCTGATCTAGATCTTTCCTAGGTTCTAAATTTGGTAATTCCGCATTTTTGACGAGATTCCCTGACTGGGATCTCATCATCTGGTATCAAAGCTTGGATCTATTTCAGATTCTTGGGTTTCTTGAATTTTCTTGATTTTTTTTTGTTCTTCGCGTTCTTCGTGTCAGTCATAATTTTCTTCAGTTTGATCCATAAGAATCAGTCCTAAAAATTCAAAAGTGTTTTTCTTGTTCGTTTCTCGTCCAAATCCAATTCCGTTTTTTCGGCCATACTCGTAGTCAAATTTTCTGGTAGATTAAAAAAAATCGAATATTCCGAGAATTTCTTAATTTTTTTTTACTTTTCGTATCTTCCATAAATTCCTTGATTGTTGATCCTTGGTTTGTTCTTGGGTGAAATTTGAAGGGATTGAGTGTGATACACGAGTGAAAATAAACACGAGAGGAATTTTTGTTTGTCTTTGAAAACTAACCATGTCTCGCAGGGAAAAATCTCCATCAACAGGTAACCACAAGAGTTTTAAACAGATGGAGGCCATGAAGGCAAAACTTGAGAGATTAATGGCTAAGATATCCAGAAGGGAAGCAGAACTTGCTCAATGGGAAAAGGAGCAATATCAGGCGGATTCTAGGGCTAGGAAGCATAAGGGGCGTGAAGCAGATTCTAGAGGTGGAGATGGGGGTGATGAAAGGACATGAAGCGAAAAGAGTCATTAAAACGGGAGAGTAGTGATCATGTTCACAAAAGGAGGGAGGAAACGACAACCAAAGGTAAAAATAATTCTGATTCCAAGCCTCTTAAGGATAAAAATGTTAAGTACTTTAAATGTTTGGAACGGGGTCACATTGCACTTGATTGTCCACGTAAGAAGGTTAGGTGTGATAGTGAAGGGGCTAAAAGTGTTGTGGTGGATGAGTCAATTATTGATAGGCATGCTCTTAGCGTTAAGCGTAAGGCCAATGTTTTGGAAAATGTGGATGGGCAAAGGGATAATATTTTTCGCACTAGATGCTTAGTGGATGAAAAAGTTTGTAGCTTGGTGATTGACGGGGGAAGTTGTACTAATGTAGTTAGTACAATGTTGGTGGAAAAATTAGGCTTACCTTTAATGAAACATCCAACACCTTATAAATTACAATGGTTGACTGAGTCGGGGGAAGTTAAGGTGAAGAGACGGGCCTTAGTGACATTTTCTTTTGGTGGGTATTCGGATGAGGTAATTTGTGATGTGGTACCAATGCAAATTAGTCACATACTGTTGGGGAGACCTTGGCAGCATGAAAGGGCTGTGCTACATGATGGGTATACGAATAGATACAGCCTGGTAAAAGGGGGAAAAAGTTTACTCTAATGCCACTATCTCCAACTGAAGCTCTGAAAGATCAACTGAAGGTGAAAAGTGAGTTTGAGGGGAAAAATAAGAGAGATGAGGCCACGACCTCAGAAAAAGGAAAGGGTGTGGAAATTAAAGAAAAGAGAGTTGAGGTCACGACCTCAGAAAAAGGAGAGGGAGTGAGAAATAAAGAAAAGATGGTTGAAGTTCAAACCTCAGAAAAAGGAGAGACTGAGTGCAAAAAGCAAAAGAAAAGAGAGTCTACCACAAAAATGAGTCTATTTGCACTTACTCACGCTAACAGACCCCTCCCCAGTTCTTTAAAATCTGTTTTACAGGTACCGAAGTCAAACCATGAGCTTAAAACAGGAAAAAAACTTGTTGGCACAAATGAGCAGCCCAAAAAGCCGAGAAAGTTGAAGGAGAAAAATGAGCAGCACAAAAGTCTAAAAGATCGCACAAAGCTTAAAAATGATCATCGAGCCCAGGAGAGCAAGAGGAGTTTGAAAAGCCGATCAAAAATGGATTCGAGGTCGAATCCTTTTCAAGAGAGGGAGTATGATATGATCCGGACCAGGCATCGAAGGGAGAAGTCGAGACATCAACGGTACGACGGTGATATACGTACAAAACGGAGTAAATTCCATGTTGGAATAGAGCCGAGAAGGCGAAAGGATCAAGTTGAGTCGAGTGATCGAAGTTATTTGGGCAGAAAAGTCATTACGGCCGTAACGAAGACCTGTCACGGCCGTAACTCTTATAATCACGGCCGTAAAAGTTATTATCACGGCCGTAACTCTGTCTCGGGTTTAGATTAAGAACTGCAGAATTTCATATTTACGGCCGTAAGAAATATGGTCACGGCCGTAAAAGTGTTCATCACGGCCGTAATTGAGGTTTTCCGGATTTTTGGAGATTTTTGATTATTTTTCCGTTTTTAATTAATTGTTTGACTAGTTTAGTATTCTAGTTTAATTAGAATTATATTTTGAGTAAATTAGCAACTATGTTATTTTGCTTATATATATTCATTTCCATTCATTGTAAAAAACAGTTGAGTTTAGTTTGAGTTTTGAGATTAATAAAATTGAGAGAGTTTCTCCAATTAAAAGGTTGAGGAGTCCCTTTTGTGTTCTTCGAAAACAAATCCAACTTATCAAATATTGTGAAATATTGTGGCGTTGAACTTATCAAATATTCGCGAGAATATTTGTGGTGTTTCCAATTTAGAATCTTATCAAGGAAATTGACAAGTCCTTGTGGTGTTTCAAAAACCTTGGATCTCGATTCCGCATCGTCAATTTCTTGCGTCGTGAATCTTGGGTCAAGGTCCTATCGTCAATTTTATCTTTCCAGTATTTTAATTCTTGTTTATTTTTCGCGTCAAATCTGATCTAGATCTTTCCTAGGTTCCAAATTTCGTTATTCCGCGTTTTTGACGAGATTCCCCGACTGGGATCTCATCACGTCTATTCACAAGGGACCCTTTCACCGCATAAGTTAACCCCTCTTCATCGCTACTACTAGCCCCCAACATCCACTAACTTAGGCATTCCCTTAAACTCATCCTCAGAACTAATCTCACCATTATAACGCAAGAGCATTACTTTCTCATTTGGACACTTTGATGCTATATGGCCCGACCCCAAACACTTAAAGCACTTAATATTTCTATCCCTAGTAGGTTGAGAATCAGAAATATTTTTACCTTTAGTTGTAAGTTCCTCCTTTCCCTTCGGGACGTGCTCATCATTGTGATCCTTCCTCAGTTGTGATGTAGGATAAGTTCCCAGTGATTGTTTAGATGTCCCCTTTCGCCTTACTTGCCTTTCCACCTTCATTGCCATGTGCACCATGTCTTCAAGTTCCACATAATGTTGTAACTCGACAATGTTTGCAATATCTCTGTTCAGCCCACTCAAAAATCTAGCCATTGCAGCTTCCCGATCCTCCACCACGTTGGCCCTAATCATGGCTACCTCCATGTCTCTATGATATTCCTCTACACTCCTAGAACCTTGCGTGAGCCCCTGCAACCTTTGATAAATATCCCTATGATAGTGGCTTGGGACAAACCTCTTCCTCATTATGATTTTCATCTCACGCCATGTATCCACTGGCCCCTCACCATTCCTCCTTCGATCCTTCACCAGCTGATCCCACCAATTAATGGCATAATCGGTGAACTCAACAACCGCTAACTTCACCTTCTTTCCTTCCGAATAGTTGTGGCAATCAAACATCAACTCTACCTTCTTCTCCCAATCTAGGTAAGCCTCCGGATCACTCCTCCCATGAAAAGGTGGAATAGACATTTTTATTTTACCTAGATTATCATCTATTTCATCCCGATCACAACGATCTCTTCTATTATTCGCCCTTTCATCCCTATCTCCTCTACCCCTTCTCCTCCTTACACTAGCCACAGATGATTGGACACTACTTCCTTCACTCGCAAACTCTTCATCATCAAACCCATATCCAACCCTTTGATTATGTCTCCCCCTATGATCTCTCCGATCTTCCCTCCTAGCTCTAGGACCCGCATGAGTTTGTTCCCTACGCAACTTATTAATAGTTTCTTCCTGCCTATCCATCCTAGTCATCAACTTCTCAAATTGCTCATGTAAAGTCTCCATCACACCTACAACATTGTTATTCACCCTATTCATACCTTTCGGTCGTTTGTTGTGGCTCGTTGATGAAGCTGTTGGCTCCCTTCTGTAAATTCCCTGGTTGTCCCCAACTGATGAAGATGATGAATCCCGTCTTCTAGACATTATTAGTCTTCACAGAAATAAGTGGTATACACCTCACAAAAATATATCGCTCGTGTATCACTCAAAATCCCCCTTCCAAGCACTTCAAAAATGACCAAGAACTCAAGTAAGGGTAGGACACGATAAGACACGAGTAAGAACGGAAAAATTTGGAAATTGAGACAGATTCGAAATATTCTGGAAAATAATGAAATTTTCGATTTTTTTTTTTTAACAACTAGACAATTTGACTACGAATATGGAAGAAAAAACGGAATTAGATTTGGGTAAGAATTGACTAAGATAAACAGGTTTGAATTTTTTTGTGGAATTTTATATGAATCAAATAAAGAAAAAATTTACTGACACGAAGATTAAGAACTGAATCTAGATCCAAGCTCTGATACCAGATGATGTGATCCCGGGAGGGGGTCACAACAAACACGCGGAATTAAACGAAACAAAGATAGGAAAGATCCAGATTCAGCCAATAAACAATAGAACATAATAATTAAAATACTGGAAAAGATAAAAATTGACGATAGGACCTGGACCCAACAATCACGGCGCAATAAATTGACGATGCGAATTGAAGAACCGAGGTTTTCGAAACGCCACAAGGGATGCCAAATTCCTTGATAAGTTTCTGATTAGAACGCCACATTCAAGAAAATATTTGATAAGTTCTATGAATTGTTCTTCAAGAACAAGAAAAAGGAATCCTCCTTTTCGAGAGAGAGAAAATTCTCACATTCATTCAATAATAACAAAGTTGTTGTTTCCTAATGAAAAACAAAGCAATATAATGTAAACTAACCTAAAAACTAGAGTTTCCGCTAATTGGGCCCAAAACATAGAAGTAAATAATTAAAAAAACGAAATTAAATTAAAAAATGCGAAATCTGGAAATTAGATGTTACGGCCGTAACAATGTCACTTACGGCTGTAAGTGACTCTCTGTTAATGAGTTACGGCCGTAACAAGAACTCTCACGGCCGTAAGAATCAAATTGTTGAAGTTCTTCAATTCCACCAGAGAAGGAGTTATGGCCGTGAGTTATTTTCTTACGGCCGTAAGTATAAAAATCTTGAAATTCTTGTTTTTGACCCGAGGGGCTGTTATGGCAGTGAACACTGGTTTTACGGCCATGAATGTGCTCTTGGTCACCAAACCTTGACCCTTTTGATTCGGCTCGCTTCCAACATGAAACTTGTGTTGTTTCCCGCGTAGATCACTGTCGCATTGCCGATAGGTCAACTTCCCCTTTGGTCTCCTACTTCGAATCTCATCAATGTTGGTTTATATGGTGCACTTTTCATACTTCTAATGTGATAGGTTTAATTAATTGAATTAAATTTTTAGTTTAAATTGAATTATAATTGTATTTTTTGAAACTGTGGAAAATTATGTAATTGTGTATTGGATTTCAGAATTTGGGATTTTAAGACTATGATACTTTGTTTGAAATTTTACTTTAAATTACGAACTATAAATGTTTTTTTTAAACCTTTGAAATTAAGATTATGAGGTTTTGTTTAATTCTAGATTCAAATTGACGATCATATTTGAGTATCTTCAAATTTTTAATAACGGGATTTTTAATTGAGAAATTTTGTAAAGTTTAGGTTAAGCTAAATATTGTAACTTAAATTTGAATAAATGAATGATTAAAAAAAACTCGTAAGTGCATGTAATTGGATCCCTCATTTTGAATATGATATTATATGCATTAGTCATGGCTTAAGGACACGTTTGAGTTAAATTTTAAGTCACATGGAAGTCTTGACCTCGGTTAGGAGTTTTAAATGTGATTTTGAACTGAAAGTATATTTTATTTAATGAATTTATATATATTAGTATTACTGGGTACATTGACGTCACGGGCGTCTGAGACTCTTCCACTTGCAAATCCAGATGACGGCAAATACTAAGGACATCATGTAAGTAAACTTCCCCCATGTTCATAGAAGTTAAATGTAAATGTGAAATGTGTAAATGACTGTTTGCAACTTACTTGCTTTGATGAATTTCATTTACTTTATGAAAGTATATGTTATTAGGAAGAATGTTCAAGCATGCACATTATCATGTCATTGCGTCATCAAGCATGCATTGGCATCGAAATTGGGAAGTCAAATGTTTTTAAATGAAAGAAATGTGTCAAGGTGCAAGTTTGTTCAAAAGTTATGTATCCCAAGTTTTTAAGAAATGAATGGGTGTACTTCTAGTTCATGAAAGATGCGAGTGGGAAATGGGGCGCGGGGGACCGGCGTACCCGAATTAAGTCACTTTGCGACGGAATGTTCAACCGTTTTACGGTGGTCTGTTAAACCGCATTGCGGTGGGAAAGTGAATGTTAAACTGCTTTGCGGTGGAAATGTGAATGTTAATCTGGTTCCAAATAAGAATTGCCCACTGTTATCTGATTGGCTAGAAGATACACCAAGTGAGCTCACGATGGAAATGAGGTAAAAGTTTTGAAATGAAGTGAAAGTTTGAAAATTTTGAAAGTTTTGGAAAGTAAAGTAAATGGGGATACATATATGAAAATTTTAAAACATTCATGTCATAAGCATGCATTTCATGCATAAAGTTTACTTAATGAGCTTTAGCTCACCCCAATCCCTCCCCACCATTTCAGGTGGTGAAAGTTAGATGATCCGATGAGAGCATTTGGCGGTTGACTCGGACAGTTCTCATAATTTCATTCCTTTTAGAAACGAATCAATGGTTTTCACAAATTATTTTATTGGTTATTCTTTTAAATGGATAAATCATTTTGAATTAGTTTGTCGGTTCTTAGTTAAAATAAGTATGGTATTTCCCGTGATTAGTTCATACTATGTTTCAGGAATTTATAAATTTTTACTTCAAGGTATTATTGTTGAGGAGTTTGAGAATTAATGTTGGAGTTAAATTTTGGATATTTTGGTTGGATGTTGAATGTTGGATTTAAATGGGTTTAGAATTGTATATGTATTGTAGGTATGATGTCCAACTACAGGTTGGTTATGTCCAAGTTATAGAGGAGACTCTACCGAAATTTTTGTAAAATTTTATAATAGAAAATGAAAAGTTTAAATTTTTTAAACGATTATTTCCGCATGTAATGTGAATGGAAGTTAATATGCCTAGGTTTAAGATTTTAAACTTGGGGTGTTACATTTTTGGTATCAGAGCTAAGATTTTTAAAAGCGATTCTGTAGACTTTTAAAATTTATTTGAAAATGGTTCGGGTACTGAGTCACGCCTCAAGTGCTTCTCCCTCGATCATCTGGTAAGTTAAATTTCTGTTCAAATTAGTAAATGCGTGGTAATGTTTCCAGTATTGTAAATTTTTGCATGTTAATGTGTAATGTTGTAAAGTTAAAGGTTAAGGATGTCGTTAGTGAATATGGTGTGTATACCTTGATTATGTAAATGAGAAAATTAGATGGTAATGATTATTATAAATGTAGCGACCAAGAATTTTTACGCATTTAATAATTATTTTTAAAATTTAGAAAATCGTGTCGCTGCTATCTCACCCATATTTTTAAGTAAACGTCGCGACGTATACGTCTAGCCAAGTCAAGAAATATCAAGAAAATTTTAAATTTTGAAGACGAAATTATTTTAAGGGGGGAGGTTTGTAGCGACCGAGAATTTTTCATTACTTTTTTAAATAAAATAGAGACGTGTCGCTATGACTTATCCTATTTATTTTTAAAAGAATATTCGTCTAGCCTTGTATTTCGAGCCAATATATGAAATCGAGTCCAAATCGATTTTAGGCCAAATTTCGAATTTCTAAAATTTTTAAATCCAAAATCATTGTTAATTCCAAAATTTAATTATTTTAATTCCTAAAATTATTTTTAGAAACACTCATTCAACCATACAAATTTCATACCAATTCCTTACATGTATACCATTGGTTTCCATATTCTTTCCCCCTTAATTAGTCAATTTACGTCCAAAATTTATAACAATTTTCCTAATCAAATTTCATCCTAAACAGCCATGATTTTGACCTAAATTACCAAAGTAAATCAATACATATAATAACTACACACTCCATTCCCTCCCCCACACGAGCTCACCACCACCTCCAAGAAACCATCACCGCCTCAACCAACACCACAACACTGAAGCTTTCAGCAACTCCCACGTTGGGTATGAAATCCACCTCTCTCGGTTTACCAATTCTGACATGAAGAATTTCCATACACCCCTCTACCTCCATTACTGAATCGAACCTCCATCGTCTGCAATTCAAATTCACAACCAAAAGTTTGCTGCCTTCTATCCATCGAAACATGGCTGCACCCAAAACTCAACCACCCTTCACCATCAAGTTCGGCCAAGAACCACCACTACTGCCAACCGCCTGCAATCACAGTCCAACCACCACTACCAAACCACTACAGGACCACAGCCATCACCACCGTCTACACTCATCGCCAACCACCACAGTTTACCTTCCACATTCAACTCTGCATACCCTCACAACACTTGTAACACCCCAAGTTTAAGAGTCTAAAACTTAGGCGTGTTAACTTCCATTCACATTAAATGCGGAATTTAATGGTTTACACAATTAAAATGTTTATTTATGTAGCAACCAAGAATTTTTACGCGATTAATAATTATTTTAATAGAAAATCGTGTCGCTACTATTTCACCCATTTTTATTAAGTTAACGCAGCGACGTATTCGTATAGCCAAGTCAAGAAATAATCGAGATCGTTCGATTTTAAATTAAATTCCGAATTTCTAAAAATATCTCCATTTTCTTGATTTAAAGTATATTAAGTCCAAATACTTAATTCAATGTTATCCCAATATTTATTTATACAAAAATTACTTTTATTATTTAAATTAAGAAAATATATGCAAGCATGAGAGGTTCCATTATATGTAATCATGAAGAGCATAATATTTGTATAAAAAATGGAAAAGTATATGAATGATTTATATACTCCATTATATATAATCATGAAGAGCATAATATTTGTATAAATATGGAAAAGTATATGAATGATTTATATACTCCATTATATATAATCATGAAGAGCATAATATTTGTATAAATATGGAAAAGTATATGAATGATTGATAAGACTCCATTATATGTAATCATGAAGAGCATAATATTTGTATAAAAAAATGGAAAAGTATATGAATGATTTATATACTCCATTATATATAATCATGAAGAGCATAATATTTGTATAAATATGGAAAAAATATATGAATGATTGATAGACTCCATTATATGTAATCATGAAGAGCATATTATTTGTATAAATATGGAAAAGTATATGAATGGTGCTTTACTTTAAGAAAAGGATGTGTTAAAATTAATAGAATTGAATGATTATGTTTACAATATGCCAACTTTATACATCTATTTAAACCCATCTCTTTTACACACAACTCTACACATATACACTTATTTCCAACCTCTTGACAAAATCCACAAGTAAGAGAAATTCAAGGTGGTCAAGAAAGTTTTGGTCCATTTACTACTACACTTCATTTTAATCTTTTAAAAGGTAAGTATATCTTATGTTTTTATGAAAATTAAGTATGTTGTTATGAAAAGTAAGTATATCTTATGTTTTTATGAAAATTAAGTATGTTGTTATGAAAAGTAAGTATATCTTATGTTTTTATGAAAATTAAGTATGTTGTTATGAAATGTAAGTATATCTTATGTTTTTATGAAAATTAAGTATGTTGTTATGAAAAGTAAGTATATCTTATGTTTTTATGAAAATTAAGTATGTTGTTATGAAAAGTAAGTATATCTTATGTTTTTATGAAAATTAAGTATGTTGTTATGAAATGTAAGTATATCTTATGTTTTTATGAAAATTAAGTATGTTGTTATGAAATGTAAGTATATCTTATGTTTTTATGAAAATTAAGTATGTTGTTATGAAATGTAAGTATATCTTATGTTTTTATGAAAATTAAGTATGTTGTTATGAAATGTAAGTATATCTTATGTTTTTATGAAAAGTAAGTATGTTTTTATGAAAGGTATTACCTTATGTTTTTATGAAAAGTAAGTATGTTTTTATGACAAGTAAGTATATCTTATGTTTTTATGAAAAGTAAGTATGTTTTTATGAAAGGTAAATACACCTTATGTTTTTATGAAAAGTAAGTATGTTTTTATGACAAGTAAGTATATCTTATGTTTTTATGAAAAGTAAGTATGTTTTTATGAAAGGTAAATACACCTTATATTTTTATGACAAGTAAGTATATCTTATGTTTTTATGAAAAGTAAGTATGTTTTTATGAAAGGTAAATACACCTTATGTTTTTATGAAAAGTAAGTATGTTTTTATGACAAGTAAGTATATCTTATGTTTTTATGAAAATGTTTGGATCATTTCTATGAAATCAATCTCACAAGATTGTTATGGGTTCCATATGATATGTTTATGATTATGCTAAGGGGACCGGAGTTTAGTAGCGCTACACATAAGAATTCTTGCCATTTAAGTTCGGTAAAATTCTTGTGTCTCCCTATGTTTATGAGTATTTCGATCCTATCCTATGTTATGATGAAAATGATCCATATGCTTTCAAAAGAAAATTTATGCTTGGTATACTTACTGGGATTTTATAAATCTCACTCCACGATATTTACCATTTTCAGATAATTGAAGGTTCGAGGCGGTCAACATGGAAGTGGCAAAAGTGGTTAAGATTGATGAGATAATTATGTTGAACTTTATGTAAGAAAATTATGTTCTATTTTTATTCACAAATAAAATTATGGGATTCTAATTATTCTTTTGAATAATTTTACATTACTATTTAAGTCTCGATAATATGATATGAGTCACTTTTAGTGGCACTCGAATGGTCGAGAATTCGGGTCGTCACAATTTATCTATTGCAAAATTTTACAAAAATTTCGGCAGAGTCTCCTCTGTAAATTGGACATAGCCAACCTGTAGAGGGACGTCAAAACCATTTTACAAATACAATTCTCAACTCATTCAACCCAACAATCCACATCCGACCACAATTCCAAAATTCAACTTCAACATTAATTCCCCAAACTCCTCAACAAAATAACTTGAAGTATAAATTTATAAACTCATGAAAAACATGATAAAAACTAATCACAGGGAAATACCATAACTTATTTAAACTAATTTCAACCGAAACAATTATCAAAATAAATGAATTAAGAAATAATTACTTAGAACTTAAATAAATTCTAATTTAACTAAAAATAACTTGAATAAATTTAACTTTATTAATTAATGCGACGATGGGTACTGTCGGAGTCAGCCGCCAAGTGTTCTCCTCGGATCATCTAACTTTCATCACCTGAAATATGGGGAGGGATTGGGGTGAGCTAAAGCTCAGTAAGTAAACTGTATGCATGAATGCATGCTTATGACATGAATGCTTTAAAAATTCCATGTATGTATCCCCATTTACTTTACTTTCCAGAACATTCAAACATTTCAAACTTTCACTTAACATTTCAAACTTTCACTTCATTTCCATCGTGAGCTCACTTGGTGTAACTTCTAGTCAAACATAATACAGTGGGCAATTACTTATTTGGAACCAGATTAACATTCACATTTCCACCGCAAAGCGGTTTAACATTCACTTTCCCATCGCAAAGCGGTTTAACAGTCCACCGTAAACGGTTGGACATTCCGTCGCAAAGCGACTTAATTCGGGTACGCCGGTCCCCCGCGCCCCATTTCCCACTCGCAACTTTCATGAACTAGAAGTACACCCATTCTTTCTTTAAAAACTTGGGATACATAACTTTTGAACAAACTTGCACCTTGACACATTTCTTTCATTTAAAAACATTTCACTTCCCAATTTCGATGTCAATGCATGCTTCATGATGCAATGACATGATAATGTGCATGCTTGAACATTCTTCTCAATAACATATACTTTCATAACGTAAATGAAATTCATCAAGGCAAGTAGATTACAAGGCAGTCATTTACACATTTCACATTTACATTCAACTTCTATAAAAATAGGGGGAAGTTTACTTACAGAAATCCTTAGTAATTTAACGTTTCTGAATTTGCAAGTGGAAAAGTCTCGAATGCCCGTGACGTCAATGTACCAAATATCCTAATTGTTCACATTCATTAATAAGTATAACTTTTAATTCACAATGTGACCTCACGTTTAGATTAAAACAAATAAATTAAGAAAGAGTTTCATGCTTCAAACTCCCAAAACATTACATTCTAAATCCCTAACATGCATAAGAATGTAAGATTATAATCAAGGTCTCAATTTAACTAAAATTAATCAAAACAACCCATTTTAATAGTTTCCAAAATCTGAAATTCCAACTTAAAGTTCCAAATGAATTCTTAAACCTACAAAATACAAATTTCATAATCCTTTACCAAAAAACAGTTAACTAAACTCCAATTTCACAACTTTAACATTATACATTTACAATTAAAATTTAAATAATTCATCAAGGTTCCAAACAAAATTATCAATAATACAATCTATGATTTAAAATCTAAGCAAAAATCAAAAATCTGAATTTTTACTAAAACTTTGAATCGATATATCTATATATATACAATCTGAAATTTACCTATATAAATTTTCCATTACCAAATCTGAAAGGTGCATACACACATACATATACACACACACACACACACACACACACACACACACACACACACACACACACACACACACACACATATATATATATATGCCCCAAATCTGAAGTTAACAATTAAAAATTCGAAATTTGGCTACAACTCAATCTGAAAAATCTGAATTGTTCATATAAATATATATACATACACATATATACATCAATCCATATAAACCCGTGTGTGTGCGTGAAAAAGGGTGGGTAAAACCGTGAGTGATCGTGCGAGTGTGTGCGTGCGCGGTGTGCGGGAGGAAAAGGGAAGAGGGGTCTTACCGCCGGTGGGTTGAAGGTCGGCGGCTGCGTGAGGAAGGTGAGACCGAGAGGGGGAGATGGGAGCGGTGTGAGAGAGAGCACCGAGAGGCAGGGAGCGAGGCCGAGAGACGGTGAGAGACCGCGTAGGGAGAGAGAGAGCGTGAGTGAGAGATATGAGAGTGTGAGGTTTTTAGGTTAGGTTTAAATGTCTAACTTTTGGTAAATTGCAATTCAGTCCCTCAACTCTCAAAATTGGTAATTTAGGTTCATAACTTTCAAATAAAACTCCAAAGTGTCACCAAATTTTTCCCAACTTCAATTTAATGCAATTTAGGCAACTTACTACTCAATTACAATAGAAATGGCAAGTAACAATTAAAATAACCAGTTAGACATAGAATTGTACGTAAATAATTTATAAACATTTTAATCGATACATTGATCGAGACGGCGCCCAAGTCCTTCCACTGCAAAATAATTCGAATTATATACATTAAATATCACGAATTTAAAATTTATAATCACATTAACATAAATATTGAGTGAAATTTAAAATTGCACGTAAAAATGAAAAACGGTCGTACAACACTGCACCAACCATTCCAACCAGCATCATCATCACCCACCCGAGACCACAACCAACCTGCATCCCGGCGTCCCTTCGCCACCGCTTGGACCACTGACTGCCGCCAACACATCACGGCCAAACCACCATCCCAGCCACAGCATCCCCACCAATCACCCAAAACAAAATCCAAATTAACCCAAAACCCCGAATAAGACATAATCCAGTTACTTACCTCAACCACCGCCGGAATCACCAATGGAAATCGCAGCCCAAGTTCGAGTTTGATTCTCGGTTCCAGCCCCAAATCGTTCCAAAATCGCCCAAAAAGCCCTCTCCCTAACCACACACTTTCACCACCGCCTCGTTCCGGCGGCGCCTCGCCGACTGAAGTGCCGGCAGCAGCTGGGCGGAGGAAGGGTTCTTCGCTGATCTATCTCTCTCTAACGATAGAGAGAGAGAGAGAGAGAGAGAGAGAGAGAGAGAGATGAGGGATAATATACATATATATTAAATTTACATTTCAGCCCTTATGTTTCAAAATCTTTTGTTTCAGTCCCTCAACTTTTAAAGTTATTCAATTCAGTCCCTTTTTGGTTCCAAGTCATCAATTTCAGCCCTTAAGTTTTAAATGAGTTTAATCAGCCCTTCATTCTTAAAAATCTATTATTTCAGCCCTATTGTTTAATATTCGTTTTGAGTTTCAACTCAACTTTTGAAAATATTCATTTTAGTCCCTCACATTTCAAAGTATACATTTTAGTCCCTCGACTTTCAAAGTATTCATTTTAGTCCCTCAACTTTCAAATCATCAATTTCATTCTCAAATTGTAAATTATCGTTTTTAAACTATAAATTTCAAAAGACTAATGTAATTTATTGGCTAGACGAGGCGTACGGAGATTTAGAGGATTTAAGTCGGTTCCCGCTCAACTTTGCACTCGTCGGATTTAAGGTAGACTCGCCCCCACTAATTGATTTATATTATAATTGCATGTGTTATGTGGATTTGTGTGATTTTATGCTTAATTGCATGAGAAAAGAATATCTCGTATGAGATAAAGAAAAGAATATCTCTTTTGAGATAAAGAATTTATGTTATGCCAGGCATAACTTATCTGCTAGCATGATACAAGAAAAGAATGGTTCATTTGCGTTCACTATGTGATGCCTATGAATAAGAAAAGAATGTCACTACATTAATTGCATAATTACTTGTCCAATTATCTTGTAGATTAATTATTGGCGATGAGTCTACTGAGTATTTCATTTTGAAATGCTCAACCCGTTGTTTTAACAATTTTTGCAGATTTCGGAGACGGTGGCGAGCGATGGGCAATGACGGAAAATTACAAATTGATATTTTTTTTAAAAGTCGTGAACTTTCAAATGATTATTTCATTTTATCAAGAATTGTCATTTTTACAAATTTGTACGAAAATACTTATTCCATTTGAATTATCGCTAAACTTTTATTCGATAAATGCGATATTTAATATTTAAATCATTTTTCCGCAACAAAGTTTATTCAAAAATTTAGAAAAGTGACGTTCCCGGGTTTTACGGAATTCGGGGCGTCACAATAAAATTGGGTGATGTTTATAAGTTCCTTATGTGAAAGATATGAAGTGAATGCGAATAGTGCTTTGAGTCATGGAGACTACATCGGAAAGAATGTATATTATATCCAAGTCGGAAGTTGAGAAAGCATCGAACTTAGTGTTAGACACTTGTCATGTTTGATTTTGGGACTACCCACTAATTTTGGTAGTCTCACGTTCGTAGGAAAACTGAGTTATCCATCTCCGTAACTAGAGGCCAAGTTTATATTGTTAACGCCAATTGTAGAACTGTTGAACTCAAGCTATGTGTTGAGAGATTTCACGATCGTGGTGAATGGGAAGGAGTAGATGATAGATCTTATAACACCGGATATCCACGATCCTGATGTCATAGTAGAAGTGGAATGGTTGTTACGGTAAAAAGCTTCAATCGACGGTCACAATGAGGCGGTGTTTGATACTTCAAACGAAGCCCCGTTTTGCTTTGTCAAAAATGAGAAAAACCGTTTTATTCCAATAGTATCGGCGATGAAGGTTCTTCAGTTGATGAATAAGAGTTGTAAAGCCTACTTGGCTGAATGTAGTTGAAGTGAATAAGACAAACCTCTCTCTCGAACTATTTACGATCATTCGAGAATATCAAGATGTGTTCCCAGAAGATCTTATTGAATTACCACTCGAAATGGAGTTGAATTTTTCGTTGAGTTGGTATATGGAACAAACTCGATATCTGGAACAACCCCAATGTCTAAGGGACCATATCAGATGGCTCTTTCGGAACTTAAGGAGCTCAAGGAGAAAATATAAGATCTCATGGATAAGGACTTTGTTCGATCCAGTTTCTCGCCATGGGGTGCTCCTATGTTATTCGTGAAGAAGAAAGACGACTCTATGAGACTTTGCATAGACTACAAAGAATTGAACAAGGTGACAATAAAGAATAAATATCCGTTTCCAGGAATTGAAAATTTGTGTGATCAGCTTCAAAGTGCAGGGTATTTTTCCAACATCAATCTGCGATCTGATTACCATCAGTTGAGGATCGAGGAAGAGGACATTCCAAAGACAGTTTCCCGTACTAGATATGGGCATTATGAGTTATTGGTAATGCTGTTCAGGTTAACAAATGCTCATGTGGCATTTAGGAACTTAACGCATTGGATCTTCAAAGAATATCTGGATCAATTTGTTACCGTTTTCATTGATGACATAGTGATATATTCAAGGTCCGAGTAAGAGCATGAAAGTATTTTGAGAATCATGCTTCAGAAGCTTAGAGAAGAGAAATTATTTGCTAAGTTAAAGAAGTGTGAGTTTTGACTGGGTAGAGTGTTATTCTAGGGGCATATTGTATCAAGGGAAGGTATTGAAGTGGATCTGAGTAAGATTGAGGTAATTTGGAACTGGCCGATGCACTCTAATGTTAAGGAAGTCCGCAGTTTTCTTGGGTTAGCGAGTCACTATCGAAGATTTGTGGAAGGATATTCCAAGATTGCCTCCCATTGACTAAGTTGACTAGAAAGGATACAAAATTTCAGTAGAGTTCGGATTGTGAACAGAGTTTTGAGGAGTTAAAAACACAGTTGACAACCGCGCCCATTTTAACTATTCCACAGGGAAATGAATGGTTGGTCATATACAGTGATGCTTCATTAAAAGGGCTCGGTTGTGTTCTTATGCAATATGACAAGGTGATGGCCTACACTTCTAGGCAATAGAAGGAGTAAAGAATTGTAAAATTTAAGATTTATTGAGATTGAGGATTGGTATATATAAGATTTTAGTGATTTTTTGATGTAGAAATGTTCATGTGATATATATGATGGTTTGTTTATTGCTAAATATGACCTATGGTCGGGAAACTTCATTTATTTATGATAAGATAGATAAATTTATTTAGAATTTTGGTGATGTAGTTGTGGTTACTCAGTGTTGGTTGTGCATTATATGTGAGTAAAGTATATATTATCCATTTTGAGATCTCCATGGAATATACATAAATTCGGATTGGTTAAAATCTAAGATGATCATTAGTGTAACTTTTACTTATTGTGGAGTTGTATCTTTGGATTAAGTAAACTTGATGAGGAACCCTATATGAATCACAAAAGTCTTATTCATTGGTGATAGGTCAATGATTTATTTATAAAATTCTTGGTTAGAGTATTGTTGTTATGATGATTTTGAAAGCATGTATTCTTAAATTAGTACCTTGGCTTTAGTTTTAAGATGAGTGTATGATGCTGAATACTTGATTACAATATATAAGTATGGGTTACAGGATTTAAGTTTGATCCTCCGATTTTAAAAGAAATGTGAGCATGTTTAGAAAGGATTTCGTTTGTAAATCTTTCCAGAAAGATTCTGTCAAAGTTTTAGTATTTCTACTGTATATTTTGGTATGAACTTCAAGTTTCACTAATTTTGGATTATAAAGTCTTATTTTGGTCAATCTTCTTGATTTTAGTTTTAAGAATGTGATCAATCAATATATATATTAAGGTTTAGACGTTACATTAGATCCTATGAAAGGCTGGAAATAGAAAGTTAGTGAATGGATTCATAAGTGGGATAATGTCGGTTGATGGTCTCCTACAACAATAAATATCAAACTTCGGTCACGTATGAGGCACTATACAGGAAGAAGTGTAGATCACCAGTTCATTGGGATGAGATAGGAGAAAGAAAACTATTGGGTCTAGAAATAGTACAATAGACAGCAGTAGTTGCTGAAAAGATTCGTCAACAAATGAAAATTGCACAGAGTAGACAGAAAAGCTATGTGGACAGAAGAAGGAAACCTTGGAATTCATTGAAGGAGATATGATCTTTTTGAAGGTAGCTCCTATGAAAAGAGTTATGAGATTCAGGAAGAGAGAAAAGGGAGTGAGAGTAATACATTGAGTTAAAGTATTGAATTGCTCACCTTTTTTCTTGTAGGCATATGCAGTCTATTTATAATGATATTCGTTATCTTAGATTGTAACACGTGTTATACTTTATAGGTGGCAAGTTCCTAATTGTTCATGAGGTAAACCACTTATTTGATTATAATGATTGCTATATGTCATGGGATTAAAGTAACCATCACATCTCTTTAAAGATGTTGTCACATTAAGCAACAACTTTTAGAAAGGGTCATATCTCTCTAACTTACTGGCTAGTCATGTCACTAGTCCAGGCGCATGGACCCCGGATAACGTCGGTCTAGTAGAAGGAGTCCAGCTATTGGAGTCTGAGCAATATCGATCCGATCTAATGGGTTTCTGCCTACTTGGGTCCGGAGTATAGTTAGATGTTCATGGGCCATATGTGGGCCCTTATTAATTATGTGTCAAGCCTATTTAAGCATGGTCGTAACAGGTTTCATTTGACATTAATTCATGTTAGAATTTTTTTTAGTTTGTATTTATTCATTTATAAATATGATTATGTTTTAACTAAAAAAAAAAGGACATTTCATTTTTAGTCTAATTTAAGAATTCAAGTCTATTGCATTTTTCCAAGTAAAATATAACAATTTAGTTACTATAAATTTTGATTGGACAAAAATCTGCATATATTTTTTGTAAATGGCATGTTACAAAATTGATCTCAAGTTTTTAGTCTTGAATTCGTGATGCATCATATAAAATTAATATTAATTTTTTTCAGTTACAATATTTACTTTGCCGATGACATGATGGAAAAATACACAAATAAGGTGATTATAAATGCAAATTTCAAAACTAAAATGAAACTTGAATAATTTCAAAAGTCATGTTGTAATTAAGATTAATTAATTATAAATATGAAGGTTACAACATTGTAAAATCTTTGGTCACAAAATAAAAATCTTTCAAGTGACAATCAGCATTTTTAATGTCACGGACATTATTTTTTAAGTCACGGATTATTTTAAAATCACAAACAATCACAATATTAGGTTACAAATCGAACTTATGTTTAGGTCATGTTAACAATTTTTTAAGTCAAGACTAATTTTAAGGTCACATCATCCAAACAATTATCAATTAATTTCTCAAGTCACATAATTCACATTCCCCACTAACACTGAGCCGCTGCCGCTGTCGCTGCCACTACCACCGTGTCGCCGCCACGGCCTCCATCACCACCAACACTCTACCCCGTCTTCAAATTGTAAAACCAAGATTCCACTCTCTCCACCATCATCATGTATCATCCTCACCGCCACTTCACGCTGGTAGAACGACCACTTACATGCAAACCACCACTACTAAAAAAATCACAAATATGACATCAGCCACAATGATTAATAACCACCACAACAAACCGCACTACCACTTCATCTCACTCGCACCACTAACAACCAGAACAACACCTATACCACGACCACCCACACCACCACATCCAGTAACGACCATCATAACACTTTCATCACCGACCGCACCACCACTTCATCTCATCTCACCACACCGCCGCCACCACCATGAACCAGTACTGGTACGAATCCGGGTGGACTTGACGGGAAAATCTATAATTCAAGCCAAAACAAGAAGTTAAGCAGGTTCAGAGAACGTCGAAGATCAAACATTGCTTGTACGAAGAAAGTTCATGGCTAAACCAAGTGAGCAAGCCAAGAGCGGCTTTATGATTCGAGACGAATCATCTTAAAGAAAGAGGGGATGATGTGATCCGGAAAAGAAGCTTAGAACAATGTTATGATTCGGGACGAATCATCTTAAAGGAAGAGGGGATGATGTGATCTGGAAAAGACGTCAAAAATGAGAAATCAAGATACGGGCAATTCAACAATATTCTACATGGAAAAATGAACAAGTTTCGTGTTGGGTTCGAGTCAAGATTCAATTCACGTCAAAGGATTAGAAATCAAGGCAGAAAGGCTTTTATGACCTAACTTCCATAATTATGGCCGTAACATTATCAGCGCACAATTTGGACAGAACATCGTTTATGGCCGTAACTTGGGTTCTCACGACCGTAACTAATCCATGGAATTTCATGGTCGTAACATCAATCTTCACGGCCTTAACTAATATTGAGATATTTTGATCAGAGAAGGACTTACGGCCGTAAGTCCGACTTTTACGGCCGTAAGCGGGGCGAATCAGATTTTCGGGATTTTTAGTATTTCAGTTGATTTGTATTTCCTTTATTGGTTTTTAATTATTTTTCCAATTTTGGTAATTTTGGTTATTTTAGCTATTTTAGCATTATTAGAATTATATTCGGAGTCAGTTAGCGACTAGGGTTTATTTTGCCTATTTATATGCTTTTACATTGAATGTAAAAGTAGACTTTTGATGAATAAAAATATATTGAGTGTTTTTACTCTCTCTAAAGGTGAGGATTTTCCCTTTAAACATCGAACTTATCAAGATTCAAATCTTGTAGCGTTCAACAAATCGAACTTATCAAAGGCGTGGACATCCTTTGTGGCGTTCAAACCATTACGATTCTTGTTTCCGCATCGTAACGGGTCTCGGGTTTAATAAACCCTTGGTTCTTGCGTCGTGAGGCTCGGGTCGTAGTGTTCTCGTCCCTTCCAACCTGAATTCGGAACTTTCCAAGCTTTATTCCGCGAGCTACGACGTGGAACCCCTCCCGGGTTCGCATCATATGCTATTAGAGCTGGACTCTGGATTCAGGTTTTGTTTTTCTATTCTATCCAGTTTGATTTTGTATTTTTATCATAAATTCTACACAAAATCATCCATATCTTGTTCTTCGTGTCAGTTAAATTTTTTCGTTATTTGATCCATACAAAAATCTATCAAAAATTCAATCTTGTTATCTTATTCGATTCTTATCCAAATCCTGTCCCATTTGTTTTGTTTTATTCGTGTCGGATTTTTGGATTTTATTAATATATATATATATATATATATATATATATATATATATATATATATATATATATATATATATATATATATTATTTTTTTATTAATTCCGAAAATTCATCATAATTCAAAAAAAAAAGTCACTCTGAAATTCGAGATCCACTTTCTTGAATTTCCTTAATTGATATTACTTGCTTTCCAAGTCAAAATTAAAATTCATTATTAGTCCTTGTGTCAAACTATTATTCCATTCCATTTCACAATGTCCAAATTTCACGAAAATTCATCATATAGGTAAGATAACCATCAATCTTCTCTACTTGTCAGTCATGATGGAGAAACGGTTTGAGGAGTTAGCTGGGAAATTGGAAACGAAATTTGATGCGAGATTAGATGCGAAGTTTGGGAAGGTTAAGAACTCAGTTGATATGCATAGTGCAGAACTTGCTCAACGACGTGAAAGGGAATATATGACACGGCCCCGTCTCGAATCACCCTATGTGGACCCGAGACGTGGCGTGCGCCGATGATGAATGCCAGCTAGATACTGGACCCACCACCAAGGCTACTGAAACTTTTCAAATTCTATGAAACTTCTCGTAATACCCCATGTTTTTAAAAAAAAATTGACAGAGTTCCCTTTAAATATTGGATATAACCTCCCTGTAACAAATCAACAAATCCTCAAACCACCACATGTAAAATACTGGGAATCCATATCCCTTCCCATCATCATATCAAAAATCAAAAGAGCTTATGCCTGCCCATCTAGTTCTTACTACATATCATCCATTCCACTTACATTTAATACATCAACATATCATTCTAATCAACTAAGCACTTGACAAAACAATAACTCGAGAATGGACCGAGTTAAATATATATACATGGATCCCAAAATAATGATGAAGACTAGAAACATACAACTAAATGATCTTGTAGCTCTTTGGCAGGCTTTCCAACGTCCTCTCAAAACTCAAAAGTATCCCGGTAGGGAAAATGTTACAAAAATATGAGATTTTAACTCAGTGAGTGGAGTGTTTGAAAACTAGTCATACTTTTCTCGTTTATAATTCTTTATAAAATCACTATTTGTTTTGTAACTATAACTTTTGATTGACATAAGAAAAATTTTTACTTATCTGAAAAGCACATCTCGCTGAAATGAGAATTTATAAATACTGAAACCATGGCATAAATTGTGATAACTGTCTGATAATACTAAAAATTTGTTGAAATGTAATGAGAAGCTGAAATATTTTTCTATGAATAAATATATCATACTGTACTGAAAAGAATCACATCAAAGTGTACCCAATGAACAACTTTACTCAAGTACAGAGTACTCTCGATGTACAAGACAAAGCCATTCAAATCTGATAAGCTGATAATCTGATAAACTGTGTCATATGCGCATAGACTGCCCCAAAGGCTAAAGCACCCTAGTACACGGCCCAAAGCCTATATGTGCACAAGAGTGGGTCCCAAAGACCTCTGATAATCTGATAATATGGTCATACACTGTGGAAACGAATTCACATCAGTGCAGAGCGGGTAATATCACCTGGGTACTTTCTGATGGTTTTTCACAATAATAATTTACATGTAACAAATTCTTTTATAGAATAATATACTAAATTTATAATTTGATTAGCTTGAAATTTTAAAAGAAGAAGTATATAATCATGCTTCTAAACTTGTATTTGCGAAAAGTAGTAATTTCTGTAACTTGTCTACTTAATTGAAAACATGAATCGTATGGAAAATTTATGCCATTAGATATTAAAATTTAACTTTAAGGAAAAATAAGTTTTTCCACTCACAGAGATTGTGACTGAAACCTAATTTGACTGATAGGCCTAGTCAATCTCCGTGTCGCCTCCTGAAAATTAAATTAAAACCTTGGATCAACTCCAATAATTACAATTATTTAATAAATGCCCAAAATGAAATAACATCCTATACAATAACCACAAATTTCATATGCCTCCAACATTACATCCAACCAACCTTCTCTTATGTGAAATATAGCTTCATTATAACTCATATATCCTTTATTTAACCAATACCTCAATGGAATGCTCATAGACACCAAAACCCCTTTCCAAGAAACTAGTAATGGACTAATTCTTCAACTTAATTATATGGGTAATTTAATCTCCAAATAAACATCACCAAATTAAGCATTTAAGCATGAAATAATTTAACATAGGCTCCAATAACTTAATCTTTCCCAAATCATGAATTTAATCCACTATTATTTCAAACATCAGCATGTAACCACAAAGTATTCAACCAAACTTGAATATTTAGCCCAATATCTTCAAATAAACTATAAATCCATCCAAAATCTAGCATTTAACTCAAAAATCAAAACCCTAAAATCAACACCATATCTCAAATAAATGGGTATTGCCTTACCTCTTGAAAATGAAATTGAAGTCTTGAATGTTGAATGAAAATCCCCCCTTTTTCCTTCTCTTTTTCTTCTTTCCTTTTTCTTTTCTTTTTTTTTTTTCTTTTTTTTTTCTCTTCTTTCTTCCCCCGATTTTCTCCTCTGCGTGCCTCTCTCTCTATGGTAGTGTGATGTGTTTGGTTTGGTTGAAATGTTGTCTACTAATGTAAAGACAAATTTAAGTTTGGATAGAATTGCATGTTGGGTCCTTCATTTATCTTCCAATAAAATTCTCAAACATAAATGATGATTAAGTCCCCCAACTAATAATAAAATTTAAATGATCCCCTCAATATCCACTCATTTAAATTGGTCCCCACTTTGACTAAATTGGTCAAAAATAAATGTTGACTTGATAAAATAATTATTTGACTTGTAAAATTAAAGTGGGCTGTGACAATATAGGTGTATCCATAAACCTAGGCTTGGGGTTGGAGTTGATTGTGATGAAGAGATTAATGCGAGGGCGCTTTTGAAGAGTCGAATAGAAATTTATGAAGAAAGGATGATGTATGAACGGAAGGCTAGAAAAGAAGCTAAGTAAAGAAAGAGGGAGGGTGAAAGGGAAGCTGAAGCTAAATTGCCAAAGGGGAATGAAAGTGAGTGATGCGTGTCAATATGCACCAAAATAATAAATAATTCCTTACTCACTAAATATTAATTAATAATGTAGTAGTGAGAGTAAGGGTCGATCCCACGAGGAACGGAAACTAATTTTAGTTAATCGATCAATTAAAATGGAATGGGGGGGTTTGTTGTTTGAAATTGCTTGAATAAAAAATATGCATAAAAATAAAAAATTAAATATGACTAGAGAATTAATATGAGAAGAAATCTTGTTCTCGGGTTCAGTTGTGCCCTCAATTAATATTATACCTTTCCTTGTAACGTGTTTCTATCCTTAGTTCAATTTTCAATCATAAATAATCAACAAGCTCTGATTATCTAAATTCTTCCTTATGTGTATTGATTCAAAACAAGCTCTTCGAACCAATTCTAGCCACGGACAATCCTAAATAAGCTCTTAGGATTTAATACACGACTAGTATGAAAATTTAGAAGAATAGATTGAATTGGATCGGTAATTTCACAAGCTCGAATTAATCAATCCAAGTTGAATTATTACTAAACCTGCACGAGATTTATTTGCTACTAAAGTAAAGATTCAATGACAATTACGGATCAAGAATCTAAACATAGCATATTCATGAATCCAAATATCAATAATCCAATTGGCCAAATTAAACTATTAATCAAATAAACTCAATTGAACATTCAAAACATAATAATCCAATAATTGAAATAAATGAATAAATTCACGCTACTAATTTGTAGGAAAAGAAAATAACATAATTAAATTGACACAACTTCCCCTTTGAACAAGATATGGAATTTAGCCTAGCATGGTTGTGGTAGATTCTTCAAGTTGCTTCATGAATTCCATCGTTATTGATATTCTTGCGCTTGAAAATCTCCCAAGAATGTTCTATATTTTTCTCTCAATTTTCCTCAATGTCCAGCCTCCTTTTTGTGATGATTTTGCTCCTTCAATACTCCTAAAATCGTGCCCTAGCTTTACCCCAAAGATGTAGATAGGCCTTGAATCAGATAAGGAAATTTCTTCGCGAGAAAGTTACGGCCGTAACTTTCCTTATTACGGCCGTAAGTAAGCTACTGAAAATTTTCGAAATTTGGAAGTTACGGCCGTCACTTTACAATTTACGGCGTAAGTGCATTTCTGTCGAGAAGCGCCTGTGTTCGATGTTTTGGTCATAACTTTCTCTCCCGAAGTCCGATTGTGGTGGTTCAAGTTGCGTTGGAAAGAAAACTCAAATATATACAATTCTTTGTGAAATATATCTTCCCAAATTCGAAAGAATTCTATGAAAAAATTGAGTTTCAATCTATGACTAAAATTCATGATCACAATCCTTGCGAGTTTTTGATTTCTAACTTCACCGCAAACCTTCTTTAACCATAATTTTTGCATCTAATCTTCTTCCCAAATGCCATTATTGATTTGGATCTCTTTGAATATGCCCTTGAACCTCACTTCTTGATTTTTTTTTTTATTTCTTTGGTCCTGTTTCCTTTCTGTTTCTTCTTTTTGACCTTACATAGCACAATAAGTGAAAATGCATTAAACGATACTTCAATATGATCAAATCAATAACAAAATAAGATAATAAGTGAATTAAATACGTGCTAATAAAGCACTTATCAAATCCCCCCACACTTAAACCATTGTTCGTCCTCGAATAATGATGTGAAAGAAAAGAAACATAACTCAAACAAAAAAATAGACCTACAATCGGAAAGTCAAGGTTACAGCCCACTTCTCTTTTAGCATGAAAATTCAATTGCATACCGGAGTGTGTTAGTGTGTGCAAGAGATGCATCATCCAATATCCTCTGAACAGAAATGAAAATCAATACCCCCGGCCCAATTCATTTCCCAATGTGGCTTGTATCCTCCCACCTCTCGTGAGTTCTCTCTTAACCTCTATCAATGATTTACTACATGGGTGTTAAGTTTTTTTTGGCCAACTTGAAAGTACAGAATATAGACCAAGCAATTCAAACCACTCATAAGCATGTGTAATGGGAGTTAACACCTTCACTAGATATTTCTCTCTTTGCACAAAGTGTATAAGGGTGAGAATTTTCACTCAACTCACTGCAATCTATTACCACAGACTGCTCAAATGTCATAACCGGAGCCAACAATAACACAAGTGCAAAGTAAAGGTCTTTATTTGGTTGTAACGGGGCTTCAGGTCAGGTAGGATAAAATGACATATTTAGGCTGAGTCGAGAAGGAATTTCGCAAGCTAAGTCAATTCAAAATGACATTACTTCCTTCACTCTCAATATGAACTTCATTGTTTCCCGCTACCCAACTTAGTTAATTCTTGATTTTTTTTTTATTTTTTTATTTTTTTCACAAGTTGAGTGTTTAACTTCCTCAACTACTAATTTTCTTGACTAAACTTCCTTTTTCATTTATTTTTCTCTTTCTCTTTTTTTTCGAGTACAGACTGCAACTTTTTCTCTTTTGTTCAAATCATTACGCAGTCACCAATTGGCTTGAGATAGAATTACATTCCCCTGAATTCAGTCCATTACACAACCATCGTCCAACACAAGATAACCATTGCAACTTCTTAGACTTAGACTACAACACGATCCTTAATGAACAAAAGCTTGCGAATCCCTTCTTTATGGGTTCAAAACAGAGACAATGCGAAAGAAAGGGTATTTCTTGGCTTGTAGCGTGGCATCAAAATTTCAAGGAAAGGCTAAGGCTCCAAAGGGCTTCTATTGGTACATGTATCATGCTAGGCCCTTTTAGCAGTTCAAATTTGGTTTAACCTAATGCTTCTACTATATTTTGCACTTGAGTCAAGAAGCTACAACGGTATGCACAAGAAAGCACATCCAAGCACAAACCAACCATACAGGACACACATCAAAAAATAGAGCTTAATATAAAGAGTAAAAGTAGCTCATAGGCTCAAAAGCTCACAAATTATGGTTTATATGTGCTTCTCCCATCCAATTATGAGTTATAGGTCATTGCTCAGTCTTAATTCCGAACTCAAAATCTAGGGGATAAGGATAGAATGAAGTTACTCGGGGCGGTATTTTATCATATCAATTTTGGTTTGACTCAATTAGGTTGCAAAAAATTTTCAATTTGTCCCCATTTTCAAACTAATTCAGAAATTATTGGAAAACTCATCTCTATGTGCTCATTGTTTATCCGATTATGAAATTTAGGAAGTTGGTGATTCAAAAATAATCATAAGTGGGGCTGCTTCCTATCAAAGTATGGTTTAAGACCTAAGTAGCATAGATATGTAACAAAAGTAGAGAACAAGATTAAAATGGATGCTGACTCAACATGAATTTAACGTTTCGACTACAGAAGGAAGATAAAGACATTAAGCTTACAATCAATTCCCCCCCACACTTAGACAAAACAATGTCCTCATTGAAAAATAAAGCTAAATAGTAGAAGGGGGAAAAAGAAAAAGAAACTCCCTCGGGTCTAATGTGGCGGTGGATCGTCCCGGGGTCCCCGCAATCGTCGAATCTCCTCCCGAAGGGCTCTCTGCTCTTCCAGAATGAGTTGTTGATCCTCTTGCATCATTCAGTTGAGTCTGGAAGGCTTGCATCATTTTCAGCATCTGCAGCTCAAAAGGGTTGGAGCAATAGAGAATCCTGTAAGAGAAATGAGTAAATTAATGGAGTATGATAGTAACCTAAAGAAAATGTACTCGAGCAAGTAGTGCGTAATTGTCAAGGCTTAAATCTGAGAACAATGTTGGCATGAAAAGCATAACGTACACAATTTTTTTTTTTTATGTGTGTGTGAAAGAAATGACTAAATAAAATTAACCAAAAATGAAAATACGAAAATAAAGGGTTGAGGGGGTAAAGAAACTCCCTTCTCGGGTTGCCTCCCGATCAGCGCCTTTGTTTATTGTCGTTGGCTCGACCTATTCCTTTCTCCTTCAACCGGGATTAGGCGGATTCCCAAAGCTCCACTTCTTCTTCATATTCTGCATTAAGATCTGCAAAACAGGGGGAAACTTCTCATCAGCTACTGGTAAGGTGGTACAAAAGTTTTTACCTGATTGTGATGGCCCTGGAAAATCAGTAATTATATCCACAGTGTCTTGTGGACCGTCCTTTCCACTAAGTTTGGAATTTTCCTGTACTAGAGAATCAAGCACATCAATATAGTGAACATGGCTAGTATCATCAAGGTAGTTCACGGAATCATAGATATTGAACTTAATCATTTCACCATCAAATTACATGGTGAGTGTGCCACTACTGACATCTATCTTAGTCTTAGATGTCTTTAAAAATGGTCTACCTAACAATATAGGAGTGGAGTTGGGAGAGTGATCATTATTCATGTCTAACACATAAAAGTCAGCTGGGAACACTAACCCTCCTACTTGCACTAGAATGTCTTCAACTACCCCGTCAGGATAAGCATTAGAACGATCGGCTAGTTGAATTATGACATTAGTTTCAGTCAGTTTGGCAAGTTTTAATGAAGCATTGGTGGACCTAGGCATTACATTGATAGATGCTCCTAAGTCTATTAAATCAAGATTTATTTTCTTATTGCCTATTTGACAAGGTATGGTAAACATACCTGGATCATTATACTTGAGAGGTAATTTTCTGTGAAGAAGTGCAGATACAGACTCACCCATTCTTACCATCTCATTTCCCTTTAGCTTTCTCTTATTGGTGCACAGATCCTTCAAAAACTTCGCATATCGGGGCACTTTCTTGATTGCATCTAACAGTGGAACGTTGATTTCCACTTTCCTGAACATCTCCAGTATATCATTTTCTTTGCCCTCCTTATTTGCTTTTGCTAACCTGCTGGGAAAGGGAGGTGGAGTCAGTTTAACATTTAAAGTGGGGTCAGTCTTTACCTGAGAGTTTTGTGAGGTGTCTTCTTTCTTTCCAGCTTCTGTTTCTTCAACTTCCTCTTCAATTGCAGATGGTTTCATTTGCGGCCCCTCAACCTCCTTTCCCCTTCCCAGGGTTACGGCACTCACGTTCCTCGGATTAACTTCAGGTTGAGATGGTAATTTACCTCCAGATTGGGCCTCCAATCTGCTGATGGTTGTAGCCATTTGACCCATCTGGTTCTCCAGATTTTGAATGCTGAACTTGGTGTCCTATTGAAATTGAAGTGTATTAGAAGCCAAATTTTTTAACCATGTCTTCAAGAGAAGTACCTGAGCCTTGAGGTTTTAGCTGATATTTCCCATGTTGTTGGAAGGTTCCTTGTTGCTGAAATTTCCCTTGAGGTTTGTTGGAAATGAAACCCGGGGGGCTTGTTAATTCCGTAGCTTAGGTTGGGGTGATCCCTCCATCCTGGATTGTAGGTATTAGAGTACGGATTGTATTGTTGTCTTTGGAACGAAAAACCCTCTGCAGCATTCACCTGGGCACTGTTTTCCTCTTGCAACACTGGACAAGTATCTGTTGGATGTCAAAAATTCGCGCATATCCCACAGGTTTTTGCTTGTTGTAAATTTCCTACTGCAAGTTGTTTTACAAGATTGGTTAGTTCAGAGAATTGACTTTCAATATTGGAACTACTTACCTCATTTACTCGCCGAACTTGCATATCCCTATTTGAATTGAATTGCTGAGTGTTCTCAGCCATATTGGAGATTAAAGCCCGTGCTTGTCCCGGTGTCTTGTCCATCAATGCATGTAGCGACCGAGAATTTTCGTGATTTTATTCAAATAAATATTTTTATTTTAAAAACGTGTCGCTTCGACTTTGCTCATTCATTCATTTATTTTTAAACGCATGCTCGTCTAGCCAATTAAGTGAAATTAGATTTATTTAAAAACTTAGTCAAATTGAAATTTTATCAAAAATATTTCAATATCACGGTTTATTTTCAAAAGTCCAAGTATTAATTATATTATGTCCAAATTTCAGCTGTTTTAATCCAATCCAACATCTCGAGCCCAAATGTTTTACCGATCATTCAAGTCCTTTTAACAACCCAATCAATAAATTCTTGGCCCAACTAAATCAACAACTTATTTTCCAAGTATTTCCTTACACAACCATATTCATTTCCAAAATCCTTACAAGTTTTCCATAAACCAAGATTTTAACCTAAGTTACATGTTTAACACCTAAATCAACTATTAATTGGATCCCTATCCCTTGCATTCACGACACCCAGACCTCCAGCAGGTAAAATTTTCTCTCAATTTTCTACCATAGCCAAAGCTTGGTATCTACATCCATCACCAGTGCCAACCACTAGCCTGAAAGACCACCAACCCAGCCTCAACCAATCTGCAGAAATAACCAGCCCAGACACCACAACCATTGCCTAAACGGAACCACAATTTGCTGAAACGAACTCCACCACCCAAAATTCGACCGGCACCAGTATTTTCCCATACCCAACTGCAGCAAACCTTCATCATCTCAACCAAAATCACAACCACCGACACTGGCAGCCACCAAATCCGTAGCCCCCATCGCCCCAACCGAATCAGCTGACCTCAAAACCACCAACCAATTTGACAACAAAATTGACCCACACAGCCACAAAATCAAGAAAATAAACTAAACCCAATACTTACCTCAACCTTCGATCGGATTTCCGTTAGTTGAAACCATCCAAATCACAACCTTAAGCCTCAGTTTTTGCACCCAAAAACCATCCCTTTTTCTCACACACCGCACCGCCTCACTTCCGCCTCGCCTGCGGGTGAAAATAAAATAAAAAAATAAAATGCAGAAAAAATAAAATTCTAATTGATTAAACACAAAATTGTTAACCGTTCCCCGACAACGGCGCCAAAAACTTGATGCGTGTCACAATGCACCAAAATAATAAATAATTCCTTACTCGCTAAATATTAATTAATAATGTAGTAGTGAGAGTAAGGGTCGATCCCACGAGGAACGGAAAATAATTTTAGTTGTTCGATCAATTAAAATGGAATGGGGGGTTTGTTGTTTGAAATTGCTTGAATAAAAAATATGCATAAAAATAAACAATTAAATATGACTAGAGAATTAATATGAGAAGAAATCTTGTTTTCGGGTTCGGTTGTGCCCTCAATTAATGTTATACCTTTCCTTGTAACGTGTTTTTATCCCTAATTCAATTATCAATCATAAATAATCAACAAGCTCTGATTATCTAAATTCTTCCTTATGTGTATTGATTCAAAACAAGCTCTTCGAACCAATTCTAGCCACGGACAATCCTAAACAAGAACTTAGGATTTAATGCACGACTAGTATGAAAATCTAGAAGAATAGAATGAATTGGATCGTTAATTTCACAAGCTCGAATTAATCAATCCAAGTTGAATTATTACTAAACCTGCACGAGATTCATTTGCTACTAAAGTAAAGATTCAATGACAATTACGGATCAAGAATCTAAACATAGCATATTCATGAATCCAAAGATCAATAATCCAATTGGCCAAATTAAACTATTAATCAAATAAACTCAATTAAACATTCAAAACATAATAATCCAACAATTGAAATAAATGAATAAATTCACGCTACTAATTTGTAGGAAAAGAAAATAATATAATTAAATTGACACAACTTCCCCTTTGAACAAGATATGGAATTTAGCCTGGCATGGTTGTGGTAGATTCTTCAAGTTACTTCATGAATTTCATCGTTATTGATATTCTTGCGCTTGAAAATCTCCCAAGAATGTTCTATATTTTTCTCTCAATTTTCCTCAATGTCCAGCCTCCTTTTTGTGATGATTTTGCTCCTTTAATACTCCCAAAATCGTGCCCTAGGTTTACCCCAAAGATAGACCTTGAATCAGATAAGGAAATTTCTTCGCGAGAAAGTTACGACCGTAACTTTCCTTATTACGGCCGTAAGTAAGCTACTGAAAATTTTCGAAATTTGGAAGTTACGGCCGTAACTTTACCATTTACGGCCGTAAGTGCATTTCTGCCGAGAAGCGCCTGTGTTCGATGTTTTGGTCATAACTTTCTGTCCCAAAGTCCGATTGTGGTGATTCAAGTTGCGTTGGAAAGAAAACTCAAATATATAAAATTCTTTGTGAAATATATCTTCCCAAATTCGAAAGTATTCTATGACAAGATTGAGCTTCAATCTATTACTAAAATTCATGATCACAATCCTTGCGGGTTT
Organism: Ligustrum vulgare; assembly: GCA_963555705.1. Taxonomy (NCBI): domain Eukaryota; kingdom Viridiplantae; phylum Streptophyta; class Magnoliopsida; order Lamiales; family Oleaceae; genus Ligustrum; species Ligustrum vulgare. The sequence continues at coordinate 33,963,557 of OY743181.1, read as the reverse complement.
TTGATTTCTAACTTCACCCCAAACCTTCTTTGACCATAATTTTTGCATCTAATCTTCTTCCCACATGCCATTATTTATTTTGAGCTCTTTGAATATGCCCTTGAACCTCACTTATTGATTTTTTTGTATTTATTTGGTCATGTTTCCTTTATATTTCTTCTTTTTGACCTTACATAGCACAATAAGTGAAAATGCATTAAACGATGCTTCAATAGGATCAAATCAATAACAAAATAAGATAATAAGTGAATTAAATACGTGCTAATAAAGCACTTATCAGTGAGATTGGAGGGGATTTAAAATTGGAGTCTCAGGATATGGATGTTGAAAAGAAGGAGGGAGACTTGAAACATGAATTAGAAGTAGTTGAAGAGACCCTGAATTTTGTGGTAGGAGATGAAAAGGTGGAGTTAGGTGATCAAACCCCAATATTTGATGAGAAAAAATTGGAAGTTGGGGTAGAAGTTCAAATTTTGAGCTTTGAATTGGAAGATCCACATTTTGGTAGTGATGAGGTAGTACATGAACACGGTGATACAAATGTGGAGGTAGAAGAAGTGGTTGAGAAAAAAGAAGAGAATGAGCAAGAAAGTATATTGACTTTTGGAGGCAACGAGAAGGGGCTCGTGGTGGGAAAAAAATTGTGGAGGTTTTGTATTATGAGTACAAGGATCCATACCTTGTGCATGGAGACGCTAACATTTCCCTCCCCATTTTTTTTAAATCTTTCTTGCAGGTTTATTGTGCATGGAAGTTTGATTTACATCAAACTTGGTCAATTCCCCTCGTGTTTCAATACCTTATTGTCTACAAATTGGAGGAGCATCATTTATTGAATGCATGTCAGGGAATCGACAATTTTCCATTTGATCCAGGGGGTACAGTTTGATTTTTCAAGAACAACAACATGATTCAGGACGAATCATCCTAAAGAAGGAAGGAATGGTACGAATCAGGGTGGGCTTGACAGGAAAATCTATAATTCAAGCCAAAACAAGAAGTTAAGCAGGTTCGGAGAACGTCAAAGATCAAACATTGCTTGTACGAAGAAGGTTCATGGCTAAACCCAGTGAGCAAGCCAAGAGCGGCTTTATGATTCGGGACGAATCATCTTAAAGGAAGAGGGGATGATGTGATCCAGAAAAGAAGCTAAGAACAATGTTATGATTCGGGACGAATCATCTTAAAGGAAGAGGGGATGATGTGATCTGGAAAAGGCATCAAAAATGAGAAATCAAGATACGGGTAATTCAACAATATTCTACATGGGAAAATGAACAAGTTTCGTGTTAGGTTCGAGTCATGATTCAATTCACGTCAAAGGATCAGAAATCAAGGCATAAAGGCTTTTACGGTCGTAACTTCCATAATTATGGCCGTAACATTATCAAAGCACAATTTGGACAGAACAGCGTTTACGACCGTAACTTGGGTTCTCACAGCCATAACTAATCCATGGAATTTCACGGCCGTAACATCAATCTTCACATCCGTAACTAATATTGAGATATTTTGATAAGAGAAGGACTTACGGTCGTAAGTCCGACTTTTGCGGCCGTAAGCGGCGCGAATCAGATTTTCGGGATTTTTAGTATTTCAGTTGATTTGTATTTCCTTTATTGGTTTTTAATTCTTTTTCCAATTTTGGTAATTTTGGTTATTTTAGCTATTTTAGCATAATTAGAATTCTATTCAGAGTCAGTTAGATACTAGGGTTTATTTTGCCTATTTATATGCTTTTCCATTGAATGTAAAAGTAGACTTTCTCATCGTAACAGGTCTCGGGTTTAATATACCTATGGTTCTTGCGTCGTGAGGCTCGGGTCGTAGTGTTCTCGTCCCTTCCAACCTGAATTCGGAACTTTCCAAGCGTTATTCCACGAGATACGACGCGGACCCCCTCCCGGGTTCGCATCAAGTACAACGCTGATTTGACATGGTCGCCAGTGGTGCGTCTCTTCCAGGTGAAGTACGCGATGGAGGCGGTGAAGTAGGGCTCAGTGGTGATAGGGTTGAGATCGAGGATCCATGTTGTGATGGCATGAGTAAACAAGGCTAACTCCGAGCTTTCCTCTCACCAGAAGAAGATCTTCAAGGTTGACCAGTATCTACTCCACCTGATGGGGACGTCGGTGATGATGGCACCCACTACAGGAGGGGGAGTAGCCACCGCAAAATCTGCACATAACGACGACGACTCCATCGTAGATCTGCACAATGACGACGCTGCAATTGCATATCTGCGCAATGACACCTTTGGCTACCCTGTGGGCAGATGTTGGCTGTATGGAGTGTGAGGGGTTTATTCCAGAAGATAGGCCTAGCAGCGACATCGACTGTTTTGCCAGAGGGATAGGGTGTGACCGTGGAGGAGGAGGGTTGGAGGTGATCTATGGATAGAGAGAATGTGGTTTGAATGTATAGAAATAGAGAGTAATCAATTAGGGAAAGTAGGGTTATTATTTTAGATTATTATTATTTTTCTAATTAATTAATTAATTAGTAATTTTTAATTAAAACCTAAATTTTGAATTTATATAGGTTTGATCTCATTTATGAAATTAGGACTTTAAAAGTAGTGGTGAGTGTAATTTCCACATGACAAAAAGTAGTGTGGTCTGTTACAACTTTTAATGTTGTTGCAACTTTTATAATCTATCTATCTACTTAACTTATATATATATATATATATATATTAAAAGTGTAGATGAAGAGAAAACTTTCATTTTTCCATTTACCCTTAATTTCTTATGTCTATGGTCAATGACAAACTTAGTATTCAGCAAATGATGAAGGATATTAATTTAAATTCAAAATGAACAATTTTCTATACGTCTGTACATTACAATAACTACTTACAAGGCTTAAGGATAAATTATGCTTAATGATGGAACATATCTTTTTGAATATGCATTCTCTCATAAACAACTATATATATAACACTTTCTTGCAAAATTTCAGTTAAACTATCAATCAAAGTCTTGATAAAAATAAAAAATAAAAATAAGAAAAATTATGAGGAGTTGATAAAAAAAATTATGTACAAAGAAGTGTTATTATAATAAACATTACATTACGATTTATTCATCATTTTTACATTATATACAACACACGTGCTTACTATTAGTACATGAAAATGTGAGGAGTGAAAAGGAACGTCTAAAAGATGAACCAAAGTAGAAATCTTATCGAATAATTGTGTTATAGTATAGGGAAAATTCTCAATTTGAATCCACCTGGTTGGATAATTGACAATTTGTCCTCTTATCTTTTGAAGTAATAAGGACATGGAAAATGCATCTATCAAATAATTGTGTTATAGTGTAGATCACTTTTTTATATTTAATTAAATTTAAAATTCATTATCTATAATTGAATACGTGAATGACTAAGAAACTTCTCCCCCCTTTCGCTTTTCACTCTTGGTTCTATATTCAACGATTTGATATAGTAATGAGCGGTAAACAATATTATAAAAAAAATAATTTGTACATTCGACTCTAAACAGAAATTCATCGACCTCACTAGCATTTACTATTTCAAAAAACTAGAAAATTCTCTACCCTTTATCACCCTATATTGCTACTGTAGCGCCCCGAGTTCTGTATACCCGATTCACTACGTCATTTTCTGTCTAAATTTTTCGAATAATATTTTTGCGGAAGAAATAATTGAAATTCATTTTTGGCAACATTAAATAAACTGTAATGGCCGCTAAAATTGAAAACATTTATGAAACCATTTGAAATAGTAAATCGAACCATTAATATTGTAAAGAAATTGCCAATATCATAATTTCTTAAATAAATGAACTTCTCTAAATTATTCGATTGTTTGGAAAATACGGAAATCATTAACGTCAAACTTTCAACCGTTCAACGATTATTGCCACCATCATTCATCGCTCGCCACCGTCTCCGAAATCTGCAAAACTGTTAAAAAGTAGGGTGAGTATTTCATGGGGGAAATACTCAGTAGACTCATCGCATATTAATTTAATTTATAAGATGATTAAACACATAAATCCCGGCTCTTTATAAAACGGGCATTGATAGAGCTTCTTTATAAAACTGCTCTTGATAAAACTCATATTGTGCATTACAGCACGGGACATATTTTGCAAATCATAGGCTCTTTGAAAACAGCTCTTTGAAAACCATATACTTATAAAAATATTTTAATTATGCCAAGCATAATTTCTTTTGAAAGCATAACATAAGATAGGATTTAAATCCTCATAAACATAAATAGACACAAGAACTTTACCGAACTTAGGTGGCAAGAATTCTTATGCAGTAAAATCATAATAACAGTAAGTTTTCATCATAACATAGGATAATAGCGAAATCCTCATAAACATAAGAATTTTACCGAACTTAGGTGGCAAGAATTCTTATGTAGTAAGTCATAATAACAGTAAGATCATAATAACAGTAAGTATACCAAAACATAATTCATGAAATTCATAGGGATCATTTCCATCATAACATAAGATAGGATCGAAATCCTCATAAACATACGCGACAGGAATTTTACCGAACTTAGGTGGTAAATCCTCATAAACATATGGAAAGACAGGAATTTTACCGAACTTAGGTGGTAAATCCTCATAAACTTATGGAGACACAGAATTCTACCGAACTTAGGTGGTAAGAATTCTTATGCGTAGCAATGATCCAAAACATATAAAACATTATCGTAAAAACATAGGGTATACTTACTTTTCATAAAAACATAAGGTATATTTACCTTTCATAAAACATACTTAATTTTCTTAAAAATTGACTTTCACAAGTCACATGACATTTATATGAAATCATAATTTAAATCAATTAATAAGTGCGAGTCTACCTCAAATCCGACGAGTGCAAAGTTGAGCGGGAATGACTTCAATTTCTTTAAATTCTCCGTACGCTTCGTCTTAGCCAATAAGTCACTTTAGTCTATCGAATATATAGCTCAAAATGATAAATTATAATTTGAGGACTAAAATTGATATTTTGAAAGTTGAGGGATTAAAATGAATACTTTTGATAGTTGAGGGACTAAAATAGATATTTTTGAAAGTTGAGAGATTAAAATGAATACTTTTGAAAGTTGAGCTTAAAATCAAATTAATAAAATCAGCAGGGACTGAAATGATAAGTTTGAAGCTAAAAGGGCTGGATTAAAACATTTCAAAACTTGAGGGGCTGATTTGAAATCTTTAAAACTTCAAGGACCAAAAAGCAATTTCCGAAAATTAAATATATATCAAATCTTTATCTTCTCTCTCTCACAACTCGATCCAAGCTCTCTCTCTCTCTACCATTCTCTCACTCTCACGAAACGGAGGCTGCGAAGATCTGATTCTCCGATCTACAGTCGGCGATGTGCCGGCGCAACATCACCGGAAGGTAGCGGTGGACGGCGGAAAGAGAGTGGTTCCGGTTTGATGGATTTGTTGCTAGTTTTGAGTGCGAAGTTAGGGCTGGAATCCGAGGTGAAGACGCGGGGTTTTTCCGGCGAAAATCCGGCATTTGAGGTAGGTGATTTTCTGGTTACTCTGTTTCTTGGGTTTGGGTTGATTTTTGGGTTAACTGCGTGCGGTGGTGGTGGCAGTTGTGATTTACGATTCGAGTGGCAGGGTGGTTTGACTGGATTGTAGGATTGTGCTGTGATGGTGGATTGGTGATGATAAGGATCAGAATGTGGTGGTGTTGGACTGTGGCCTGGAAACAGGGGTTGCAGTGGTGGTGTTTGATTCTGATGATTGGTGGTTGGTTCATTTGTGTTGTGGTTGTGGCTTGATTTGGAGTGGCAAGGTTAATGGCAGTCGTGAGGTTGGTGGAGATTGCAGTGAAGTGGTTCGGTTGTGAGGGATGGTTTCTGCAGGCTTGATGGTTTCTGATCGAGGAGGTGATGGACTGTGGTTGCACTCGTCTGGGATGGAGATGGAGCTTGGTGCAGGTGATGAAGATGTATGCTTATATATATTGTATTGTGGAATCTAAGTACATGGAAGTGTGAGTTGTGCCGTGAGTATTGAAATGAAGATGGGGTAGATGATGATAATGATGAAGATGCTTTGCTTTGGTGTTTGTATAATGAGATGGAATATGAAATAGATGTAAAATTTATATATATAATGATGATGTTTTTTTGTATAAGGAATTGTATTAAAACTGATATATTTTGGACTGAAAATAAATTTGAATAAGGAAAAATTGAAATATTTTAATAAATTTGGAATTCAAAATAATTTTGAAAATAATACTTTGAATAAACAATTAAAATAACATAATTTTAGAAATTCGAATTTTAATTTAAAATCGAACAAATTCGATATTTCTTGACTTGGCTAGACGAATTCGTCGTGGCATTAATTTCAAAACAATAGCGACTCAATTTTCTAAATATTAAAATAATTATTTATTGCATAAAAATTCTGGGTCGCTATAATCTTACCCCCTTAAAATAATTTCGTCCTCGAAATTAAACTTACTTAATCTTATAATTTCTGAATACTTAATCAGAATCTCTTCTTCTTATCATCGAATATTCTCAAAATAATCAAAACAATTCCTGAATATTTTCTCTACGTAAAATACCCAAACATATCAACATAATATCATCAACTTATCTTTCCAATATTTGTAACCCAAAATTCAGTAAACAAATATCTCCCAAAACTAAGATTCTATACTTAAATGTCACCACATTTCCTGCAAAGTATTTCTTTCACTTGTATATACGTATGAATTCTGATTCAATACGGTACTCATTTTACTTTCCACGTATCATCACACTATACCAAGATTATCATTATTAAAACAAAATATCAGTACCCATAATCCAAGAAAATATTCCAAATCTCCAATCAAATCTCCTTTATCGATAAAATTTAACAGCGCATTACTTCTTGTCTCCTCTTTTCATTAAAATAATCCAGCTCTTTCTTGCTGGACACAACATCACGCGGATTCATTCATATCCTTGCGCTTTTAAATAGTTCATGCTGGGAAGAGGTTGAATCATCAAACAATGGATATCATCCTTTCTAACATTCGCAAGTATTATTCCAGTCTTCCTATGAATGATCTGAGAAAGATCTATAGAATAAGGCTCGAAAGATTGAGGTTGCTAATGGCTCATGATATTCCAGAAGATGTTCGCTGGTTGATAGAAGCAAAGGTTCGACTATCTGGTGAATTACCATCAACATTTCCTAAACACATGCCTGGTTTAGGCAAAAGCACGTTTGCAAAGAAACGAAGAGCAAAAAGACTGGGTGGTTGCTACAAATGTGCTCGTTGGAACTGTAATACTCGTTGCAAATCAGTAGGATATTCTTCTACTAATCGGGATGATAAAATCGAATTCATAAAGGGTGGACTGAGTAAGGAGTCTTTGGATGATATTCGACTGACTCTTGAGACGCACCCAAGTGGTTATGTACAACGTGAACTTCTCTCCTTATACGCTCAGTTTAACGAGGACAAAAATCGTTATAGTCTCCAAAATATAATAGCAAAAGATCCTGTTTGCCAGTCTGTTTTACAAAATGAGGCTTCTGGCAGTTCAGCAATGATATAAGGTAAATCTTTTGATATGCTTTTAAAAATATTTTTCTGTTTTCTTTAACGCGTTTTGGAAATAAAAAATATTTTCCTTTCTCGAGTTTTGATAAAGCTGGAAATAAATATTTAATCGCCGAAAGGTGACAGCCTCGATACGATAAAAATATTCAAAAGTGGGCTGATTTTGTCAAAAGTAAATCTTTACTTTTCAGAATCAATCAAAACAGTAAATTTTTCCGGCTTTAAATAGCCAAACATATTTCATAGTTCAGACATCCCAAAATCACATCTTCTTCGTAAGTTTTCCCTTCTTTACTATCAAAGATGGAAGCACCAAAACTTCGACAGATCAAAACTATTTGTGTATTTTGTGGATCAAAAGTAGGGAAAGGCTTCGGTTATCTAGAAGCGGCTGTAGATCTTGGAAAGAAACTGGGGGAAAAAGGTATCACTCTTGTATATGGGGGTGGTAGCAGTGGTCTAATGGGTTGTGTTTCCCAATCTGCTCTTGCAGAGAAATCAAAAGTAATCGGTGTTATACCTGTCCCTTTGGTAGATGTTGCAGGCAAAACACGAGGGCATGAAGTTCAAACCTTATCCATCCATGAACGCATAACTTGTATGCTATATGGTTCTGATGCCTTTATAGCCCTGCCCGGAGGTTTTGGTACCTTAGAAGAAATTTTTAACATTACCTCGTGGGCTCAACTAGATCTCCATACTAAGCCTATTGGGCTTCTGAATATTAACAATTTCTTTGATGGTTTGTTAACCTTTCTTGATTATGCTGTGGAACAGGGATTCATCTCTCCATTTTCCAGAAGGCTTCTTATTTCTGCTCCTACTATTGATGAACTACTGGATAAGCTGCAGTCATATATCTCAATACAAGATCCAGCAGGAGTTAAAATAGATTGGTCGCAAGGAAGGGGAATCAAGCGAAAATGGAGTCCGGTTAATGTAAACTTAACTCTTTGAATCTTAGAATAGGTGGGGGTAGAGTACGGAGTATTCTCACTCTCGAGACACCCCTCCATTTACTAGGATTTCCTTAATGTTTAAATCTTGTGTATACTTCAAAGATTCCAGGTGGTAGATTACGGAGTATTCTTACTCTCGAAACACACCTCTTTGAAGGTTTCTTTATTTCCTCAAAAGATCAGAGGTGGTAGGATACGGCTACTCCGGAAACACATCTCTCATTCTGAGGATCCTTCCATGTTTTTCTCTTATGCTTTCGTGTGTTTCATGTATTTCCTTTCCAGTGTGACTCTTGTGTGTTCTCCTTATGAGAAAATAATAAAATCTCTGCTATCATCTACTAAATCTCGTTTGTGATGTAAATGATCTTGCATGTCTAACCTTAATTCCTTTAGTGGATGCTTATCATATTATGCTCTTAATTCCAAATGATAAAATTCTGGATAGAGTCTCCCTTGTAATTTGGACTTATCCAAACCATAAGCATACTTCATAACTCACAATAATAAATAACTCCACATTTGATCACAACGATCTAAAATATTGAAAACGATTCCAACACTTCAATATCATCAAAATATCCCATAATTCAATTCATAATTCCTCAACATAGAAATTTCAAATCATATTTTTCAATATCACAATATCACTTCCTTCGATACCTTAATTGGCTCAAAAGTTACTCATACTTATAAATATATGCCATAAATCATATTCCCAAAATTTATTCACAAAGCCAAACTTCATAATAAATTTCTCTTCAACTTAGAGGCATAATAAATTAACTCAACATAATATCCATTACTTAATTCTCAATAAAATCATATTATTCCCATTATGCTCAACACTCGTTTTCTTTCTTAAAAATTTCTCATAATCATACATTAAAGCATATAAGTTATGACAAAGCATAACAACATCATTATTTTCGAAGAAATACATTCTTATTTCTCATAAATCATAAGTATCCGAAATACTCTTCATTCTTTCTCATAAATCAATAAAATGAGTTTTCGAAATACTGAAATAACTTTAAACATCATAAACTTCTTTACCTCGGAGTTGGTGGAACGAATGATGGCAGTGGCAATCTTCATCAATAAAAATCTTATAATGGAAAATATTTCTTAAAATTCTTTTTGAAAATTTTACCAGTCTACAGAAACGCAGACTAGCTCTGATACCAACTTGTAGCGCCCCGAGTTCCGTATACCCGATTCACTACGTCATTTTCTGTCTAAATTTTTCGAATAATATTTTTGCGGAAGAAATAATTGAAATTCATTTTTGGCAACATTAAATAAACTGTAATGGCCGCTAAAATTGAAAACATTTATGAAACCATTTGAAATAGTAAATCGAACCATTAATATTGTAAAGAAATTGCCAATATCATAATTTCTTAAATAAATGAACTTCTCTAAATTATTCGATTGTTTGGAAAATACGGAAATCATTAACGTCAAACTTTCAACCGTTCAACGATTATTGCCACCATCATTCATCGCTCGCCACCGTCTCCGAAATCTGCAAAACTGTTAAAAAGTAGGGTGAGTATTTCATGGGGGAAATACTCAGTAGACTCATCGCATATTAATTTAATTTATAAGATGATTAAACACATAAATCCCGGCTCTTTATAAAACGGGCATTGATAGAGCTTCTTTATAAAACTGCTCTTGATAAAACTCATATTGTGCATTACAGCACGGGACATATTTTGCAAATCATAGGCTCTTTGAAAACAGCTCTTTGAAAACCATATACTTATAAAAATATTTTAATTATGCCAAGCATAATTTCTTTTGAAAGCATAACATAAGATAGGATTTAAATCCTCATAAACATAAATAGACACAAGAACTTTACCGAACTTAGGTGGCAAGAATTCTTATGCAGTAAAATCATAATAACAGTAAGTTTTCATCATAACATAGGATAATAGCGAAATCCTCATAAACATAAGAATTTTACCGAACTTAGGTGGCAAGAATTCTTATGTAGTAAGTCATAATAACAGTAAGATCATAATAACAGTAAGTATACCAAAACATAATTCATGAAATTCATAGGGATCATTTCCATCATAACATAAGATAGGATCGAAATCCTCATAAACATACGCGACAGGAATTTTACCGAACTTAGGTGGTAAATCCTCATAAACATATGGAAAGACAGGAATTTTACCGAACTTAGGTGGTAAATCCTCATAAACTTATGGAGACACAGAATTCTACCGAACTTAGGTGGTAAGAATTCTTATGCGTAGCAATGATCCAAAACATATAAAACATTATCGTAAAAACATAGGGTATACTTACTTTTCATAAAAACATAAGGTATATTTACCTTTCATAAAACATACTTAATTTTCTTAAAAATTGACTTTCACAAGTCACATGACATTTATATGAAATCATAATTTAAATCAATTAATAAGTGCGAGTCTACCTCAAATCCGACGAGTGCAAAGTTGAGCGGGAATGACTTCAATTTCTTTAAATTCTCCGTACGCTTCGTCTTAGCCAATAAGTCACTTTAGTCTATCGAATATATAGCTCAAAATGATAAATTATAATTTGAGGACTAAAATTGATATTTTGAAAGTTGAGGGATTAAAATGAATACTTTTGATAGTTGAGGGACTAAAATAGATATTTTTGAAAGTTGAGAGATTAAAATGAATACTTTTGAAAGTTGAGCTTAAAATCAAATTAATAAAATCAGCAGGGACTGAAATGATAAGTTTGAAGCTAAAAGGGCTGGATTAAAACATTTCAAAACTTGAGGGGCTGATTTGAAATCTTTAAAACTTCAAGGACCAAAAAGCAATTTCCGAAAATTAAATATATATCAAATCTTTATCTTCTCTCTCTCACAACTCGATCCAAGCTCTCTCTCTCTCTACCATTCTCTCACTCTCACGAAACGGAGGCTGCGAAGATCTGATTCTCCGATCTACAGTCGGCGATGTGCCGGCGCAACATCACCGGAAGGTAGCGGTGGACGGCGGAAAGAGAGTGGTTCCGGTTTGATGGATTTGTTGCTAGTTTTGAGTGCGAAGTTAGGGCTGGAATCCGAGGTGAAGACGCGGGGTTTTTCCGGCGAAAATCCGGCATTTGAGGTAGGTGATTTTCTGGTTACTCTGTTTCTTGGGTTTGGGTTGATTTTTGGGTTAACTGCGTGCGGTGGTGGTGGCAGTTGTGATTTACGATTCGAGTGGCAGGGTGGTTTGACTGGATTGTAGGATTGTGCTGTGATGGTGGATTGGTGATGATAAGGATCAGAATGTGGTGGTGTTGGACTGTGGCCTGGAAACAGGGGTTGCAGTGGTGGTGTTTGATTCTGATGATTGGTGGTTGGTTCATTTGTGTTGTGGTTGTGGCTTGATTTGGAGTGGCAAGGTTAATGGCAGTCGTGAGGTTGGTGGAGATTGCAGTGAAGTGGTTCGGTTGTGAGGGATGGTTTCTGCAGGCTTGATGGTTTCTGATCGAGGAGGTGATGGACTGTGGTTGCACTCGTCTGGGATGGAGATGGAGCTTGGTGCAGGTGATGAAGATGTATGCTTATATATATTGTATTGTGGAATCTAAGTACATGGAAGTGTGAGTTGTGCCATGAGTATTGAAATGAAGATGGGGTAGATGATGATAATGATGAAGATGCTTTGCTTTGGTGTTTGTATAATGAGATGGAATATGAAATAGATGTAAAATTTATATATATAATGATGATGTTTTTTTGTATAAGGAATTGTATTAAAACTGATATATTTTGGACTGAAAATAAATTTGAATAAGGAAAAATTGAAATATTTTAATAAATTTGGAATTCAAAATAATTTTGAAAATAATACTTTGAATAAACAATTAAAATAACATAATTTTAGAAATTCGAATTTTAATTTAAAATCGAACAAATTCGATATTTCTTGACTTGGCTAGACGAATTCGTCGCGGCATTAATTTCAAAACAATAGCGACTCAATTTTCTAAATATTAAAATAATTATTTATTGCATAAAAATTCTGGGTCGCTATAGCTACATTCTATCACTAGACGTAGCAATGAACTATTAACATAATGGTGAAAAATTAGAAAGGTGTAACCCACACCTTGAATGTTCGAATCGACCCTACACTGGACCATTGGTTCAAAAGGTAAATCGCAGGTTGTTATACCTCCCAAAATCAAGGTGAAGGGCATTGGTAACTTCCACGACTCCAGCTTGCCACATGGCATAAATCTATTATTTTAGGATCCAAATCCTGTACTCAACTGCACTCGACTGCACTGAGCAAGTTTCCTATCCTCCCCTTTACCACTAGGAGATATGCCTTATGGAATGGTGAAAAATTAATTATATATTCATCCTCAATGAAAAATGATCCTTCTCTCTCACTAGGATAGAAAAACTCATCTCTCGTGTTCTGCCTTTTTGACCCCGAGTTGTCACATTTAATCGGACAGCTTATACTGTAAATAGAATGGCAAAGTATTTGTATAATCAGTTTAAATAAAAAATGAATCGAGTAATTGATTCAAAAAATTAAAAAAATTAAAATGAAGAGGAAATTGAATCCTTCCCTCACTTACACACACTCCACCAACATCTGAAAGGGGCAACTGAGAGCCACAGAAAGAGAGGACTGAGGGCATTGTTAATGAGCAGGGAGTGGACCTAAGAGGACAAATTGCCAGAGTGAGTAAATATTGCATTTTTATTTTTTAATGCAGAAGCTCAGTCAGGAGAGTGCATAAAGAACCAGCATGAATGAGCATCTAATGAAACTAGAAAACCAGCCCATCACAGCCCCACCCACATTGCATTACAATTTGGGGAAAATACATAAGTAAGTAAGGAATTTTAAAGATAAGATTTCATATTTAAGAAACTTGTTATTTTATTTCAAAAATCAGGTTTTTGTTAAAAAATATATAATTAAATTGATAATTAAATAATTAATGTCACAATTATGCAATTTTGGTCACAGGTCACAAGTCACAACTTTAAAGGTCACAAATTATCAAATTAATTAGTTACAAATTATTTATGGGTCACAAATTAAAAATTTTATAGGTCACAACTTATTTTCGGTCACAAATTATCAAATTAACCGATCAAGACTCTCTTATCGGTCACAAGTCACAAATTTTATAGATCACGACATCTTTCTAGGTCACAAATTCTGAAAATTTAGATCACAACTTATTTATCGGTCACAACTTTTTCTCGAAAAATCTCGATTTTATGAGTCACAATTTTTACAATTTATGATCACAACTTATTTTTTGGTCACAATTTACAAATTTCTAAAGTCACAAATCAAAAATTAACATGTCATAATTTATTTTTCGGTCACAAATGATCAAATTAATGGGTCACAATTTCTTATTTGGTCACAAATATTAAAGGTCAAGACTTATTTTTTGGTCACAAATCAAAAAATTTATAGGTCACGATTAATTTCTCGTCACAAAATATAAAATTATTTGATCACGACTTATTTATTGGTCACAAATTAAAAGTTTATAGGTCACAACAAATTTATCGATCATTGACTGCCAATCAATATCAACACAACTTACCACCTGTCGCTAGCACCACCACCAACCACCAACCGTCAGCCAACACCTGCACCACCCAACCTCACAGCCACCGTAACCCCCTCCACCTACACCATGGCCACCTCCTCCATCGACCGAACGCTAACACCCGCACCACCAAACCTCACCTCACCGCCACAGCTGCCACCACCACCACCACCACGCACAACCAATCGACAGCTGACACTTGCACCACCCAACCTCACCTCACCGCCACAGCCACCACCACCACCACGCACAACCGCACAACAGTCGTGCACCACACATCCTCCACAAACGCAGACCGCCACCACCACAAATCACACAACCACCACCCACTGTCCGCACATACACACCACTGAACACCGCACAACCGCCACCCACTGCGTGCACATACACAACACTGCACATCTCCACCACAGCACACCCCTTGCTTGACAATGACTAGCGCAGCTGCAACATCAGCGGAAGCACAAAGAAACAGCAATGGCAGTGACAGCGACGTAAATAGCAGAGTTCATCGCTGCTACGCGGCACCATACACAGCGCTGTCATCGCCCGCTGCAACAGCGACGCAGCGAAGGCATCGTGAGCGACGCTCATTGCAACAGCGACGACTACGCTCTGAAGCACATCGATGTAGTAGTGGTGCCGCTCACAGCGGTGACTCGTGACGCACAGCAGCGCTTGCAGCGACAATTGCGTTGTGAGCGTCGATCGCTACTTTTGGGCCGGCGAGCTCTAGCCTCCGATGGTGATGGACTCATGAGATATAGAGAGAATGAGAAATGAGCTAAGGCTAGAACTGAAATGGGGATGAGGGTTATGGGATGGTGATATTAAAAATCGATTTAAAACCTGATTTTTGTAAAACAAACTTCTAAATCTTAAGTTTGCAATTGAAAGTTGAAATACATGGGCTGGTGTAATTTTCACTTACAATTTTCCCATAAATATAAACACACACACATTAGTTTTGAGCAACAATCTTGTCACATAAGTATCGACCTTTACAAACTATGTAACGACTATCCTGCTATATATCTCTTACGTGTACTAGTAAATTCCGCATGGAGTATGGAAGTGTTTTGATCCTTTTGTTCTATGAGGAATAGTTTCTCATCAATGCAATAGGACAAGTCACAAATGAATTTAATGAAGGTGTCGATAAGAATTCGTCTACTAGACTCCAAATTTATTGGGAATAATGTTTAGAATATTGTATTGTGTGCACATAAGTGCACCACACCACACCGCACTTGTTATTGATGTCTTTCATTCAATAATTTAAAAAAAAAATCATGTTAAACATCTATAGTGCTAAAAAAATGACTTAAGTGTTGGATAAATTCAATAATGTGGGGCCAAACATGTATAAAATAAAATGTGTGGTGCTATCTTAAGGATTTAGTAAATAAAGTGATCCACTAAAGATTATTCGGGACTAATGGGTATTAAGTGTCGTGAGATTAAAGTGTAGAGACGGATTCAATGTTTTAAATTCATGAGGGGCCAATTTAATAACATTGAAACATGATAGTTGCCCTACAACTATTTATACAGGTCATGGTCCCCAATTGAGCGTGGCTTTTCATAATTCTCTGCATCCCCGTCAACAGAGAAGAAATATAAGGAGAAAACCACGAATCAGTTGGAAGGCCATAACACCGTTCCATCAAACACAACAATGAATTCAGGTACGCTTCCGCTTCAGTTTGGATCTTGATAATTACAGCATAATGTTCGTAGATTTTAGATGAACATTCATCTATATCAAATTTATTTTCAACAAGTGGTATTAGAGCCAACATCGTGTTGAATTATCAGATCAATTTTGAACGCATATATGTAAATCCTTGTTATGTGCGTATGTATATGCAAAACAGAAAAACAAAAGGCTTCTGATTTCGAAATATACATACAACACCGATTGCGCAAATTGAACTTATACATTATGCTACAAATCAGATTCGAAATTTTGGAAATATGGATTCTTGTTCTTGTTCTTTTTTTATCCAGCGGGTCGTTATCTCTGTGTATGTATGTGTGCGATAATCTTGGCTTAATCAATTTGATTTTCAGTTTAGTTTTTTGTATATTTTGAATTGGATTTATGGATTCAGTATGAATTGTGGATTATGTGTTGTTGTGTGTACGGTGATTGTGGTGGTTGTTGGTTGAGGATGAAGATGAAGAGGAGTTCGCCGGAATAGTGGTGCGCAGCGCGCGGCGCGCGGCATCGGGGCTGGCGCTGCGCGCGATGCTGTACCGGTGATACAGGCGAGCAGCGCCGGAGATGGCGCTGCACGTGCAGGGCTGCGGCTGCGGTGGCTAGGGTTATAAACCCTAGCTGTGCGATTTTTAGGGCAAGGGGCTTCATTCGGAAATTTGAAATTTTGAAGGGCTAGGTTGTAAATTCACGAAAATTAATTTTATTTTACATTAGGTCCTCATGGTTTGTTTTAAACATTATCTTAAACCCTAAGTTTTTAAAATATTTTAAGTAAGCCCTTCAGACTTCTAAATTTGCAAAACCGGCCCCTGCAGTTAAGAAATCATTTAAGTTGGGTTTTAAGAATTCTGAATTTTACGATTCAGTCCCTAAAGTTTATGATTTTAATTAATTGGCCGCTAAAGTTTGGAAAAATTGCAATTTAGTCCTTCAAGTTTAAAAATATTTCATAATTGGCCAATCAAGCTTAATTAAATTGCAATTTAACCATCCAACTTAATGATTACTTAATCCTAAAGTATTGAATTTCATAATTCAAATCCTAAAGCCTTAAATATATGCAAAACAATCAATTCAAGTTCAAATTTTGGTATGACGGACTCTTTTGAGAAATATAATATTTCGAAGTGAATTAATTGAAGCAACATGTTGCCAAAGCAACCTCTCTTGTGGAAATTAATTAACTTAGAATATTAGAAGGTTTTGTGTGTGTGTTGTTCATGAGGATATTGATCGGCCCAAAGGAAGGTCAATATTTGGCTGAAATTTCACATGCACCTGTGGTAATAAACGCGTGACGATTATTTGGTTTAACGTGTGATCAATAAATCGGTCCAAAGAAAGGTTTATTGGTTGACATGTCTTATTGTCAGTGTTTGATTACTACATCGAGGTACCACTTACGAGTTAATATTTCTGTCCAAAGACTAAATATTGATATTGTGCTGGGTATCTTGTGATGGGCCTTACCATTATTTGAAATTATTATTTGCATAATAAAGTACTAATGTAAGCTATTTCCATCTTCTTCTCTATACAGTTAATTCATCTGCTACCACAATATCTGCAAATCTTAACTCAATCCCCATGCTTGATGGGTCAAACTTCAAGGATTGGAAAGAGAACGCACTAATTGTTCTCGGCTGCATGGATCTTGACCTTGCTCTCAGGGTTGAGCAACCGGCTTCTCTTACGGATGCAAGTTCACCTGATGACAGAAGGAACTTTGAGAAGTGGGAACGCTCAAATCGCATGAGTCTAATGATCATTAAGCGCGGCATTTCGGAAGCCTTTAGGGGCGCAGTATCTGAAGAGGTAACTAATGCCAAGCAATTCCTTGCCGAACTTGTAAACCGTTTTGCTAAAAATGATAATGCTGAAACAAGCACGCTTCTGCAAAGCTTGATTTCAATGAAGTACAGAGGCAATGGCTCATAAGGGAGTACATCATGAAGATGTCTCATACTGCTTCAAAACTTAAGGCACTAAAGCTCGACTTGTCTGATGACTTGCTCGTGCATTTAGTATTGATATCGCTTCCTGCACATTTCAGTCAGTTTAAGGTCAGTTACAACTGTCAAAGGGAGAAATGGACTCTAAATGAGCTCATTTCATATTGTGTGCAAGAGGAAGAAAGGCTGAAGCAGGATAGAACTGAAATTGCTAACTTGACAAGTACCTCTAAGGATAAGGGCAAGAAAAGAAAAACAGAATATGAAGCTGTTAAGGGTCCAGATCAAAAGAAGCCACATAAGGACAAAGAGGGTTGTTTCTTTTGCCTGAAACCTGGACATTTAAAGAAGGATTGTACCAAATACAACGCTTGGCGTGCAAAGAAAGGTACATTTCTTAATTTGGTCTGTTCTGAGGTTAATTTAGCTTCAGTACCTAGAAACACTTGGTGGTTAGATTCTGGTGCTACTACTCACATAAGTGTTTCTATGCAGGGTTGCCTGTTCTGCCGAAAGCCAATTGATACTGAAAGATTCATCTTTGTGGGCGATGGAAAATCGGTGGAAGTTGAAGCAATAGGAACTTTTAGGTTATTATTGGGAACTGGTTTTTATTTGGATTTGAAAGACACTTTTGTTGTACCGTCATTTAGACGGAATTTGGTTTCTATTTCCTTATTGGACAAATCAGGATATTATTGTTCTTTTGGAAATTGTCAGTTTAGTCTTTCTTTAAATTCAAATATTGTTGGTACTGGTTCATTATGTTCATACGATAACCTATATTTGCTTGATACTACTGCATCATATAATGAAACCTTGTATGTGGAATCACGTGGTACTAAGCAAAAATTAAATAAAGAAAATTCGGCAAAACTATGGCACAAGCGCTTAGGTCACATCTCAAAAACTAGAGTTGAACGACTTGTGTCAGATGGCATTTTGGATTCCCTCGACTTTACGGACTTTGATGTTTGTATTGATTGTATCAAGGGAAAACAGACCAAAACGAGAAAGTTAGGTGCTAATAGAACTTCGGACGTCTTAGAATTGATACACACGGATATTTGTGGACCATTCCCTACGGCTTCCTGGAATGGTCAACAATACTTTATATCATTCATAGACGATTACTCACGTTATGGGCATCTATATCTTATTCATGAAAAGTCTGAGTCACTGGACATGTTCAAAGCTTTCAAAGATGAAGTTGAGAATCAACTCAACAAGAAAATTAAAAGCGTTAGATCTGATCGTGGTGGTGAGTACTACGGCAGATATGACGGTTCAGGTGAACAACGTCCAGGACCATTTGCTAGATTCCTAGAGGAATGTGGAATCGTCCCACAGTACACCATGCCAGGTTCTCCTAGCATGAATGGTGTAGCTGAAAGACGAAACAGGACTCTTAAGGATATGGTAAGGAGTATGATTAGTCATTCTACTTTACCAAAATCACTCTGGGGAGAAGCATTAAAGACTGCAGCTTATATTCTGAATAGAGTACCAACTAAAGCTGCTGCTAAAACACCTTATGAGCTTTGGACAGGCAGAAAGCCCAGTCTAAAGCATTTCCACATTTGGGGATGTCCAGCTGAGGCAAGGCCTTATAGGCCGCATGAGGATAAATTGGACTCCAAAACAGTTAGCAGCTACTTTATTGGTTATTCTGAGCGATCAAGGGGCTACAAATTCTATAATCCCACGCTTAAGTCAATTTTTGAAACGGGAACTGCAACATTTTTTGAGGATGTTGAGTTTGGGGGGAGAAATAAGGTTAGAGACATTATCTTTGAGGAAGAAGCTGAGGAAGGATCGATTTCGATTCCTACTGTTACTTTTGACAATGTGCAGGTTTCTATACCTGTCATTGATCAAGAAGTACATCCGGAAACCCAGCATGATAATGTTGAAGAAACTCCCATCCAAAATCCAGAAATACAAACTCAACAACCTCAACAAACAATACCATTAAGGCGATCCACTCGAGAAAGGAAAAATGCTATTTCGGATGACTATATAGTATTTCTCCAAGAACATGAGGAAAATAATGGAATGATGGAAAATGATCCAATCAATTTTCATCAGGCCATGAAGGGTTCTGACTCTCAAAAGTGGATTGATGCCATGAATGAGGAGTATAAGTCTATGCAAGACAATAATGTTTGGGATCTTGTCCCATTACCAGAAGGTGCGAAACCCATTGGTTGTAAATGGATTTTTAAAACCAAAAGGGATTCGAAAGGTAATGTGGAAAGATATAAGGCTCGTCTTATAGCTAAAGGCTTTACACAAAAGGAAGGTATTGACTTCAAAGAGACTTTCTCTCCGGTTTCAACGAAAGACTCTTTCAGGACAGTCATGGCACTTGTTGCACATTTTGACCTTGAGTTACATCAGATGGATGTAAAGACGGCATTTGTCAATGGAGACATTGATGAGACGATTTATATGGTGCAACCAAAAAACTTCGTGTCAAGAGACTCGAAGAATATGGTTTGCAAATTAAAGAAATCCATCTATGGACTCAAGCAAGCTTCCCGTCAGTGGTACTACAAATTTCATCAAGTGATCATCTCGTTTGGTTTTGAGATAAATGTTGTTGATGATTGTGTGTATCAGAAGTTCAGTGGGAGTAAGCATATTTTCCTGGTTTTGTATGTCGATGACATACTGCTTGCCACTAATGATATAGGCATGTTGCACGAAACCAAGAGCTTTCTGTCAAGGAATTTTGAGATGAAATATCTTGGGGACGCCTCTTTCGTATTAGGAATTCAGATACACCGGGACCGCTCTCGGGGTATTCTTGGATTATCACAAAAGAGCTATATCGATAAAGTTCTTGTAAGGTTTGGCATGCAGGATAGTAAACCAGGGGATACCCCTGTTGATAAGGGAGACAAATTTAGTCTCAATCAGTGCCCGAAAAATAATCTTGATGTTAAGGAAATGCAAAAGATTCCCTATGCATCAGCTGTTGGGAGTCTGATGTATGCTCAAGTTTGTACACGTCCAGACATAGCGTTCATTGTTGGAATGCTAGGCAGATATTTAAGTAACCCTGGGATGGATCATTGGAAAGCAGCAAAGAGGGTTATGAGGTACTTGAAGAGAACAAGAGATTGCATGCTTACATACAGCAGATCGGATAAGTTAGAGATCGTAGGATACTCCGATTCTGATTTTGCGGGATGCCAAGATAGTAGAAGATCCACATCAGGCTACATATACCTCCTAGCTGGAGGAGCCATTTCCTGGAGGAGTGCTAAGCAGACACTCGTAGCTTCTTCCACTATGGCAGCAGAATTTGTAGCTTGTTATGAGGCATCTAATCATGGGATATGGCTGCGAAATTTTGTCACTGGGCTGCGCATTCTGAATGGAATTGAAAGACCATTAAAGTTATATTGTGACAATAACTCTGCAGTGCTATATTCCAATAACAACAGGAGTTCAACTAAGTCAAAGCACATTGACATTAAGTTCCTGGTTGTGAAGGAAAGGGTACAGAGTAGACAGATTTCCATAGAGCATATTGGGACAAACTCCATGATTGCGGATCCGCTTACTAAGGGATTAGCACCCAAGGTCTTTCACGAGCACACTGCTCGTATGGGTGTAATATTTCTTGAGGATATCATGATTTAGTGGGAGTTTGTATTTTGGTTGCTTTATGTTTTTGGTTTTGGACACATTTGTGTATTTGGATAATTTTCTGTACAGAAATAAAGTATTCAGTTCATTCTACTCTGTTACATTATGTTTGGTATTGATCTCACCTAAGGAATAAAGTCGGACCAATTGAAAATAGGCATGTTTGGATCACATAACATGTAATTTTCATACTACACTCTCATGATTGATCTATGTCATTTGGTTGTATTGGTATATGTGACCATTGATGGATTTAGTTACAATTAATGTAACGAAAGTCGCTTTGATCCTATATTGATATGATTGATGGACGAGATTGTTTGGAAATACCCTTAATAATGATAGCACATTTTTGAGCTCATAAGGTTGTACACATTTGTAAGGATACATGTATGGCCCAGTGGGAGATTGTTGGATAAATTCAATAATGTGGGGCCAAACATGTATAAAATAAAATGTGTGGTGCTATCTTAAGGATTTAGTCAATAAAGTGATCCACTAAAGATTATTCGGGACTAATGGGTATTAAGTGTCGTGAGATTAAAGTGTAGAGACGGATTCAATGTTTTAAATTGATGAGGGGCCAATTTAATAACATTGAAACATGATAGTTGCCCTACAACTATTTATACAGGTCATGGTCCCCAATTGAGCGTGGCTTTTCATAATTCTCTGCATCCCCGTCAACAAAGAAGAAACATAAGGAGAAAACCACGAATCAGTTGGAAGGCCATAACACTGTTCCATCAAACACAACAATGAATTCAGGTACGCTTCCGCTTCAGTTTGGATCTTGATAATTACAGCATGATGTTCGTGGATTTTAGATGAACATTCATCTATATCAAATTTATTTTCAACATTAAGTCCAATAATTCATGTATCTGATCATACTACATCTTTTGTAGGAAGTAGCCAAAAAAAAATTAGGATGGCTTAGAAGAAAGGGTGGTGTCAAAATATTTTAATTGCCTTAGTCCAAATATTAACATTACAATCAAAATTATCTTCAAGAAATGAAACACAAATAGAAAACTGTTATTTCTTATTTCGAGAAACGAGATTCTAGTCTCCCCAGATGCTAATGTACACAAAACCAAAATTTTGACAAGAATAACTTAAGAAATGTTGTCCTTCAACGAACAGAAGAAGATGCACCTTCTGTTTTTCTTCAATGCTCCGTGTTATGGGCTGTAATTACGAGGAAGATCTGTTCAGCAAGTCCACGAGGAAACGGGCTTCATTAGTTTGTCCTCTTCGAGTGAGATCATCCCCGGATGCTAAGGATCCTCCACGAGATACCCACCCGACAATGGACCATGTCTGGTATTTTCGAGCTTGATTCCCAATATATCTTCCCAGTTTCCCGTCATAATATTCGGGCCAACTGTCCTTGAGCAAACGGCTCTCAGCAAGATCAATTGCTAGTCTTGCAATTTGGGGCCGTCCAGTCTTGATACAGGCGGCTGTTAGCAACCATAAAAGCACTGCATTTGGGAATCCAAAAGTGTTGAAAAAGAAGATGTACGAGTTAGATTACTTTTAATGAAGTATGTGTTTGGAATTTGGTAAACAAAATAAATTGATTTATAATATTCAAAAGTAGGATAGGAGGATAAAGAGATTAGTGTTGTTTTTTCATGCAATAATTTTATGCAAGGGAATAGCAGGAAAAAGACCTCTTTTGTAAGCATTAAATATTTTGTTGAAGACATTTCAAAAAAATCTATACTCCCCTTCTCTAATAGCTTAAACTAAAAAATGTGGTTTTTCGGAAGGACGGAACATAATTTCTCAATTCTTGCCATCACTCATTAAAGAAAATTGAGTGCTAGGCCATTAGTAAAAAATGAATCTACCATGTATGTTTGGAACACAATGAAAACAAAATTTGAACTTTTAGATGAGGTGGTTCGACAAGTAATAAAAGTCATGATTTTAGAACAAGAAAGAACAATAACTTTTTTCAACGACGAAATGATTAGTGTTTATTTAGTCAAGTAGCGATAAAATAATAAAAGGCAAAACGTGAAAGACAAAATGACCTGGCCAAGATCCTCCATTATGGTAACTCCATCTCGTATTTTTAGGATCACAACCAGTTACAATTCTTCATTCATGACTTTCAATAGCTGGATAAGCTATTTTCAAAGGCATTTCTCCAACAAGCTCTTCCCATCGTGCTTCAATAAGATCCATGATGGCCGAAGTTTTCTCGGGAGTGGCAAGAGAAGACAAGATGGCCACACAATTACCTAAAGCAAACCATCTAAAATCCATCCTCGCAGGACTAACATTGCCAATAAAGTAACCACCACGAGTCGGCATAAAGTCAAACACCCAATCAGGTATTGAGTTAGGAATAACATTGAAATTATTAATTGCAGTATGAGAATATTCTTCGATTTTATATCGATATATTTCATTTAATTGTTGGAAATCGATCCAAAAGTAACTTCTCATGTGATAACTCAAGGTGTGTAAATGCTTAACAATTCTCAGAATAAACTCTTTGCCCTTGGCATCGTGTTTCAGCATTACTAAAGCACTTCTCAGTGCCATAAAGAAGAGTGCTTGAATCTCAATAGGATAACCATAAATTCCCTGGAAAATTGAAAGAATATACATGTAAAATAAGTAAAAATATGTAAAGTATATTCAGAATAAACCTTGCTCCTACAGAAGCGGATGAAACTCTTAAGAAATTGAGAGGTGGCCTTAACACTTCGTGTTAGATTTCTATATCTAAATTAATTATGTAACCCTATAAGTAAATAGAAATAGAAAAAGTTCCAGAAATATTAGGGAAATAAGAACAATGAATCGAAAACACACACACTATTTAGACACTGAATAAAATGTATAAAGGACTAAAATATGTAGTTAAGCATTCAAAACAAAATGTTAGGGAAGTCTCAACTTGAAGCAAAATATAAAGTAATATGCCTATGCTGCCAACATATATCAACAAAAGATGAGTCTTTTCTTAAATTCCTTAATTCATATTCTGTTCTTAAATTCCTTAATTCATATTCTTTTCTTAATTATTAATCCTTAATTTTGGAACATGTAAAGGCAATCTCAGAACTCAAGTGTGGGCCTTATCGGACAAGAGCTTTTCCCGCATTGCCCTGAGACGTTTCAATACTACCTTCCTCAAAGAACATAAATGCCTTGGATTTTAAAAATTATATTCTAATAATATTTATTAAAGGCCGGAGTAGTTTTCTTCTTTTTTTTAATACTAAATAAATAAAAAGTGTAATAATAATAATAATAATAATAATAATAATAATATGAAATTTTATTATAACATTGTAAAATGTTGACAGTAAGTTAATTTAATACAAAATAAATGAAATAGTATAATAACATGAAATTATATTACAACAATGTAATTCCTAACAATAAATTATTTAATGTTATTAAATAGGGATAAGGGTAAATTGGGTATTTTGCTCTTAATTTTTTATGTTTAAGGTCAACCCGTACTAAGCATGTGCGTTGCATGTCTTATATATAGGATGAATGAGATACGTAATGTGTTAAAGTACCGATACTATTTTTGAAAGTAGTTGATTAAGATATTATTAAAACAAAAAATTAAAATTGTTAAAAAGTTATATATAAATAATTTTTTTTATGAAATTATTTATATAATGTAAAAATGATGAATAAATCGAAATATAATGTTAATTATAATAACACTTCTTCGTACATAATATTTTTTGTCAACTTCTTATAATTTTTCTTATTTTTATTTTCTGTATTTACCAAGACTTTAATAGTTTGCATTGAAATTTTGCTAGAAAGTGCAATATATAATTTACCATGAGAGAATGCACGTTCGCGAATGTATATTCCAACAGTAAGCATTATTTATCTTTAAACCTTGTTAATATTCATTGCAAAGTATAGACAAAATAAAAATTATTCATCTTGAATTTGAATTAATATAGTCCATCATTTACTGGAAATAATAGGATACGTGAAGGAAAAATTTATTTTCCAGCATGTTATCCAATGATTATTTTTGCATGGATTATATGTTTTATAAATTGAAGTTCACGTAAGTGATTATTATATTCATAATATAGTACATATACAATATAAACTATGAAATTTGAGTAAACGATTCAATTTTTAAAATTTTGAATGTAATATTTTAAATATTATATTAATATATTATATTCTAATAATATTTATTAACGGCCGGAGTAGTTTTCTTCTTTTTTTAATACTAAATAAATAAAAAGTGTAATAATAATAATAATAATAATAATAATAATAATAATAATAATAATAATAATAATAATAAGAAGAAGAAGAAGAAGAAGAAGAAGAAATTTTATTACAACATTGTAAAATGTTGATAGTAAGTTAATTTAATACAAAATAAATGAAATAGTATAATAACATGAATTATATTACAACAATGTAATTCTTAACAGTAAATTATTTAATGTTATTAAATAGGGGTAAGGGTATATTGGGTATATTGCTAAATATATAGGGATAAAATAAGTATTCAAAAGATTCTCCTTCATCCATCCTTTATATATATATATATATATATATATATATATATATATATATATATATATATATAAGTAGTAGTAGTAGTAGATGGATTATATATCTTTTGAATTGAAGTTCAAGTACGTGATTATTATATTTATAATATAGTACATGTACAAAATAAACTATGAAATTTGAGTGAACGATTCAGTTTTTAAAATTTCGGATGTAATATTTTAAATATTATATTCTAATATAATATAATAATATTTATTAAAGGCTGGAGTAGTTTTCTTCTTTTTTTAATACCAAATAAATAAAAAGTGTAATAATAATAATAATAATAATATGAAATTTTATTACAACATTGTAAAATGTTGATAGTAAGTTAATTTAATACAAAATAAATGAAACAGTATAATAACATAAAATAAAATTTTATTATAACAATGTAATTCTTAACAATAAATTATTTAATGTTATTAAATAAGGGTAAGGGTATATTTGGTATATTGTTAAATATATGGGAGATATAGTAGAAGTAGATAGTAGATATATAGGGATAAAATGGGTATTCAAAACATTCTCCTCCATCTATCATTTTTAGATATAGTAGATAGATAGTAGCAATGTTTTAAAAAGCGTAAAGGGTGACGAAGCGACGAGACCGAGCTTCAAGCTTAAGCGCGCCTAAGCGCGAAAAAGTCTAGCAATGCGCAAGCAAAGTGCGGTTGAAACGTGACGAAGCGTAAAGGTCAAGTTTCAAACTTAAGCGCACTTAAGCGTAAGCGAGTTTTTTAGAATAGAGAATAGTAGATAGCTAAATATATATGGATAAAATAGGTATGGATAATTATATTAGCACCACAATTTCTTATAAACCCATTACATTTTAATTATATTGATCCCAAATCTTTATAGACTGATATAATTATGTTCTTAATTTTTTTCCCAAATCTTTATCATTAAATTTTCAACAATTGGCAAATTTTCTACTAAACTTTCATCAAAAAAAATTTTGTTATCGTGCTTTAAAACAATGGACAAGTATTTAATTATAATTTTGATTTTTTTACTTAATAAATTTATAAGGGATAAATAATTTTTTTATTTCCTCGTAACGAAAATTTTTTATAGAACACAATAGAAGAAACAAGATATATTAATTATTAAATTAATGGAAGACACAAAGTAAGAATACAATGAAAAAAGTTGGGGACAAAGTTGTAACATCGACTAAAGATTATGAACATTTCATACAATTAAAATGTGGTGCGGATATAAGAAAATGTGGTATAAATATATTTAACCAATAGGTACTCAAAAGATTCTCTTTCATCCATCCTTTTTAGGTATAGTAGATAGTAGATAATCGTATTTCCTTTTAGGATTTTAGATTTCTTTCATTGTAGGAACATTTTTAGCTTCTCCTCAAATAAAAGATTATGATGTTATTTTTGTTTATAGAAACAACACTTTAAAAATTTTAATAATTATTATTCAATATAATTAAATTATTCTCTCACAAAATTTTCACACTTCACACCATTTCTTGTTTCGAAAATTTTAATTATGCTTGTGCAACATTTACAATTTGATTAAGTTCTTGTAAGCGTGAAAGATAATTTTTTTTTTTTTTTTTTTTTAACATTACAAAGAAATCTCCAACTTAACCCCCTCCCTCCTCCCCAAACCCCAAAAGGCTCGAACTTAGGAGAAATATCTAGTAAGGGGTGCCCCCACTTGGGTTAACCCCTTGGCCAAATGAAAGACAATTAAGTGATTAACAATGCTAACTTAATAAAAAAAAAATATTCCTTTAAGCATCATGCATGTGAAGCGTATTCAACTAATAAAGAAATATACTACAACAAAAATGCATTGCATCTTTGACTTCTCAATGATGAATGTTGCAATGGCATGGCTCCACAACTTAGATGGACGGCAAAAAGAACCCCGAATAGGATTCACATGGCACAATAAGTTGATCCAAGTGTAAGTAAATAATTACATTTGTTAAGTTGAAGATTATCCATTATAAATCATTATACGATCTTATGATATCACGAATTAAAACAGAAACTTGCATGAGACAAATAATTCTTAATAGAATACACGCCTTCTAACATTAACTATATATAATGCAAGGTCTAAACATGTCATGTCATTACTAAAAACTAGGTTATAAGTTTCACCAACCACCACAATTTAAATCTCTTATTGTAAAGTCTACACGAGGTGCAAGGGTAGGTGAAATCAGTCAATCCACGCTTCATCCATTTTATTTTTTATAATTAAAATTAGCGAAGTTATTTTTTATCATAGTTTTGATGAATTAATTTAAATCAACCCTTCATTTGGGAAGAATTTTTAAACAGCTAATTTATATAGAGAAATCAGTTGTAGGTAAATGGATAATACACATGGATTCATAAGAATACGTGATTGAAATGAGATTTAATAATTTATAAATAAATATTAAATTTGTCAAACAAATACTAAATAGTGATATTTTCTACTTGGTTCCTCGATTTGATTTGCTTTAAGGTTTTTGTACTTGATTTTCGAACTTTTCATTTTTCACTAGAGAATAAATTTCAAAAAGTTATTTTTATCTAAATTTTTCACAATAATATATTTTTTGATGATATAAGAATCCAAAAACTATATATAAGTGATAATTAATGAATTTAAAATATATAACGGTGAAAATACTCATATAACTTATGGTTTGGCAGCATCAACTAAATTTCTATTATTCTTTTTTTTTTTTTTTTTGTGTTCATCTTAAATGCATGATTCACCCACCCATATAACAATATACAAAAATGTCTGAAAGAATGCAATTTAGAATAACCACGACATAAAGGTTATGTATTTCGATAATATTTCGTCCGTCCGATAAAGATAGGCCTGTATTCCTTTTTCGTCCGTCTCAAAACATAGGCTACTTTACTTTTTATGATTTGATTTGAATCTTGAATGTGATTTTTAATCTTATACCGATTAATGATACATGCTACATTATTTTACCTAGCGTCCCAAAGATGAATAGCTTGAAGAGACTATTGTATATAAAAATTCTAACGAAATATTGTTCCTTTTAGATGATCAATAGCTTGAAGAGCTTGACATAATGATTTTTCAATAGGTGTGGCCATGTAGATGATATATTACAATTGTGCTTCAAAGACTTGTGACATGAGTTTTGCTTTTGCTTCTGCTTCTGCTTCATGTAGAAGAGTTTCTTGAAAAAAAAAAGACTCAATTTTTATTTGAAAACGAATTTGTAAAAGTACTTCATACTTCGAAAGTATTTGAAGGAAATCACACTAGATCAGCTTCCTATAAAACCTCTTATAGCCGGTAGAAACACTTTTAAAAATATTTATCAAAATGAGTCAAAAGTAACTTATAGGTCTCAAAAGCAGTCCAATTTCAACATGATTGTCCCACAAGAAATCAAAGAAATTATGATAATTCCCTTGCAATTAAAATGCATCATTGATGCTGTAAAAATTCCTAATCTTGGCGTGGCAAAATCTGAAGTAGCTTGATCACTGGAAAAGATGAATGAATCCACCTTAGATGACCTGCAAAAAGGCTAGGATGATTCTCCCCGTCGCCCCTCGGGTGTGAGAATTAGCATTCTGGAGAAAAGTAGAGAGATAATATATAACTGAAAATACGTAAAGAATTATGAATGAATAATATGTGATCAAAGGAGCTGTATTTATAGGGTTGAAAAGCTCATAACCTTCTTTAATTAAAGAATGAGTCATTTTGTTATAAACTTACCTTTTAGGAAGAGTTCTAAACTTATAGGGATTCAATTCCCCTTTTTTAGAATGTTTCCTTATGGAATACGTGTTGTCTTGAGGCCCAAGAATGTGGCCCATTGATGAAAGAGATCTTGAGGCCTGCTTGCATGGGCCATAGGCCGGGAATAGCCAACCTAATCCACCAGTGACAACTCGAAGTAGGAATATGGTCGGGGTATAACCCGACCTTATTCTCAAGATGTGACCGGGCACAAGGTTCATCTTTTAAGCCCGTAATACGTTGAGATAGAAGACGAGTCGGTACAAACCCGACCACAGGGTATTGGAAGAAGCTTGGGCAAATGGACCGACAAATAGTCATGAGGGATGAGATCCAGGGAGATCAGGTTATGTATCAGAACATAAGCTATTCCTAGGGAAGGTGATGCTTAAAGGCAGTGAACGAAATTTCCCTTAATTTAGGAAGTAGGAAAATAATACCGATCAAAATTATAAAATGTTGAATAGGCTTGTCAGCCATCTATGGCGCCTCCTGTATTGAAGTTCTGATGATAATTTGTTTTTAACTAATCATGCAACTTGAGAATTGTCAGTTTCAACAATAAATTTCTTGGATAATATGAATAATGAGAACTTTTTTATTCCTCTAATAATTGATAATAATTCTTTTTCATGAGTAGTATAATTTATTTTTTCTTAGTTAAAAGTTCCACTTGAGTATTTACATATTTCATTTAGGCTCTGTTTGATATCATCAATTTTCCATGGTTCCATTTTCCAACTTTTGGATCATTTGATTGCCTAAAATTTTCATGGAATTCCTTTTCCAAATTTCTAGAAATCTGTAATTTTGCTTGATTTGGAGGAATAGGTTTTCTTGGCATTTTGGTGGGAATTGGTTTTATTTTCGCCTCTGTAGCGACCGAGATTTTCATGACTTATTTAAATGAATATTTTAGTTTAAATCGTGTCGCTATGATTTTCTCCATTTATATATTTTATTTTAAACACGTAGGCGTATAGTCAATAAAGTGAAATTAAATTAAATTTATTTTAAATTTATCCTATTCCAAATTCCAAAATTTATTAAATGATGTCCAAGCCCATTATTTATTTATTTTAAGGTCCAATTCTCAACTAATTGGATTCAAATTATTTTGAGCCCACAATTTTAATTATGATAGTTCCAACTCCTTAAGCCCATTTAAAATCCAATAAATCATCTTTGGTCCAAAATTTTGATAGCAAGATTTAAGATTTCCTAGTTTAACAGGTTTTAGTTCCAAAATTCTTCAACAATGTTTCCAATCTTCACAAGCACTTTCCATACCACATCAACTCAAAGTTTCCAACGGAATTTCCATTGATTTTCCCCATTATAAATCAGCCCTAAGTTTCCTTGTTTAACATATGATCAACCATTAAGTAGAACCATCAACCCTTGCATTCACGACACACACACAGAAAATTTCAGCAACTTTGGTAAGTTTTTCCAACTCAACCTTCTACCCTTCAACTCTTCCCTGCCGACAGCACCTTCACCCCCAAGCATCATACCCGACAGCCTGTAACACAAACCACAACCAAATTGCTGTCAACACCAATTGCACAAGCCGTTGCATTCAATCAAACAAACCACCACACGAAACCCGCCATCACCTACTGCCCAACGACGAAGTTCCCTCAGTCGAGACACCATCGAATCATCACCAACCACCCACAACCGAATCAACACGAATCACCACTGTCAATATTCAAAACACCAACCAAAGGCAATAACACCACCACAATTCATCATCATCACCACAATTCCAATCCAGTCAAACCACCCCCTGCCCACTCAAATCGTAAATAACACTGCCACCACCAAATCAATGCCGCCACTGCCCGTATACAACATCCACAATAAACAAGCCCAAACACTTACCTCGACCACCGGCGTGCTCGACCCCACCTTCGCCGAAAATCGCGATTCCCAATTTTCGAACCCAAGCCACTGATTACCTCATTGCTGCACCCAAATCCACCTCCGCCGCAGCCAAGTGATGGCGGCGGTAGCGCTGCCTACCAGCCGGCGCAAGAGCGCTGGCATCCTTGACTGAAAAATGGGCTCTCTCCTCTGTTGATCTTCGATGGAGTGAGAGAGAGTGATGTCGAGAGAGAGAGAGAGTGAGTTGTGAGGGAAAGAGAGAAAAATCTGATATTATATTTTAAGATTTATCTTTTAATCCCCCAAGTTCCAAAATGACTTATTTCAGCCCCCTTTAACTTGAAACTCTTTTATTTCAGTCCCTACAGCTTTAAATATTTTAAATCTTACTTTAAGTTTCAAAAGCTATCATTTTAGTCCCCTGAGTATCAAACCAATTTAGTTTAAGCCCCTGCAGTTTTAAAATATTTTAGTCAGCCCCTTTAATTCTGAAAATTTCTCAAAGCAGTCCTAAACCTTTACACTTATCCTTTTAGTCCGAGTTTTACATTTTTAAATTATTTCAATTCAACACTCAAGTTTACTTTCAATTACAAAACTTAAATTTCAAGTTCCTAATAGAAGTTACTTATTTATAGGGCTAGACGAGGCGCGAGAGAATTAAAAGTATTTTTCACGTTTGCTCAATACTCGAGAAATTAAGGTAGACTCTAATTTACAAATTTTTCTACTTTCAAAAGTGCGCATAAATAATTATTTGAGTTATAAGTTTAGCATGTATGATTGTGTTCATGAGAATTACTTGCTTTTTAAGTATGAGACTATGTTACGAGAATTTACTTGCTTAAATGCATGAGACTTGAACTTGTATGTTATTTACTTTTTAATTATTTAGGTTATAAGTTTAGCATGTATGATTGTGTTCATGAGAATTACTTGCTTTTTAAGTATGAGACTATGTTACGAGAATTTACTTGCTTAAATGCATGAGACTTGAACTTGTATGTTATTTACTTGTTCATGAGAATACTGGTGATCGTTAGACACCTGAGACTTGAATATCATGATTTTGTGTTTTGATTTATAATGTTAAATGATTATTGTGCGCGAGTCTACTGAGTATTTGTAATACCAGTTTTTCGTTTTACGTGCGTTCTTGATTTCACGTAATAATTATGTTAATGTTATTATAAATTTTAAATTTAATGATATTTTAATGTCGATAATTCGAATTATTTTGCAGTGGAAGGACTCGGATGCCGTCTCGATCAATGTACCAATTAAAAGTTTATAAATTGTTTATTTTAATAGTTTACGTGTAATTTTATGTGATTAAATTTTTATTGCTTAAACATGCTATTTTCTATTTTATTGTGTTAAATGGAAAGTTGGGGGAAACTTTGGTGGCAATTGGAGAGTAAATAGAACTTATGGACTAAGTTATGTACATAGAGAGAAATGAGGGACCAAATTGCAAATTTCAAAAAGATTAGGTTTAAACCTAATTCAATCACTCAGACTCGATCCTCTCTCTCTCGTTCACTCCTCTCACTCGGCTCCTCTCACTCTCGCTCTTCTCTCGGCCTCTCCGTCTCTCTCGCCTTTTTCGCTCCCAGCCACCCCATCGCCGGTAGAAGTTGCAACCACCGACCACAGCTTCAACATCCGCCACTCCCCTGTAGGGTAAGGTTCCCTTTCTCCCTCCCTCTCGAGCGTTGCTGCTCGGGATCTTCTTAATCGCTCACGCGCGAACTCACACGAACGCACACACCCGCACGCACAAACTCACGGATTCACACACACTGATTCACACACACCCAAACACATAAATGGATATGAGATGCTATTATTTATGTGGTACATACGAAATTTCAGATTATGGGTTTGTTTAGATTTTTGAATTTTAAGTGCTAATTTGGGATGTTGGACAATGTGTGTGTATGTGTGTGTGTGTGTGTATATATGTATGTATGTATGTAAGGATAATTTTGTGGCTTAGTTAACTAGGGAAAAAGTTTGAATTGTATATATGAAAATAGTTTAATTGAAATTTGTTAGTTTAAGTTATTAATTTGAGAATTTTAGAAATTTGGAAATTGGTATAAACGTGAATAAATTTCTGAAATTTTCAAGTATGTATACATAAATTTATAATTTTTGAGGTTTATGAAAATTGAAGTTTAGTTGGTAAAGTTTGAAAAAATGGTGATTTTCAAATTTATGAATAGTAGAATGCTAATTGGAATTGTCCTTGTGAAATTCAAGTTGTGATGAAGATTCCATAGCTTGAACCTTTGTGTAATTTGATTAGTTAGATTTCAATTTTGGCATCTAAGTTAATCTCTTATTTCGAATGAAGTATGATTTGTATTTGACATGACTTAAGATCCCATTTGGTTTGAATTGTGAGTCACATGAAAGTCTCAACCTTATTTAGAAGTGTGAAATGTGATTTTGAACTAAAATTATATTTCACTTAATGAATGGGTACAACTAGGATTTTGGTACATTGACGACACGGGCAGTCGAGGCTCCTCCACTTGCAAATTCAGATAACGGTAAATGCTAAGGACGTCAAGTAAGTAAACTTCCCCCTATTTTCATAAAAGTTGAATGTAAATGTGAAAGTTATGTGTAAATGACTGTAGTGCAACTTACTTGCCTTGATGAATTCCATTTACGTTATGAAAGTATGTGTTATTGAGAAGAATGTTCAAGCATGCACATTATCATGTCATTGCATCATGAAGCATGCATTGGCATCGAAATTGAGAAGTCAAATGTTTTAAATGAAAGAAATGTATCAAGGTGCAAGTTTGTTCAAAAGTTATGTATCCCAAGTTTTTGAAAGAATGAATGGGTGTACTTCTAGTTCATGAAAGTTGCGAGTGGGAAATGGGGCGCGGGGGACCGGCGTACCCGAATTAAGTCGCTTTGCGACGGAATGTTCAACCGTTTACGGTGAACTGTTAAACCGCTTTTGCGGTGGGAAAGTGAATGTTAAACCGCTTTGCGGTGGGAAAGTGAATGTTAAACCGCTTTGCGGTGGAAATGCGCATGTAATCTGGTTCCAAATAAGTCATTGCCCACTGTATTCTGATTGACTAGAAGTTACACCAAGTGAGCTCACGATGGAATGAAGTGAAAGTTTTGAAATGTTAAGTGAAAGTTTGAAAAGTTTGAAAGTTCTGGAAAGTAAAGTAAATGGGGATACATACATGGAATTTTTAAAGCATTCATGTCATAAGCATGCATACAGTTTACTTACTGAGCTTTAGCTCACCCAATCCCTCCCCAACATTTCAGGTGATGAAAGTTAGATGATCAGAGAGGAGCACTTGGCGGCTGACTCCGACAGCGCCCGTTGTCGCCTTAATTAATAAAGTTAAATTCATTCGAGTTATCATTTAAATTTATTTCTTCATTCATTATTATTGATAATGGTTTGGTTGAAGTTATTTTGATTAAGTATGGAACGTATTAGAGGTTAAATTACCTTTTATTTCAATTGTCAATGTTTGATGATGTTTTGGAAAATCTTATACTTGAGGAGTTCGGGAAATGAATGGATTGGTTTTGGCAATGGTGAATGTGATTGTGATGTGATTGATGCTTTGAATTTGTAAAATGGTCTTGATGTCCCTCTACAGGTTGGCTATGTCCAGTTTATAGAGGAGACTCTGTCGAAATTTCTGTAAAATTTTATAATGGATAAATGAACATTTTTGTTGGGTAAACGTTTTAAATTCCGCAATTAACATGAATGGAAGTTAACATACCTAGGTTAAGATTCTTGAACTTGGGGTGTTACAGTATTTCTATGAAATACTCACGTTTTCCAAAATAAAATTTTGCAGATGATGGAGTTGGCGGCGGGGCGTACGATGGTGGCCATTATTAAGAATTTAGAATGTTTTATTTGAAATTATAAAATTATTTTATTATGTTATGTTCAGGTTATTTTCCATGTTAAAACTATTCTGACTGTTTGAATCAATTTTTATAAAGTTATGTGGAATGGAATTTCAATTTAATTTATTTTCCGCTAAATTATTATCTTCAAAGTAAATTTTTAAACGATGAAGTGGCGTACCCGGGTGTTCAGAACC
Source organism: Ligustrum vulgare (assembly GCA_963555705.1). Classification (NCBI taxonomy): domain Eukaryota; kingdom Viridiplantae; phylum Streptophyta; class Magnoliopsida; order Lamiales; family Oleaceae; genus Ligustrum; species Ligustrum vulgare. The sequence goes on along the minus strand of OY743181.1, from coordinate 33,927,749 downwards.
CGGGGCGTTACAGCCTCGTTTGGTCCTTTTTGTTGTTTTTAATTGACTCATTTTTTCCTAAAAATTAACATTATAAATGTATGAAAAATTAAAATTAAAATTAATTTTGATTGAAATAGCAAAAATTATGCTTTATTTTCTATGAAAATAATATTAATCAAATAACAAAAATTGAAAATGTCTCCACTTTTTCTACCTAGAAAATCAATCAAACACATTAAACTTTCAATTATCAAGAATTCAATTCCATGTAATATATTTTCTTTCCACCCAAATTTCATCCTCGCAATCAAACGGACCCTTAGATCTGTTTTTAATATTGCTGCCCAATATTTATCTGAGGCATCATTATTGACTATCAGATTATTTTTTTCGTCTGGTAATTTTAATTTTGATAAATTTTTACATTTTTCTTTGAGTGATTTAACAATTTTTGTATGTTTTTCACTCCATCATTTGGTATTTGATTTTCTGAGTAAAACTTGAATTTTATATCTCTTTTTTGAAATATTTCAATAAATCCTTCTACATAGTTTAAACATCCTAAATTTTTTTGTATTTGTTCTTTTGATTCTAATTTGTCTAAAAAGATTTCTATCCTCTCAGATATGTAGATTTCTAATTTTATTCCTCTTTTATCTATTGATAATCAAAGAAAGTCAATTTCTTGCTTTTCTATAAAAACTTTCTTTTTTGAAAGAACAATTCCTTCTTTTTTACATTCATTTATGAGCTTTATTAAATGATTTCTATGTTCTTCTTTATTATTAAAACATATCAGTATATCATCAAAAGGCATTATTATTCATTCATACTTACCTTGAGGTGTACTGAACGATGTATATTGTATACTATCTTCTTCCATTTTAATTTTTCAAAATCTTGATTCACAATCAAATTTAGAATAGTATTATTTTACTTTTACAAGATTTATTAGAATTTCTTTATTTGGTAAGAAATATCGATCAAATTTGTTATTTTTATTTAGTTCTTTATAATTTCCATTCTTGCTTTTCCTCTAACTTGTTCAGAATGTTTCATGACCATAAAGATTAGACTACTATGGGGTCCATGACTAGGCCTAATAAGTTTTTTTCTAATAATTTTTTTATTTGAATTTTAAATTCTTTTGTATCTTGCATAGTGTACATAATTGGTTTTACTCTTATTATAATATTTTTTGTTAGTTCTATCTTAACTCTAGGATGATGTGATTTCCAAAATAATAATGGATTTTTTCCATAAATTTATTCTTATTGATCAATGATTTTTTTTCATGCTTGTTTGTATTTCTGCTTTTAAGACTTCTTTGTAAATTATTCTTTTATTTTTTATTTCATTCTGTATGATTGATATTTATCCCATTTATCACCACGCGCACGCCGAGATAACTGAACTCTATAAGGTCTAAATTCCCTTGAGATTTTTAATAAATGTTCACAAGGTGTTTGTATTATTATCATAATAATTATTTTGTTTATAGTATTGAAATTGTTGTATAAAGTAATTTCCTAATAATATATCACATTATAATTTGTCATAACTATATATTTTGTTTACTTCCAAGTATTATATTGATTTTATCAGCACTATTGATTATTTGGGTACTTTTTCCTGTTACTCCTGTAATTTTTATCTTTCCATTAGCATTTCATGATTTTATTAAGAAACTGTTGAATATTGTTATATCACATCCAGTATCTATTAATGCATAAGTTGTTATATTTGTTTATTAAATAGTAACCTGTATATAAACAACTATGATTATTCATTCATTCATTTAGCTTTTTTACGTAATATAGTTTGGCCATTATAGGTTATATATAATCATTCTCTTTTTTATATTATAATCTTCTAATTTATTTAGGAACCTCGTTCCTAATAATATGTGAGGGTTTACCATACTGTTATCTATATGACATGATATTAAAAGGTTAATTACTCCTATTTTTATTGGTACTTTGACTTCTAGTTCAGTAGTATATAATTGTCTATCAAAATTCACATATCTATAAGGTTCAGTTCTTTGAGATATTAATCATTTATACCTGTTTGAAGCTATATGACATTTATTAGCTCCTATATCAATTAATATATTTGATCCTTTTACATATTGTTTTCCATTGAAATATTCATCTTCTATCTTCATATTTCTAGCATTTCTATATAGTTTTATTTCTTTAATAGTTTCTCCTAATTGTTTCTTATTAGGTGAATTAAGACTTATTGATCGTCTAATTAATTTTCCATCTTTGGACGTTATTTTATTATTAGGGTATTCTTCTCCTCTTAACTCTATTATTTCGAGTTTATTTTTTGTTATATTGAGTTCAAAGTCTTCTGAGACTAAATTTATCTGTTTATTTGGTTCCACGATTTTACTAATATTTTTACATTCTTTGTGAATTTCAATATTAGGTTTTTTAGAGTAAATATTTCCATAATTAGAATTATTCAATGTGTATAATGCTTTATATTCTATAGTCATGATTTGATTTCTTGGTTGCATTATATCATTTCTATGTAACTTGAAATGTAAACCTAAAACTTCATTAAAGTTTTTATCTTTTAATAAAACACTATTTTTGGTAACATGTAAATATTAAATTCTGATATGCAATGTTTCCTTCTATTGTTCCTAAATGACCATTTTTTAAATTTATTATTCTTTTATCATGTAGACTCACAGTTAAGGGTGGATCTATTCCTTCTCTAAATAAGGATTTCAACATTATTTGTATCCCTACTAAGTAAACATATTGAATCTTTTCACTTTTTTTTATTAATAATTGTTAATAATTCTATAACTGTATTTTTTGTTAAAAGATTTAGGCTATGTTCGGCCAAAATTAATTGGCAAATAAATGGAATGTAAAGGGTCAAACCATGGAATTGAAATTATTTGTTAATTTATTTGTGTTTTCTAGGTAAGATGGGATAAAAATTGGAGAGAAAAAATGTGAATGGTTAAGAAGTGCTATTGGAAATTGTGTAAATTAAATTTGGATAATGAAGAAAATTTAAATGATGGCCGAACACACCCTTAATTTATGTGTTCCTTGAATTGTTCTAACATCTTTTGCTTTTTCAATCTTATGATATTTATATTTATTGCTATCTTTTTTCCTTTTCATATTCTATCTAAAATTTCTCATTTTCCTATTTTTAAATCTAAGGATAATTTTTTTATCTTTTTAAATTTATTATTATCAAAGGTTACTTTTAATCCATAATCATCTATTCCTTTATACTCTTATATATTGTTTTCTATTTCTTTTATTTCTTTATTCGGATTCTGATTCATTATCTTCTGAATTTGTTTCATTTATATCGATTTCTTGATCATAATATTCTTCAATATCAGATGTTTCACTTAATTCCCTTTTTATTTTTAGATATTCTTTTTATAATATTTTAACTTTCTTCTTATTTCAATCTGAGCTTATAAGTTTATTTCTCTAAGATTCCAATGTTTACATTAGCTTTTAACTGTTTTATAATGTTAAGTTTTCTATTTTTTATTTGGACAATATTTTCTTTTATAATACCTTCTCCTAGGGTTTGCATTTTTTTTTTTTTTCAAGTTTCTGAATTTTATGAACTTTTTATTTTTATATTTTCTCTTTGTATTTCTTCTTTCAGGATTACATCCTCATTGTATGGATTTTTCCATATCTTAACAACATATTCTAGTTAATTTTTTTGACTCTTTCAATAATTGTCTTTGTTGACATATGTATGCAAGTCTTTCAAATAGAAATTTCATCATTGATCCCAAAGTTCTAGGTGTTTCAGGTTATCTCTAACAAAATTTTCAATTTTTATTTTAAAATATATTCCGCATGAACCTGGTAATTTTTTACAATACATATTTTTGTATACTTCTTGATTTGCATTACTATAAAATTGAACATAATAGTAATCTTTTAATTCATGAGTATATTCTTTGATTTTACATGTATCACGTATTGTTAAATTTCTCAATTTCATTCTAGCACTATCTTTTTCTAATCTTACTTCTCCTTCAACATTTCTTATCCAGTTTTCTCCTAAAAATTCACCAGCAATATATTCTACTAACATTTCTATGCCTTCGCTATCTGATTTTATTATTTCTGTTTGTACATTTCTTTTTATTAATGTTTTTGTATCACTACTCATTCTTTCCCACCAATTTCTAACATTTCTTTCAAAATATGCTGTTAAGAAATTTATCCTTCTCTCAATACTTTCCCATGTATCTTTTTTATAAAAAGAAAAGTATCATTGAACCTGCTCAAGTTAATAAGGCTTTCTTAGTATCTATTTTACAATCTAAATCTAATTTTGTTCCTTCATGATTAATAGATTTATCATAATTATCATTTGGTTCAAATTTATCTATCTATTTATTTTCTTGGGGTAGTCGTCTATCTCTAATCATTTAGTAACATTGTCTATATGATTTATTATATAGAGTTGCATAACTTTATTACATAGAGTTGCATAACTTTCATATGAATTTGGTAATTCTTGTTTAGAACTTCTTATTGGAGCTGGATTTGGTGCTCCTCCAGCATTCATTAAAACTTCATAATTACTTAAATTATCTAATCTTAATTGATCAAAATTTTCTATAAGCAAGTCTAGTTCTTCATTATTTTGTTTTTCTTAAGTTTTTCTTCAACTTTTATTTTCCTAATGTTTTTTCTATGAATTTTTGTAATTCTAATTCCTCTACTAGTATCTTTGGTAATATATTTTTAACTTCTTGAACATCACTTATTATTATTAATGATTTTATTAATATTTTTAGATCTTCAATATATTCACTCATCGACATTTAGACTATTGGTTTAGTTTGGATTTTTTGTATTTTAAATAGTTTGTCATACATATCATCTATTTTTGTTTCTAATTTTTAAATTCTTTCTTCTATCGATATAATTCTTTCATTATCCTCTTTCCTTATTTTTTCATTTAATGTTTCTATTTTTCTATGATCATTCCAATTATATCTTGGGGTATTATTTCTCCAAACTTTCTTTGGAATTCTTTTAGTACATCTTCATTTATGTTTTTGACATATCATATGCCCTTTAATTCTATAAATTGTATTGTCAATTTATTTTGAATACTTTGTAATTTTTTCTTGACATTTTTGTCCTGAATATTTAATTGTTATAATTCTTCAATGCCTGATTTATTTTGTGGATTTATGTTTTTAAATGTTTGCCAAAAAAAAAATACTTATCCAGTTTAATTGCATGTTGAAAAATCCATCAGATTCTTCCCCTGAGCCTAATGGTTGAAATATAGTTGTATTGACTCTTCTTATTTGATAAAATCATATTGGAAGGTTATGCCTCTGTTCTCTTTACTGTTTTGAGGTCGTTTTCTATTTTTATTTTCGAAAAAGCTAAAAACGCGTTCTCTTTACCATTTTCGAAAACGCATTTTGGAAAAAAAAAAAAAAATTGTACACAAAACGCTCAAAACCTCGTTTTGGACGTTTTGTGTGTATTTCGACAAAAAATGTTCAAAACGCAGAAAATGCGTTTTGGGATTTTTTTTTTTTTTTTTTTTTTAAAAAAAATTATCTTAACTTAGAACTAAGCCTAAATTATTTTATTTTATTTTTTTTTTTTTTTTTTTTTTTTTTTTTTTGAGAATTATCCTAACTGGGAACTAAGTTTAAATAAAGTTTTATTGAATTCAATATCAACATTACAAAAAAAAAAAAAAATTAAGTGAGAATTCTTGTTATTATATTTCAAAAAATGCACTGATAAATGGACTCTGGTGGTTTTGAAAGAACTTGCATTTTCTGAATTTTTATAGAAGTAGAGCTTTTTCAAATCTCGAACCTGACCAAACTGCGTTAATATAGACTCTTAATGCTCACATTAGTGTGTTGCATGTAACCATATTTTCAGTGTATTGTGAAAGGAAATTTGAGTTTAAATTAGTAGTATTCTGCAAGCAAATTAATTAAAAATAGTTTAAGTAATATTCTGCAAAATTTCAAACAGAACGTATTTTCCAGCTTTTCATTTTCAAAAACAGTTTTCAGAAATGACAAACCAAACGCGTTTTCAACAAATTTGAAAACAAAAATGAAAACAGGAAACACAAAACATTTTCGAAAATGAAAATACAAAATAAAATACAAACAGAACGCCACCTAAGATTTTCTATTATTTGTTTTTTGAATTTTATTTCTAGAAATTCTTTCATTAGTATCCTCCTTGCATATGCTCTATTTCTAGAATAAGTTCTGATTCATATTTTACTTCTTTATATGTCATTATTTGATATTCACAAAATTCTTCTATTGATTTCATCATTAATTTTCTTTGTTGTGTTTTAAAGTATTTTCCATAACTTTTTATTTTTTCGGTATTATCATATATTTCTTTATCAGTGTTTTTCAAGAATGATTTGTACTTTGGGTAATTGTTTCAAGTTTTCATTAAAATATTCTTTCTTTTTTCTAATGAGTTTAATCTTAGAATTTCTACTCTCTTTATATTTCCTTATTCTCTAATCATATCCATTAAATTTCATCTTTGTTCAATTATTAAATCTAATTTTTCATTCATTTTGCATCTACATATTTGACTAATAAAAGGTGATAACCCATTTCTATAATTCTTATATAATTCTTAAAAAATATCTTTAAAGAGTCTCTCCAGCTAAAATATCAACATATTTTGAGCACAACTGAACCGTTACAAAAAAATCTAAAGTACATTAAATAGGATTTGATTATATAGTATAAAAGTGATTTAAGACTTTTAGAACTCCAAAAATCTCAATGTCAAAATCAGTGTCTGGCTTGTGTTTTTGGGTACCCCTGTGCGAATATTAAATAAGTATCCCCATTTTTTATTATTTATAAAATATGCGTATAGAAAAAAAAAATAAACTATTTATATAAACTTACTATAAATAAAAATGCCACATAACAAAAATATAGTTTTCAATATTTTTTTTATATCGTTTTCATGTCATGAAGAAAATGTACAACTACAAAGCTAAATTTATGCCTTATAGAATCTTCAAAACATCCAAAAACTCAGGCCCCGTTCTCTTTGCTGTTTTGAGCCCGTTTTGAGTTTTCGATTTTTGGAAATATCGAAAACGCGTTCACTTTGCCCATTTTCAGAAACACGTTTTCCAAAACACCAAAAAAAAAAAATACAAAGGAAACTCAAAACGATTTTATTGCGTTTTGGATATTTTGTGTTAAAAAGTCCAAAAAGACCAAAACACGCGTTTTGGATTTTATTTTTTTTTTAAAATGTGAGATACTTCCTTCACTTGGAATTCTTATATTATTTTGTCATTATATATCCATGTTAAGATTTTTTTTTTTTTTTTTTTTTGTAATTTTTTTATTTATTATTATTATTTTTTTTTTTAAATGTGAGACACTTCCTTCACTTGAAGTTCTTATGTTATTTTGTCATTATATATAGATCCATGTTAAGATGTTTTTTTTTGTAAATTATTTTTATTTTTACTTTTTATAAAAGTGAGACACTTCCTACACTTGAAATTTTTATGTTATTTTGTCATTATATATATAGATCAATGTTAAATTTTTTTTTTCTTGTAATTTTTTTTTTCTTTTATTTTATTATTATTATTATTATTTTATTTTTTATTTTTTTTTTGGTAAAAGTAAGACACTTCCTTCATTTGAAGTTCTTATATTATTTTGCTATTATATAGATCCATGTTAAGATTTTTTTTTTTTGTAATTTTTTTTTTTAAATGTGAGACACTTCCTTCACTTGAAATTCTTATATTATTTTGTCATTATATATAGATCCATGTTAAGATTTTATTGGTATGAGGTTAAATTTTTGTTTAGCTGAAACAATATTAATGATGAATTTATTGACATAGAGAACTAACTGATTTATTAACATTAAAATTAATGTAATTCAACAAATCAACCATTTTTTACATATAAAATATCACAAAATAAATATATCAAAAAATTACAAAGTAAACGCATTTTTCAGTTTTCCAAAATCACAAAGAGAACATGTTTTAAGCAATCCCAAAACAAACAACCAAAATCCAAAATTCAAAACAAAATCCAAAATCGAAACACAAATAGAACGATCCCTCATACTTTCTTAAGAAAGCGTCATCCAAATCACTAATATCTTTGATAGCCAATATGAGTTGACCTGAAAAAGAAAGAAAACAACTCAAACAATATCATATGTAAGTCTTCAAATACAACAAATCATTTAAAATTAGTTCTTCTTGCATCACTTAAATCATTTATACCATCATTTTTATCATTTTCATCATGTATTTCATTTGTATCACCTACAAAATTTGTTTCATCGTGACCATCTTCATTATTATTATTTTCATTGAGTCCAAATTCTTCCTCACAATTTAGTTGTTGGTCATTAGCTAAATCTTCCGTTGGTGTGTCAATTATAGTGTCTTTATCTTGCAATTATCTAACCACGAATCTATCAAGAGCACTTTTTTGAGATTGTATTAACTCTTCACATTTTCTTTTTTTTCTTTCGTTTATCACATTCAGATAATTGTTTTCTAGAAAACATTTTAATCTTTTTATCGCAAACAAAAAACAAACGAAAGAGAAGATAAATATTATTAGAAAAATATAACCTGGTTTAGAAATGAGTAATAAGAGAATCTGAACCGAGCACTTCATTGAATGAAGTCAACGAACCAAGCCCACTGGCACTGTACACAATTTGAACCGCAATTGAAAATCTGGGATTTGGGTTCAACATCGATATATCAAAATTTAGCAGCAACATTCAACAAGTCTAAATTCATCACTCATCAAGGGTGAAAGAAATCTAACATTTTACCTGCAGAGTCACGTGATGAAGGCAGAAGCATAGTCGCGACGATGAAGGGTTTTACCGTTTTGAAACTTGGAAGACAGACAGTTTAATGAGACCGAGCTGAGCAATGAATCCGGAATTTTCTTGTAACGAAGACAGTGGCGCGGACGCAATGAGCAAATTTTTTATTTCTAGAAAGTGGAATCTGGCTTCTATTCTCGGGAGGTTTGATTTACATAGGAAATTGGATTGTTTTGGAATATAGGGAGTCTCAATCTACCGTCTGGGAGTAGGTTTTTGATTTACAATAGGGGGAGGGGTGAAAAAAAAAATGAAATGAAAATTCAAGAAAATTTTAGAGTTGATCCGCCCCTTTGCTATCCATGTACTGGTATTAAAAAAAATCTTAAAAAATTTTTTTTTTAAATAATATGTTTTAATATATTTTTCAATTTTGAGGCCCCCCAAAATTATAGTGCCCTGTTCGTCGCACCTCTCGCACGGCTTTGGGCTGCCTCTGGTCTAAATTACTCGAATAACATCGTCGATCAAGCGGCGATCAAGTAGTAAGAGCGGGATTCAAGCGGTTTTCTGTCGACTATTTTTCCTTGTTCGGTTGTTCCCTTCATTTTTACCTCCTTTGACCCAAATATCCAACTTTGACATTATGAATTTTTTTTTTTATTTATTTAACAACTCAAAACCCATCTTTTGTCAACGGGGGGGTTGCCAATATACAAAATTAAAATCTAACAAGAGAATTAAAATCTAAAAATATGATGGTATTAATCACATAATGAACTCGAGATGTCAACCACGACATCTTTATACTTGGCTTTGTTGGCTATGGTTTAGATGACTCAAAATGTAATGATTTACTTGTTATTTGACAAATTGCATCTGCAAAATTACATGGTTATGGTGGTACATTAATCACATGTTGAACATACAATATTGTCTTTCATGAATTATTTGTTGTTTGACAAATTGCAATCCTAATTTATGTGATTAAAATGTTTTCTTATTAAATTGTTAATTGAGAAATTAAATTTAATATTGAAAAGTAAATTAAAGATTTATAGTTAATTCTTCAAGTTGAATATGTAGACCAACAACACAAGATTGATTCCAAAATATGAATATGAATATATAGAATTAAATAGGGAAAAGGTTCAAAATATGACGCATTTGACATCAAGTCATGGAGTTTCGAACAGTAAATGAATGAAGTCAAGAAGCCACAGGTGGAAAATCTCATAGATTCCCTTCACCAAGTCATCGCTATCATCTTTGGTGGCTAAGGGCAATTTTCTTTCTTGCCTTGCTCTATGTAGTGAGAACTGAGAAAGGTAGACAATTACCACACTTTTATATTATATATATATATATATATATATATATTAGTAGTAAAGTTGCTCAAGGCCAGAAAATTTTCATACATACAATATCTTCCTTCGTCTACTCTTAACTCTATATATTATATACTGAGCCTGAGCCTGAGCCTGAGCCTGAGCCTGAGCCCATGTCTCCATCCATATTATCCCTAGTAACTAATAGTAATAGGTGATTACTTTAATATTATTTTATTTGTAATGTAAAATAATAATAAAACTTGCCATCAGAAATCGGTTATGGACGTTTGCCCATGATCATCTATAGATATTCATTTCTTACATACAGATACAGATACAGATAAATTCAATTCAACTAATTTCGATTTACTTCAAGTTTAACCAGACATGTATACTGCGATAAAGATTTAAGTCCCCTTTTCTGAATTTTACTTGTATATTTATTTATACTAACTCTTTTCTTTTTATGTATAGAAGAAGATATAAATACTAAATATTATTATATACAATAAAGGAAGCCAAATTCACGAAAAAAAAAACAAGTAATCTACCAATACATAACTTACACTTCACCGTACAAGAAGAGCTTGTGCAATGTGCCTTGAGCTGTGATTTGATTTTTACTCCCTTTTCCAAGTGAACCTTCCGACTCCAAAAGGAATTCAAGGTGTAGAATTTACAGAGATCTCTTGGGGAAAAGGTGCGCTTGGCTGATTCACATTCGAAGGAATGACAAGGCGCTGCAATGGCTTTAGAGCCATGGCAAGCTGTGCAAACGAAGGACGCAGACTGGGATCACTGGGAACGAACCCCCCTTCAGGTAGTTAGCCTTGAGAGAAAACATATAACAATGGAATATTGATAAAAGCAGCAGGAAATGTAGATAACTTACGTTTGCCAACATTCCCATATTATTCGTGCCACCAAGGGATCGACTTCCTTGGGGATGTCAAGACGGCGATTTTGAAAACCCACTGCACCTACTACTTGCATTGGGTTCATTCCACTCCAGGGCAACTTCAAAGTTGCAAGTTCCCACAATATCACACCAAAACTATATACATCACACCTGTCAAAGTCGAATACAAATTCAAAACGGATTGGCTACAAGCTCAAATCTAAGCTTCATAAAAGCCATGCAGGGAACGACTAATACATTAGCCAACAAAAGGAGATTTGTACTCCCTCAGGTTTCTGTTTAAGTTTGGCATTCCTTGGATATTATATGAACGATTAAACACTGAAAATGCCTTTACTCAACATGTGACACGCAAAAGTAACAAGCAAGTAGGTAGAGACAGAAGTTGGACATTCTATATTCTGGCTGTGATGTGTAGTGAGTTCAAATACTCTTGGCATAGCATTGGTATTTGCTAAAGCTTCTAGCTTCTCATGGGATATCTTTCACATTAACAGAGGATCTATATGGTTGAGTCGAAAATTTAAATCTATTTCCCATTTCAGCCTACTCTTGATGAGACCATCTTGTCCTCCATTCTATTTTCTCTCTACAAATAAAAATCTCTTTACCTACCTAAGGGAGGGGGAGGGGGGTTTATGAATTTTTGAATCTAAAACTTGGTAGATGTGTAAATACTAAAATGAAAAGAAAATAAAGGAAATAAAGTAAACACAACTTAGAAATACAGAAAAATACCAAAGCAGCAGAAAGACATAAAGCAATTTAACTCACTTCTCATTTGAAAGTTCATTTCGGAGAACTTCTGGAGCCATCCATTCAGGCTATCAAGGCAAATACTAGTTTGTTAGAAAATTACAGAAAGGCACAAAAATAAAAATTGAAAAAACTGGAAATCATATCTAGTAATAGGAGCATACACTATTTTCTAATCACAAGTTTAAAACTCACCGTTCCTCCAGTTGACTTGGATGACAAAAAAGTGTTGTGCTTCAGGCGTGACAATCCGAAGTCACCCACCTGCATTTTCACAAGTTATAAAACTAAAACATTGAATTCAGCAAAGTAATCATTAGCTAGCCAAGACCTAAACAAAAATGTCATTTAATATCGACTTATTTTTCTGTTAAAAATAATAATCTACTGATGAATGTCTTTTGGAACTCAAAGTCAAATATGCAACCATTTCAAATGTCTTGATGTTTTAGGCACACTTTGATACTCTCGCCCAAGCACATGACCAATCATTTTGGAAAAATATCATATATAATCACATTCAAACTCAATTCTTATGGATTGACGAAGTAAGGATGCCAGACTACAAAATTCAAGTAACAGATACCTTAACATTCCAACTCTTATCTACCAAGAGATTTGGCGACTTCAGATCTCGATGAACTATTGTAGGTTTGCTAGTGTGTAAGCAGTTCATGCCCCTCGCCTGCAATATCACCAGAATTTAAGATAAACAAATACATACAAATCGAATCATGTCCAAACCAAAAATCTAAGATTGCTGCTCATACCACATCAAGTGCCATTTTAATTCTACGTTTTTCATCAATTTGACAATGAGGACGATGAATAATCCGATACAAGCTTCCTCTGGAGAACCAAAATGCTCACACCAGTTAATATTTCGACAAGAATTGGGGAATAGCCAAATAGATTTTATGTAACTCATAAAAACAAATAAAAATGACACGTAATTGAGATTAATCAAAGTGGCAAATTTGAAATACATGAAAACATTCAATAACTTGAATTTAGATGGATTGATTTTAGTCACAGACAATCTACTATATTTATAATAGAAGGAAAAGAATCATAATCCTACTACTATATGAATTCCTAGTAGAACTAAAATATAAAACTAATTAGAAAACAAGTTAAAATTGATTTTCTATTTATGGTTGGACTTCTATTTCAACTGTATCAATGAAAGCAATTTCAAGGGATTAGCTGATATCTATTAAGACTTACTGAAGTTCCACAAAAGATGAAGGATTTCAATCATTATGGAAAAGTAAACAACAATATCCTGGTGGCTGTGTGAACATGTAATAATTGATATAGCTAATCCAATTGATATGATCCAAAGCCCGATATAGTTTAAAAAGACGGAATTAAGTATTGAGACGGTTTTCCTTCATGAGGCGAGGCGTAAGCCTCGAGACGTATTGAGGCGTAAGCCTCACAAATAACCGAAAATTCAATAAAAAAATTATAATATATAACACAAAATACAATAAACTAGCATATAATTAATTGGATATATAGCACATAGTGGACATAAATTCCAAATAAGTCCATTTGTAATAATATTAAAATATTTTTTAAATTATTTTTACATTTTTAAAGTATTTTTATTTTTATTTTTGTTGCCTTTAAAATATTTTTATTTAATTTTTAAAATTTATTTTTATTTTTGTAATGTAAATGCAATTACTTCATATATATTTTTACATAAATAAATATTCAATTACCTCCTGTGTGTATATATATGTGAGAGAGAGAGAGAGAGAGAGAGAGAGAGAGTGTGTGTGTGTGTGTGTGTGTGTGTATTATGTATACAGATTTGGGCCTTAATTTGATAAAAGGTCTGTCCAAGAGACCAATCCATTTATTACCCCTGTGACTAGCCCACCCACCTCTTATTGTGTGTAATAACTAATAACCCTATAACACAGACAAAGCAATCACTATTTACGTAGCAAAAAAGGGACAAATGCAACGACATCTTCTTTCTCCGCAGCTCCTCCGACAGTTCTTTCTCCACAACTCCTCCGACGAAGCTTCTTCGACACTACAATGCTACTCCTAGGTAAGAAAACTCTTTCTTTCTTCTTCTGCTGAAGGCGGGCGCCTCATGCCTCTTGAGGCACTGGCTCTGAGGCGTGCGGCTCAAGTGTTGAGGCTTAAGCCTCAGTTTTTTTGCCTCAAAAGTGCAGTCTCGAGGCATAACCCTTGCACCTCACTTTGAGGAGCGCCTTAAGGCGCAATTCCGTTCCGCCTTTTTAAACCATGGAGTCCAAATACAAGTATTAAAACAACAAAGGATGAAGACAGATTCTTGGCAACTAAAGAAGCAAATTTCATGTTGGATCCGAGTCCGGAAGGCAAGTGGATCAACTTGATTAAGGCAAAAGAAGTTCGAACCCAAATCATAGAAGCGCGCGATCGCGTAGTATAAGGAAGCTGACGATCGCGCGAAGGGGGTAAAATATATGCAGAGAAAAAAGGTCTCCATGCGATCGCGACCTGTTCTACCATGCGATCACGTGTCGCGATCGCGTGGGCATTGTCGGGGAATAGATCGCAATTTTGGCAGATTTTTTTATTTATTTTATTTCCTATTTCAATTAATTAGTTTTCTAATTTATTTCCACCCTTATTGTTATAAAAATGATTATCTTTATTAGATTCCTAATTAGATTAGGAATTGTTTTTTCAATTATATTAGGTTATTTATTTAGTTTCCTAATTAGAGTAGGATTTTATTTCTTTGCCTATATATATAAGCTTGTTCTTTGTATTATTTACAGACAATTTATGGACAACTTTGAGAGATTATTGTAAGGCTATTTTACTTTCAACAACTTATTCTTCATTGAATAAAATTTGATCTTGTGAGTTTATTATTGTTTGTTCAAACTTAGGTGAGAATTAATCTTATTTGTGATCAAGAGGTCAATATATCAATTTGATTGTATTGGTTGCTTGATTTGATTGATTTTAATTGGATCCATAAATCGTGATTCTTTTGGCGTTCTTGGGTTGAGTCAATCTTTTGTGGGTTGCGTAGTTACAATTGCTACGTGGTTGGTATTAGAGCTTAGGTTCCAAAAAAATCAAGGTTATATCTTTTTTTTTTATCCAGTTTAATTCCATGTATTTATCATAGAGTCCGCATGAGAATTATCCATATCTTGTTGTTGAGTCTTTTTTTCTTGGGTTTTCTCGTTTCTTCTTGATCTTCGTGCCAGTAAAATTTTCTAGTTTTTTATCCATAAAAAATTCCAACAAAATTTCAAAGTGTTTATTTTATTCCATTTTTATCCGAATTCAATTCCGTTTATTTCAGTGCACTCATAGTCGAATTTCAGATTTATTTAAAAATATATATATTTTTTATTTTCTTTATTAATTCCTGAAAAAAAATCAAAATTTTTAAATTCAAGAACCGCTTTCTTGGATTTCTTTAATTCTTGACATTCTTGAAAAAAAATTTCTTCCGTTAATTTTTCGAGCAAGAAAATAAATTCTTTCTTGCTAATTGGTGTCTAGATCATCTATTATTGAGTTTTCTTGAATTGCCACCTAAGGGATGGATTATGATCCGAGTTCGTTGTTCCAAACTAGAAGTTATGTGAGTCAAAAGCTGTGCAATTTGGCAATTGATAGAGAGTGCTTCACTAATTTTGCTAATATCACCATGATTGAAAAATTGGGATTATCTCTAATACCGCGCAGTAGACCTTATTGTGTGACGTGGATGAGGGAATTTGGGATGTTCCATGTAACCAAGCAAGTCCTAGTGACTATCACCTGTGGAAAATATATTGATGACGTATTTAGTGATGTAGTGCCTTTAAAGTCTTGTCATATTTTGCTAGGAAAATCTTGGAGTCATATGAGGGAAGCAATATATTATAAGAGTATGCACATATACATGATTCTTACGAGAGGGAAAACATTCACAGTGTATGGGTTGACACTCGAGGAAGCACTGGATGATTCGAGGAAGGTAAAAAAGGAGAGAGAGAAAAGTTGTAGTGGGGTTGCAAGAGGAACCTCGGGATAGGGATATCGAGGAGGGGAAGTTGAAACTAGAAATAGTTGATCAAATTCCAAAATTTGAAGTAGAAGACGAAGAATTGGGTAGTGAATGAACAAGAAAATAAAATTGTGGAATAGGTGATTGAGGACGAAGGTGTGGTTGAAAATAAAAATGTGGAAGAGGTAGTTGAGACTAAAAATGTAGAAAAAATTGAAACAAAAAATTTAGAAGAGAGTATTGGAAGTGAAGAGAAGAGCCTCGTGGTTCGAAAAGAAGAGGTGGTAGTATTGTATCATGAGTACAAAGATTCATATCTTGTACTTGGTAAAACTAACATTCCCCATCTTATTTTGCTTAATTCTTTCTTGCAAGTTGATGCTCATACATGGAAGACAAAATCACACCAATCATGGCCAATCCAGCTCGTGCTTCAATACATTCGAGTTTATCAATTGAATGAGTGCAATTTGTTGATTATGTGTCATCATGGTTTAAAAAGGCGAGGCGCGCCTCACTTTGAGGCGCAAGGATTGTGCCTTAAGGTGGCAATTCAGAGGTGAAAACGTTGAGGCTACAGCCTCAAAACCTAAGGCGTACGCCTCAAATCCTGCACCTCACAAGGCATGAGGCGTGCGCCTCCAAAAAGAAGAAGAAGAAATGGAGATTTAGGAGCTGACTGACCTACGTTGGAGGAGCTGCGTCAAAAATAGTGTTGGAGAAGTGGTCGTCGAAGAAGAAAGGCCCGAAGAAACCCAGCGAAGGAGGAGCTACGTGACTGGGGAACTGGGGTAGTCTCTGTGTGATGTATTATTGTATAATTAGGGTTAGATCCTTATTGGAGGTGAGGTCACTAAGGTGGGTCGGCTGGGTAATTAATGGGCTCAGTCCATATAATATGAAATAACCCATAATATGAAGTAAATATTATTATATAAATAAATTTTGTGTATATAAATTCTGTATATATAATATATGAAGTAAATAATATATAAATAAATTCTATGTATCTGTATATAATATATAAAAATAAAAATTGTTTCACATTACAAATATAAAAAAAAAATTTAAAAATTAAATTAAAATATTTTTAAAACCCCAAAAAAAAAATTATTTTTAAACTATAAAAATTAAAAATACAAAAATAAAAAAAATAATTATTTACACTTTAAAAATTGAATCAAAAATTAAAAATAAATTTAAAAAATATTTTAAAATTATTACAAATTGATTTATTTGCTATTTATGTTCACCATTTTGTATTTTGTGTTTTTTGTATTATTTTATAATTTTTTGACTGAATGTTTTGATTTTTTGTGAGGCTTATGCCTCGCCTCACGAAGAAAAACCGTATCGGTACTTAGTTCCGCCTTTTTAAACTATGTGTGTCATAGAAGCAAGAATTTTCCTTTTGATCCAGGCGGTGCGCTAAAACACCATGAACCAAAGTACCAAACTATGATTCGGAACGAATCATCCTGAAGGAGGGAATGAAGACACATTTTTGGCAACTAAAGAAACAAGTTTCATGTTGGATCCGAGTCCGGAAGGCAAGTGGATCAACTTGATTAAGGCAGAAGAAGTTTGAGCCCAAATCAAAGAAAAGCGCGATCGTGCAGTATAAGTAAGCCGACGATTGCGCGAAAGGGGTAAAATATAGGCAAAGAAAAAAGGTCTCCACGCAATCGCGACCTGTTCTACCATGCGATCGCGTGGGCATTGTCAAGGGATCTGATCGCAATTTTGAGGACTTTTTATTTATTTATTTTATTTTCTTTTTCAATTAATTAGTTTCCTAATTTATTTCCACCCTATCTTTATTAGATTCCTAATTAGATTAGGAATTGTTTTTTCAATTAGATTAGGTTATTTATTTAGTTTCCTAATTAGATTAGGATTTTATTTCTTTGCATATATATATAGACTTGTTCTTTGTATTATTTACAGACAATTTATAGACAACTTTGAGAGATTATTGTAGGGCTATTTTGCTTTCAACAACTTATTCTTCATTGAATAAAATTCGAACTTGCGAGTTTATTCTTGTTTGTTCAAACTTGGGTGAGAATTAATCTTATTTGTGATCAAGAGGTCAATATATCAATTTGATTGTATTGATTGCTTGATTCAATTGATTTTAATTCGATCCATAAATTGTGATTCTTTTGGCCTTCTTAGGTTGAGTCAATCTTTTGTGGGTTGCGTAGCTACAATTGTTACGTGGTTTGCATCACCAGTTCAGTGAGAAAGAGAAAGAGCTAGTAGGAGAGTCGAGAGATAGAAGATAAGGTTGGATTAGGATAGACCAAGTTGAAGACGAATCAAGGAACTCAAGAAAAATCAAGCTATCACATCTGCAGTCCGAGGCATCAAACTGAAAAAATAAAGTAATGTTTACAAAAAGTATTAAAAAGGAGCAGAAATATACACATCAGGTCTAAAAGGCTTCAACTGTACCAACAGTTTTTGCCTGGGAAACGATTTGAAGAAATACTATATGTTGGTAACTCTGATAAGAGGTTGCAATTTTCTAGAGATATAAGCTATAAAACCTGGTCTCTCAGGTAGACAGATCAACTAAATATGCAAAGTTCTGGACTCTGGTCTTTTTTTTATCAAGGGGGCTAAGGATGAAGCTATTTTCTCTTACAACGTCACAGATATATAAATAAATGTAGACTATGTTTAGGAGCGAGATTTTCCACAGTACCAGAAATAGAAGGATAATATGGGATGCGCTGATCCTTGCCTCTAACGTTGCATAAGAGAGAGCAAAGAGATCCGTTAATGAAGCAATATTTATAAACAGCAATCGTGTTGGCCATTTTTCTTATTTAGGGAAGCTTTTCCAACTACAATCCCTAAAAGGTGTCTCTTGGGAGAAATTTCCATGTATTAAATGACATATTTCTGTATCTTGGTGCAATATTGATGAAGCTACATTGACCATAGAAGGAATGCTTCAGACAGTGCATAATCACAGTAACGTGACTTACGACACTAAACCACAACGAGCATCAGTCTCTCCACTGGCATTTATCCTAGAGGTGTCAAGACGGACGGGCCGACCAGACCCGTGAAAACCGGCCCGGATTGACCCGGGACCGCGGGCTGACCCATGACCCGTGCGGGAGGTTCACGGGTCAAGAAGTTGTGAACCGCGGGTTTTGCGGGTCAAACCTTCACGAGTCACGGTTAACCCGCTGGCCCGTAAAAAATAAATAAATAAATAAACTGTATTTATTAAATATGGTAATATTGAAAATCTCTCTTCTTCTAGAAACTCTAATACAACTTTTAAAGTAAAATCTTATTTTTTCCTCCCTAATATCTAAAAAAATAATGTTTTTTGATAATAGTAATTAGAAATACATTTATCATTTAATTGTTATTTGTTTATATTTTATTTAAATTTGCAAATTTAGAAGTAATTCATATAACATAAACTATAATTTTAAATTCAATGTAAATATTTTATGGTATAAATATGAATTTATCATTTTAATCATTTTGTATTTAGAAACTTGACAAAAAATTTGCTATAAATATGAAAAATCTATGTTTTTATTCATACGGGCTAAATCAGAACAAACCGCGACCCACATGAGCTCGACCCGCATGGGCCAGCGGGCGGGTCTGGGTTGTAGTTCAAAATTTGCGGACTGACCCGTAACCCGCAGTGGGCGGGTTTTTTTCAAGCGGGCCGTTACCGGGCTTTTTATTGACGGTCGACCCGGCCCGGACCACCCGGATTGACACCTCTAATTTATCCCCTATCATTAGGTTTAATGAGCCTCTAGTATTTTTAAATGAATCTATGCCAGCAGTCACTATTAATTCATATAATCCGAAAAGACGGGCCAACACAGATTTCTATCAGAATAACACAAAGATCAGTTCCACGACCCACTTGCAACTTCTTGGCCAAAAATGGACCAACTCGTTTTTGGCTTTACACCAATCCAAGTACCACTCTCATATGATAGTTGGAAAACTACACATTTATATAACAAATCTGAAGAGTGAGTCAGACTGCTGTACAATGGTAAACAATCAACTTGAAATGCTTCCACCAATATTTCCCTGGAAACTTGCCCAATGTGGTACCGTTGTTGCTCATTTAAACATGCTTGTTAAGGGCAATTAAAAACTGCATTTATGACAAGACTCCCATAACAGGGTATCAGGGTTATGTTTGTAAAACTTCAATAAGCAATAAATAACGGGAATTGTAACCTTCAGAAACCTCGCATCTGATAACAAAGTGTTCCATGCAGTGGCGGACCCATGCTTAGCCGAGTGCAGGCATATGCCTGCACTCAAATTCTGTCCAGCCCTTTTTTTTTTTTTGGTGAAATAGACCAATTTTGCCTACACTGATTCTTTATGTCAGCCCTTTAAACTTTAAAACCCATTTAATCTAAAAGAACAATTGAAATGGACTAAATAATTGGCTCAATTTTAATTTAACTAAATTTGTAATTTAATTCTCACTCAAAGTTCCAAACGTGAAATGTGAAAGCTGAAATTCAAAATCGTGATTATACCACCTCCGCAACCCCAGGCCTTAGGCTTTGGCCCTATTTGTTCAAAAAAAATATTTCGGGGACGGACCCCCGGAAGGTCCACCACTGCCTACACTGAACAAAAATCCTGGGTCCGTCCCTGGTTCCATGTTAAATAGAAATAACATGCTTTCATCCAACAAAATTATTCCAAAGTTAACAAAATCAATTCATAAACTGCAATGTTCAGCTAACAAATTATTTCCAAATATTACTTTTTAAGCATAGCGCACCTCAAATGAAAGAAACAACAAAACATTTAGAAAACACATACCTTGGTAGGAACTCCGTGACAATAGAAAGATTTGGTGGACGAGTTACTGCACCCATAAAAAGTACTACATTTGTATGGCGTAAATTACGCATGATTAACACCTACAACAGTGCAACAGTAATTACTCATCCGTTGCATAAGTATTAGATTTATATATAGATTAACATTTACATTTTTCTAATTGTAACAGAAAGGCATGTTTGCAGAAAGTTTCAGCAGCCTGCAAATATACAGATGAATGAAGAAAACAATTCAACTTTCAAGGTAAAAAAATTGAAGGAAATTCAGCTCTTAGTCAGAGCATCATGCACGCCACCTAGCTCCCTTCTTTGCTTGGTACCATTCCCCAATGGTCCTGCACTTGAAGGGAGGAAAAGACTCATTCTTTGGGTCAGCTTTCCTTGGGCTCCTTCTTGGAATACTCCCTGAGGAGCAGCCTCTATAATGAGATGGAAAAAACCTCCTTGAGGTTTCTATTCCAAATATCTTTCTTTTCAAGCTTAGAACTATCGCTTGGATCCCTTCCCAAGGGTTCCTTTGCTTGTTAAGAGTTATTTATAATCAAGCTTGTGGAGGTGTTTACAGTGTAATAATCAAAATTAAAGTACAAATATTACGATAGGCAACAATCATGAACCTCTAACTGAAAAGAATACCTTATAGCTAGCTTTCATTTAAATATCTCAATGAAACCAAGTTAATTTTAGTAGATACATACAGTTCAACAAAAGATTTCTCAACTCTTTTACATAGTAAGTTCACCCGTAAATAAACAAGGTAAATTCTTACCTCTCTCTTAAATTCATCCAAAGCAGCGCCTGAGAAATCCTGGTCAAGGAACTTTTTCACAGCAACCTCCTGCGCTCATAACAATCCACCAGACAGAGAACAAAATTTAAATGATAATGTCATGTAGGCAAAAATAGATGTTACTAATATATAAATAGATTAATTCTTAATAAAGACAAGCAAAAATACCAAGTACAGTACTAAAAGAATAAACAGAAATTAATACACACCATAAGTGAACAAGCAAAAATACACTTTAAAGATGCTTACAAGACTAGCAAGCAGAAAAGAAATTGAAGGATGAAAAAGCACAAATATTTGCACACACAAACACACCAGCAACTAGTTCAGGATATATTGGCTACCCTCAATCTGTCACTCAAACATGCATGCACATATGTACTCACAAGCACACCAACACAGAGAACAAATAATAGCACTCAGCAGGATAGACAATACAAAATTAGTGCTGATGAAGAGTGAAGACAAAAAGTAAATGGAAAGCACAAAAAC
This sequence comes from Ligustrum vulgare, assembly GCA_963555705.1. Taxonomy (NCBI): domain Eukaryota; kingdom Viridiplantae; phylum Streptophyta; class Magnoliopsida; order Lamiales; family Oleaceae; genus Ligustrum; species Ligustrum vulgare. The sequence goes on along the minus strand of OY743181.1, from coordinate 33,905,732 downwards.
TAACCAAGAAAAATAAAACCATGGTTTTACAAAAAAAGGGTTATGCCTCAATACCTTGAGGCCGCCTCGGGCTGAGGCATTGGAAAAAGGCTTCAGTACCAGTATTCTTTAAGGCCCACTCCCTCAAGGCACACGCCTAGGTAATTATGAGGCATGCTCCTCACAAATGCGTGACACCTCACTTTTTAAAACCCAAAGTTCAGATTTTTGGACACAATTTAAAAATCAATTTTACTCCTAATCTGCATGACTAATTTAATCAGATCTTTAAGGTACTAAAATCTAAATTAATTATTTGATTTGCTATAAATAATAATAAATAATTCAAATACTAAAACAAAAGGGAAAAACAAATATTTATAGATACTTTGCCTTATTTGAATTGCTATTCGTCTTTATTGATTTATTTTGTGTTTATTACATTGATACTTTAAGAATTTGTTATTTTTAAGACTTTTACATTTTGTTTAAGTAATTGCGTGTTTATTTTTATATATTTTTATTATTTTTTTGGTTCATGGTGAGATTAAACCTCAAAACGCCTTGAGACTTACACCTCACCTCACGAAGGAAAAACGTCTCAGCACCCGTTTTTGCCTTTTCAAACCATGAATAAAACAGGTAGAACACAAACTGTGACATAAAAAAGAAAACAGTCCAAGTTACTTTTCACGTGAAAGTTAATCTCTTGATGAAAGAAAATCACTCTTAAAAGAAAATCTTGACTGGCAATGTCATAGTACATATATGGCCACTAGATGGCACATACATAATACACATACTACCCTTGGTTCTAAAACCAATCAAGTTGTGGAAAACATTGAGGACCAAGTCAATTGAGCTCAAGCTAAAGGATACATGAAATGAATGTCAAGACTGATTCACAAGCTGGGTCAAACAAAAGAATAGTATCTTGAAAGACCCTGCAGGAAATGAAAATTTGAGATAACAAAGCCACAAGCCTTCTTATGGCAACAATTAAGAACTTAAATGATGGAAATAATTGAAGAATGAGAATGAGAAGTTGTGTAAAAGATCTATTCAAAACAATTTCAGACTTGTGTAATTTATCAGGGACCTCCTTATTTCAATATAGAAGACATTATTAAGTAAAAGTAAACTCTAAACCATAATCAGCTGAAACAATCATCATAAAAGAATCTGTGACATATATCTTTCTGTTCATGACATAAGTGGATCCAAGTACGTCTGTTGATTCGGCACTTCTGAATGCAAGTCAAGGCTGACCTAATACTAGATCTTATATGTAAATCCTTGAGTTGTTCGCGGAGATTTTTCTTTAGTGGCTCAATTTAGGGTAACAAGAGGAAGTAAAATGGTACAAGTTGCTTCGGAAAGAATATTTCCCTATTGCATGGTTTCAAAGAAAATTCAAAAATTGCAAATTTAAAAGATTCACTGCAGAAAACTCAGGTGTCAACCAAATAACCTTACTTTTCTATAAATAAAAAAATTCAAAATTCATTGAACTTAGGGTAGGAAACAGATAAAAAAAAAAATTTGCCCAAATTATTCTAATAGTTTATATTCACACAATAACTTAATCATTTTCTTTATGAAATTGAGTGGACAAACTGTGAGAACCACTTACAATGCCATTCCAATCAGCATGGTAGACCTCTCCATATGAACCTGCAAACACATTTTACATAACCATAAGATATAGGGTAAGATATAACGATAGGACATAATTAACTCCTCTGAGGAAAAAGAGACTGCTAGAAGCTTCGATCTCTGAAAAGAGAGAGAGAGATTAATGGTCATCAGTGAGCATAAAAAACTTCATGCCAAGAATAAGCTTATATGACTCATCAAGTAAAGCAAGTTCTCTAATAACATATACTAGAGAGCATTGATAGTTCCATGGTTAGGAAATTTAAGCATGAACAAAAACCAATTGAAGCGTAAAACAAGCAGGTGCAGGTTCTACCTAGTCCAATTCTTTCACCAATAACAAGATCCTCCCAAGGAATTTCACATTCACCAACATCATCGATCACTGGATTAACATGACTCGGAGCTATATCAAGTGAAGAGTTGTCATTTTCTGGGTCCTTCTGTTTCAAATTATAGCTGCCTTGTATATTCTGTTCATGGTCATGCAGCCTGGTGACATTCTTTATGTGATCATTTGTAATATCAGGTTCCTCACTTTGCACCATGTTCCCATAAGCCTCCTGATATGTTTCCATGTGATTTTTGCTAATATCTTCCCCTTGGAACAATTGGCTAAATTTGCTTTCACCTGATTCCCTCATGGTATTGTTATCAAATGAAATACTGTCACTATTCTTTCCATAGTTATTATATGATTTCTCAGGTAACTTGTAGGTGTTAGAGGGAACCTTTTCAGTAGCAGTAGGGCTGCTAGATGCAATTAATGATACCCTATAACCACTAACCTCCTGATTGTTCTTTGGAAATAAACCATCCACAAAATTATATTCGTTTTTCTTTGGGACCTCATTGCTTGCATGGCGATTCTTCCACATCAAGGGTACAGGAGGCTCACCACTAGCGAGGTTATTTTTTCGCCGTTGCAGTTCATCAACTTTATTTGTAGGAATATTCTGAGCTGTAGCATTTCGAGAACCTTTTATTTTGAATGGATTAAGATCTGAAAAAAGATTTTTTGGGTCTTCTGCACCATGCTGACTGGATGGAACCACATTTACCTTCATTCTTAAGTCATCACCAACTGCATTGGGTCCACGAACTCCCTTGTACAAAGAAGTTCCAATTGCCAACAAGGGACCATGATCCAATTGGTTAGCAGCAAGCCTTTCATTATTAGTTCCAGAAGAGCCAACTCCATTATTTGCATTAGCATCTAAAATTAAAGGCAGCGCTTCTGTCTTTTTAGATTTTGTCCCCGGAGACAAATTATGTCGAGCAAAAGAACTCTGACCAGGTTGTGTGGAAGAACTATTGGTATCTTTAGTCATCAGAAGACCGGGAAATATGTTTAATTTTGGATTAGATGACTCAAATGGAGTATCCTTTGCACTCAGAACATCAACTGGTATTTGAGTCCCCGGAGCTCCCATGAGATCAACCAAGCACTCGCTGAATAAAAAAAAAAATTGATTTTAGATTTTGATATATAGAGATATGTAACACAACATTTAGAAGATATAATTATTCATCTAAAATTTTGGATGAGAAAAAAAGTGAAACCTACAAGATAAAGAACATTCTTTCCAAAATGAGGATTGCTTCAAAAGTAACTTTAGTCCCACGAGGAAAGTGGGGTATCCATGTAATGTACAACTGATGTTGGTACTGATAAACAGAGAAGAGGAACAGAAGATATGTATAACCAGGTGCGAGAACTACTTTCTTGAATTAGAATTGAATATTGATGAGAATAGTGGATTAAATCCATAAGCACTTTAATTAAAACTAGCAGATATGCATACTCCGACACCATACCAGTTGGGGGGGGGAGAAGATTGTTATCCATGCACAAGAGGGGTGGTTGTGGCCCATACATAAAAAAAGAGCACTAAATTAAGATATCAAGATAAACAATTTGATTACATTGGAGGGGTGAAAAAGAGTATATTTTTCTTTAGTGGCAAGAATTACTTTGATTCAGTCTTTCCTCACTACCATACCTATTTATTACTCATCTTTCTAAGAATGCCTAAAGTAGTCACCTAGGATGTTAGGTGAAATGCAAGAGATTTCTTGTGGAGCGGAACAGAGATGTTTGAAGGAACAATTTGGTAAACTTCTAGATGATTTGCAAACCAAATACTTCAATATTTTTAAGAATGGGAATTTGGTGTTTAGAAAATAGAAATACAACCCTGTTGTCAAGTGGCTGTTGCAGTTTATTGTGGAACCTGAATCTTTGGCAATTGGCACAAAATGACCAAAAGCATGCATGGTCTCAATTAAATGGGTGGGATGCTAGAATTGCAGCCAATGTCCCAAGGCTAGTCTTGGAAATTCATCTGCCAGACATACTCAATATTTTCCTCTTATTACCTTCAAAGTTCAGAGTGATTCACATCAGTTCTGGGAAGATTTGTAGCTAAGTAATACATCTCTTGTGAAGTACTCCCTAAATTATTTTGCTTTGTCATATCATGCTGCAATTTCTGATTCCAGTATTTATAGGAAAAAGACTCAATCTCTTTGAGCTTCTATTTCTTCAAAACTTTGAATGAAGGAGAAACCGCATATCTACTTCTTATAAATTTACCAATCAATTATTATTCATCTCCCTTCATAGTTTCTAGATGTCGTCTCCAGAGAGCCCTGTATTTGTACATGCAAAGCATTTATTTCTTACCTCACCCATGAAGTTATAGAATTAGCCAGAAATAAAAACTCCTTCGAAAGTGAAAGTATTTGATGATTGACAAGCACAATACTAATGATGTTCCCCGACCATGGGATTCCCTTTCTCCCAAAATGTGGACGATTTGCAGAATCAAAGTGATAATCACGTCCACTTATTCCTTGTGCTAGCACCAGATACCCACTGAGTACATAGTTTCATATTTGAGAGAACTTTATGTTATGCCGGCTACATTGAGGAGTTTCTCAAAGTTGAAATCAGAGATTTTGGTTAGAGATTGAAGGAAAGAGCACCAAGTACTAGCTATATTTTGAAAGCTCAACTAAAAATGCCGAGAAGTACAAAATTTCTATGACGAGTAAAACAGAAATGAACCTGAAATTTAGATAACAGAACAGATAAGTTGTTAATAATGGGAAGGAGATGTAATATTGGAAACTACTCACCCATTCCAGAAGCATACTTAAATTATCCATAGTTCCAGCATCCCTATGATGTAATTGTACTGTATTCTACTAAATTATTATTATTATTTATTATAATTACAGAATATCTAGACAAACCTGAGCCTTTACAAGTTACAACGAAATCTGCATGACACTATATCCTCATATTATATGAATCAATACTGATTATGTAGTATCCTGTAACCCTGTGGAATTATTCAATGTCACTTATACTTACTATTTGACAACATATACTTTTCATTTCATACATTTATTTGGAATTCTCATCTGCTCATATGTGTTTTGCAAGTACCCAATTTGAAGCAACATTACCTTTATAATACTACTTTTCTCTACTCTAATATAAATAAAAATTAGAATAAAAATTGTATTTGGTAAACCGGATAAATCATAATAGCTCCAAATCCATATATCACAGCTCATTCAGAACAGGAAAGAACACCAGCCAGGTCAAACGAACTTCAAGAGTTTGGGGACAAGTCAAAAATATGAAGCAGGATTTTTGTCACAGGGATCCGATTTTTCCCCACAAGTTACAACTTACAGAGATTGTAACATGTGGCAATGCTTGTGTAGCATCTGCAAACAAATAAATTCTTTATTTTATCTCCAATCCTCAATATAATAACACATCAAATGTGTTTCATTCAATCCTATCTAACCCGTAATGTGCTATGGTTTGTAGCAGTGTTTGTCCTCTTCATACAAATCAAACGAACCCTGTCAGCATTCCAGCGACTAGATAAGTATACTTCCAATCTATTTCCACAGATCTTCAAAAACCATTATCATTCAAAGTTTGCAAATTATTCCAGCAACTTGGATTTGAATCATATCCCTATGACAATTACTTATGCATAAACCCTTTTAATTTGTGTGGATTCAACTATAAAAGTATATACAATCAGTCTGCTTCATTCAAATCAGTGGCACAGTAAGCAGCTAAGCACTTCATAATTAATGAGCAGACCCAGGCAGGTAATGGGAAGAGATCCAACCCAATCTCTAAATTACAATAATCACTCCTGTGTGGAAGAAGAATATTATTCAACAGAAAATTCTGGGAGCATGTTCCCATATTACCTGTCATTTGGTAGCTTGATAATATTGACTGCATCATCCTCAACACCAGTGTAATGACTACCCTTCACAAGTCTACAAGGTATTCCAACGCTGTCAGCTAATACCTGGATTAAAGCAAGCAAATCGATTATAAACAGAACTATAATGAGCAAATTGAATTCTGCAAAAGTCATTTCAATAACATCAAGAAGTTCGATCATATATAGAACTTATGAAGACACTGAGCACAGAACTTAATTGAATATCCTAGTATATAATTCAATTACATCTTCAGAAGATCAAAAAAGGTAACGTGTTAGTTCTCTGAGAGAAGCATATGTAAACAAGGTCATATTCAGGTATCTCTAGTCTTAAAAAGTCTACAAGAAAAAATTTGATTATATCTGCAACAGATCCTACCTTAAAAAGCAGTGCACGGTGGCGAGAAAGACCAATTTTCAGGGACCCAATTGGCAACACAGTGGTATGAAGAGAAGTCCTCAATTCCATGCTTCTCTCTAGCCATTTTTCCAACATTATATTAGCATCCCGTACTGGCCCACCCAGGTGTTCTGTAACAAGTTCAGCTAGTCTCTGTACAAGTACACTAATCTCACTATTAGGGCAGTCTAATGCAATACAGTGTGCTATCTGCATCAACTCCACCAAAGCAGGATCTATTTTTCTGTTAACTATGACAACCTCAAAGTCAGAGTCCCCATTGTTATTTTCAAGATCTTTGAGAGATGGCATGTTCCCTCGAAATGCTTGATCTGTGGAGAGGCTATATACATCATAGAAGCCATCAACCACTCTTTCCTCAAAGTCAACAAAACTGTAATCCTGGAAAGGAAAAAAGAATAACAAAAGCATTATGCTTCCCATTTGATGGCATGTTCGAGCAAGACCAAAGAAACATCAAATAATTCAATTCTACATTCTTTTATATGGAGATTAATCCATTTGCAACCAAGATAAACACTTGCTTTGAAAGACTGCAGTGGACTTTTAATAATCCATTCACTCAGTGATCAACACAGTTAAACCAAGCAATCTTCAAATTTAACGACATAATAATAAATAAATAAATAAAAAAACCCCTCAGAATAACTGCTACACCAGATACACTAGCATGCTTGAAGATGCCTTGATCTACAGAACAAGCATAGCATGGAAAATTAGCAGGAATTCTACGCCTCGGCTATATATGTTAAAAAGCTATGTAAGGAACCTGGAGGAGTTGCGTGATTGCATTTCTGTGGCACTAGTGCAGGTAGGTGTATAAACTTCTTTATATATTTACAAAAAATATATGGTAATTATTTGGGATCACAATTCACAAGTATGAGCTCTATACACATACCTATCCAATAATTAAAATGAAAAGTTGAAGAAAGAGTAACAGTTTTACTCCAAATATCTACTACTAGCTTAGAAGTAAGAAGATCCAAATCACTTTCTTTCTTTCACAAGGGCTGGAATTTTATGAGATTTTCTCATTGAATACTCTTGAGTAATGGATGCAGTGCACAAAACCATCTTAGATGAACTAGATACAAGTAATGAGCCACTTAAGGAGAATTTTTGTGCCTTTAGTATGGTTGCTTCTCTTTTGGGGCTTCATTATGTAAGTCTAAGAAGTCACAAAATACATAGTCGGATTTTGCATATTGCAGCAAAAAGCCATTTCAATTATTTTGCTTCAACCTAGTGGAACACATTAATACAATAATAGTGAAGTATTTAGCCCAAACCCATTGTAGTGCACATAATAATAAAAAGTAATCGCACAAGAAGGATTAAAAAGCAAGCAAACCCAATAGTGGCGAGACAACAAGTCAGCAGCACCGAGGTCCAAATCATCACTGCGAAAGAGGGAGGACCGGGTCGGATCATTATCTGGGGCCGAGTTCCGATCCGAAGAGGACACGCTCAAAGCCAAAGCCAGCTGTACCTGGTATTCCTCCTCCGATGCATAATAATCCTGATGTTGCTGCTGCTGCCGATTACTAGTGCCCGTATTATTATTATTGTTTTTGCTGTTATTATTGTTGCTAGAGTCATTGCTAGTACTGGTGGCAGCGGCGGAGGTAGTGGTGGTTGAAGGAGGGGCATGGTTGTCAGAGGCGGCGGAAGGCGGAGACTGTGGTGGTGCTGCTGCTGCTGACTGCGGGATCTCGTTGGAACGGTTGGGATGGTGATGAAGTTTCTTGAAAATGTGCTTCATCTCGTCGTCTTCTCTGTTTCTCTCTGTTATTATTATCAGAAGAGGACTTTATTCTTCAACCTTCTATTTTCTTCCTTTTTTTTTTTTTTTTTTTTTTTTTTTTTTTTTTTTTTTTTCAACGCAGTGAGCAGAGGCAACTTTAAATAGCCGGGTAAACGTAACAAAATAAAATGGGAAATTTTATGTATGGTTTAAAAATTGTGAATTTAGTATTGTTGTTTGAAACCATTTTTTTTTAAGATAGATAAAGAATTGAGTTATAGAAGATTTATTTTTAAGAATGTGTTATTAAAGTAGTGAACATTTTTGAGTTTACGTATAAATTATTTTATTAATAAAAAAAATAGGTATTGAATAATGGAGTTCAAACAAGTTTGTAATGTTCAGTTGAAATTTGAAAATAAATTTTAAGAAACGAAAATCAAACATGGATTAATAGTTTGGGGTACTTACAAAATATCCGTACTTTTAGGATCATTTTGAAAAATCATGAGAAAATATAAACAAGAACGCTAATTTATTCAATAATAAATACCAATGTTTTAAAATTTGGCCCGAACATCGATTCGAAAAACGAAAAGGGTCAAAGGTTAGTGGGTCGATCCAGGGTTGACCCAAGGTCGACCCAGTACATTAAATAAAATTATCGAAAAATGAGAAATTAGACAATAGGAATTGAGAGCAACAACATTTTTTTATTTAGATTTTTCTATATTATTTTAATTATTTTTAAGACACTAAATAATTTTTTATGTAAAACTAGATTTTTTACATAAATATTAAAAACATATAAGATATAAAACATTATGACAATAATATGTTTTAATTTTAGAATTACAATTTCAAAGAAAATATAGATTAATTGTTGTTAATTACATCTATTATACTATAATTTATTTCAAAACTTTAAATATTAAAAGTATTTAACCCATAAAAATAAAAAAATTTGATTCTAAATTATTATTCTAACAATGAGTACAAATAGTTGGAGAATTTAATAAATAAAGAAGAATGAAAAAAAAAAATTCAAAATTGAGAGGTTGTTTAAAAATAAAAGAGGAAAAATAAGGATTACTTATGTTATTTTATATTTATAAAATGCTCAAGGACTACATAATATAGATAGCAATATTATGTATTCACTCTTCAATGACTCTTGAATCCCACATGCATGAGAATGAAATGGTAAGAGAGGGAACACCTTATAGAGGAAATTACACAATATACCCTTAAAATTGAACATATTTGAAAACTACTCTTTATATCCAATTATTAAAACAGTCACACACCATATTAAATACGTTCTTCAACTAAAAATCTCAAAACCCAATGGAAAACCCCGATTCCTCTTCTTCTCCTACAAACTCTATTTCCATGTCTCTAATCATAACAATCATTATGAGTAGAATGTTCACTTCATCGTTCCCTTGAAGCAGAAGAAGATCAATCAGAAGCAGATGTGCTAGGTGTGGTTGACGGGGTTACCTGTCGGTATTGCAGATCTCGGCCAAGACTTGGAAATCACTGGCGTTGAGGGTCTGAAAATTGATGTAGAAGAATGTTTAGTAGAAGTTTTTATTTGGATCATGTAAATGAAGGTGACGAGCCTAAATTAGAGGAAGATGTCGAAGATGAAGATGGCTAAGTCCAAGAATTTCCTCCTGCTGCTAGATGACGAAAAGGAGGATGACAATGACGATGGTTTTAATTAGTCATTACAGTAAGTCATCAAAGCACCCATTAGCAATTGGATTGTGGTATGTGGGGTTTATCAATATCCCCCTTTTCGGGTCTCAAAATTATTAGTTACTAGTTTTTGGTTTCTTGTTTTTTACTCCCACATAAGTGTGGCAAATGTGTGGAAAAACCTTTTCCATTAAACTACGTACCTTTTTTTTTATGAGATGGGTAATTTTTTTGGTTTCTATAGTATATCTAAATGTTCAATATTTATTGAAGCTTAGCTATGCCTTTCTTTCAACCATATAAAAAAAAAAGGAATCAGCATTTGAAACTTACAAAATTATTATTGTAACCATCCACTATGGGGAGGATAATGCTTATGAAAAGGTCAATGGTAGTGCTGAGCAATCCAAGAAAAAAATGGAAAGGCTGACAAGTGTTAAGGGAAAAACCCACTTTATGAATTTTGAAGGGATAGGTGATTTGTATAGTTTGAGTAGTAAGTGGTCAAAAGAAAAAACTAATACATAATTAGTATGGGATCAAATGAGGTTTTTATTATCACTGTTGGATGCACTTCCTGAAATAGCCTAGGGGATCAAAGAGGCTGTCATTGTGTTGAAAGATTTATTGAAGGATAAGGCTTCAAAGCTTGGGGATGTTAGGGAAAGTTTTGATGGTCCTTGCATTGTTATTGCATCTAGCACTGCACTATTGAAGAATGAGTTTGTTTTTGATAACCCATGTGGTCTAGTTCAGGATTTATCTATTAATGTGATTGGGATACCTAGTTCATGGGAAGATAGATTACACTATTAAATCACCTCTTCAAGTGATTTTGGTTTATTGTCCTATATGATGGATTGAAGGACATGGATCAATGTTGGAGATTGTGTTTTGAGGAACTTGAAAAATTTCGAGTTTTTAATGAAAGAATTTTGTAAGTTTTTCTGTGATTCATCAATGTTATTTAGTCTTGCGAGCATCTACAATAGATGTGTTAAAGTGTTTGTTAATGTCATATATTAACTAATACACTTTTATGTCCACGTTGAATATGTTAGCATGTTTGTTAGTGTTGGCAACGGGACGGATCGGGGCCCGATCCGCCCTGCTCCGAATTTTTTGGTCCGATCCGGATCCGCCCCGCGATCCTTCAAATTTCGGGTCGAGCGGATCGGTCCACCGATCTGCCGAATTATTTTTTTTATTATTTTTTTAATTTTTTTAAATTTGTTTAAATATAATTTAAATTAAATCTTTTTAAAAAATTTTAGAAAAAATATTTTTTTTATTAAATTTTATTGAAACAAGACGTATAGAGGCCGATTCGCCGATTCAACGGATCGAGTTTTTTGGCCATCACTTATTGTAATTCTTTTTTCAAATGAAGAACATGAAAAATGTGTTTTCTTTAAAATGCAAAGATTGCAGGTTATTCCCAGAAATTAAAGTTTGATACAAAATTTACATATTAGATTTTTATACATAATTAAAAAATTATATTAAAAAAAATGTCAGATCGCGGATCGGGGCGGATCGGATCAGCCCCGATCCAAATCCGCTCCGTGAATTTACGGATCGGGGCAGATCACATAAATTTCGATCCGTCGATCCACGGATCGGGATTTTTTTGGATCGGATCGGGTCGACGGATCGACAGGGGGGATCAAATATTTTTGCCATCACTAATGTTTGTTAAATAAATCGTTTTAGGTGTATTATTAACTGTTTGTTAAAGTTAACAAATATTTTAACATGTGGCAATCTACATTGAAAACAAGAGAGAGAAACAGAAGAGAAAAATATTAAATAGTCGTTGATTGGTTGATTTAGTTATTGATGAGTAAATTTAACACATCCAATGTGACACTCAAATAATAGTTAAAGTTAACATGTAGATGCGGCACTTAACATCTATTATACTGTCTATGTGACAATGTTTAACTAATAAAAGTTAACATATCCATTGTGGATACTCTAAACATAAGAAATCAACAGCAACATATGTATAAATGATAGTGCTCAAAATCAAGTCAAATTTACTGCCAAGTGAGGGACAATTATATTCCATTATTAATGTTGTCTTTCACAGTTCTCTATTTGCCTAGGATTTGGATAATTTTTTTTCAAGAATTATTCTATTTGAACAATGCCCTTGACAATGAGCTTGACAAAAACTCTCACGTGTAGTGTGTGGGGTCCACATGTAAGAGCTTTTGTTAAACTCATTGTCAAGGACATTGTGATGATAGACTTATTATTTTTTCAATGTGTAAAAGAATTAAAGCGATGATCGTGTCACATTTTCACTTTTTCTAAGAAAATGTGACACAGTGACAATCTTCGTTTGGTAACACTGTATAATTTATAATCTGGTTTATTTAGTAGAAGGATTATTTTTTTTCAAAGCATTTTGTCAATTTTTCTTAAAAATGTGGCATTGTATCACATTTTTGTCAAAAAAAAAAAAAAAAGTGATATTTTGTCACTTTTTATTAAAAAAAGTGATATTGTGTCTTGTGTCACATTTTTATTAAAAAAATGTTAAAGTGATAAAAAGTAACATTGTGTCATGTGCCACTTTTTTATTAAAAATTGAAAAAGTGGCATTCAAGTAGCAAAATGTCACTTTGTTTTTACTAAAAAGTGACACCGTATCACTTTTTAAATAAAAGAGAAGGCGAATTAAAATAAAAAGTGATAAGAAAAAAAGTGGCATTGTTTAATGTATCTATTAATGTTTGTGGACTTGTATAATTTTTTAACTAATGATGAATATTGCAAAAAATGAAATTGACCTTCAAGTAGAAAAAAGTGACAAATTGTCACTTTTTATTAAAAGAAAAAGTGATAGAAAGAGACATTATGTAAAAGGCACAATTATTTCAATATTTTGAAGAAAAATTAACAAGTCATGAATTTATTCTAAGGTTTTGATTGGGAAAGTAACGTACATATCAATTTTTTTAAAACTAAGTGACATCGTGTCACTTTTTTTTAAAAAAAGTGACAAAAACATTAAAAAAAAAAAAAAAAAAGTGGCACTCAAGATTTACAAAGTATTTTTACTTTCTAACAATTTCAAAAGTATATTTTTGTAAATGGTCCAAAAATAAGGGTATTTGTGTTAATACCCCACACATTATATATTGCCTACTTGGGAGGCTGCCATTTTAGGAGGCTGCTGACTAAGTATATAATGATTAAAAATTGTTAAAACTCGACCCGTCAAACTTGGTACAGGATTCATGGTTCATTTAAAAATCGGCCGGGTTGGTCATAGTTGACCAGATTTTTTATTATCTGGGTTTTTAATGTTTTGTGAACCGATTTTTGTACAGGGTCTCAGTTTTACCGTCGGACCAGCCGGTCCGATCTGGGTTTAACAACATTGATAAATACCATAAATTCATGGTGTTAACCTAAAAAGAAGAAGACAATCATTAGCTAAAAATTCTACTCTTTCAAGCTCCAAATGAAGAAAACCTAAGATCATAAGAGGAATTTTTGTACAAATCAAGTCAAACAAATATAGGGCTGCTTCAACTACCTTTTTCCAAAACTAGTATGAAACACGTGCGATGCTCGTGATTTTGAAATATTATTGTGAGATGTATTTATTCAAATATTAAACAATTTATTTTAATCAAATCATATTATTGACATGAAAAAATGAGGTCCGGCTATGTGGTCCAATGAATAAGGCTCAATTAAGAAAACCCGAAGGATGGGCCCAAGGGATGACCATATATAGGTCCAAGGTGAAGTTATTTAGCAAAGGCCCAACATAGCTCAAGCTTGCAGGATGCTCAAGATCTTAGCGAGCAAAGCATCTCATTGCTATTTAAAGCAACGGTTATTGAAACAGTTAATGGACAATCTTATCACATCCCCATGATCTAAGAAATTCGATTGAGTAATGGGAGTAATGGTTAAACACGGCAGGTTTTGGACAAGTCATCCATAATAGAGGAAGTGGGTAGTTACATGATGATTAACGATTTTCAAGCAGTTCTGGAAGAGAAAAATTGTTCAAGGAGTATAAAAGAGAAAAGAGCATAGAAGCAAAGATCCGATCAATCAACTTTCAAACAAAGAACTATTTAATTTACTTTCATTTTAATTTTCTTGTCAACTTTCGATTATTTTGTGTGCTTGTGCCCCTTGTAGGTTAAAGGATTACTAGGTTGAGTGGTGATGTGGACATCTGGACCTTAACCCTCAGTGGGGATGAACACTTGATACTTTTTCCAAACAAGTTCCAGGAAAGTCCCCAGATGGTGTGGCCTGCAAGATCCTTTTCGAGGAAGAGGTGGAGGCAAAATGAACTAATGTCTGGGGAGGTGATTTCCTCATAGGCTCTTTGCCAGGTGCTGCCTTCTTTTGAGTTGCAGTTTTGGCTAATGTTTTCTTCCTATCCTTCATCGACTGCATCTTCTTCCTTTTACGAGCTAAAATGAAAAAGAGAAAATGTCAAAGTGTTCACTTCGGCTTTAAAGAGAATACTCTAGTAGGTTTTGATAATGCTTACATTTTGGGGGAGGTGGAAAGTAATGGCATGGCTCAATGAATGTCGGGCTTGCTTCAAATAGCGCTCTTCGACGATCAACTCTATAACTGATTTGAACCAATCAGATAGGGATGACAATGGGGTTGAGAATACCAAAACTTGACGGGGACCCGCCCCAAACGGGGCGGGGAATCCCCGACAAAGATGAGGATGGGGCGGGGATGGGCATTAAAAACATCCTCGAACCGGGGACGGGGATGGCCGTCTTATCCCCATCCCCGCCCTGTCCCCGATCCCCATCCCCAATTAACATGTTGCATTAAAATTTAAAAAGCAAAAAAAAAAAAAAAAAAGTATCATATTATGTGTACAAAAGTCCTATGATGTCCAAATTTCTTGCACTAAAAATTTATTACTTATCAAGTCATAAATTTTAAATACTTATTTTGAAAAAGTTACTGATTATTAGTTATTAAGCTTATCGAGTTGTATTTTCTCATTTAATCAAATATTAAATAAAGACACAAATAAAGATGGATATATATTCAATTGGGTTAATAGCACAAAACGTCCCAACGTTTGACATGTATTGTGCAAAACGTCCCAACGTTTTGATTTTTGACGCTAAACATCTCAACCTTTACAATTTTTGGTAGAAGACATCCTTTCTGTCAATTTTAACCCAATTTCACAAATTGAACAGTAAATGTCAAGGGCATTTTCGTCCAAAAAAAAGCAGCCCATTCATACTTGGGTAATTGGCACAAAACGTCCCTACGTTTGACACTTATTGTGGAAAAACGTCCATACGTTTATTTTTTTGGCGAATAACGTCCCTACCTTTATTTTTTTGGCGAATAACGTCCCTACCTTTAAATTTTCTTGTTCATTAGTCCCCAAATTTTACTTTTTTTTCAATTTAGTCATTCTGTATTTTATTTAAAGGTAATTGTCTTCAAACGTGTATAACTTTTGATCTACAACTCCGAATTGCACTCCGTTTTTTGCGTTGAACTCCAAATTCAACCATCTTTCTTATGACCAAGTGCAAGGATTGATGCCTTGTACATCAATATTTGTGCAAAAAAATTCATTTTGTGGGTGGAATCTTTTTTTCTTTTCTCTTTGTACTCACGCTCTCCTTTTTCTGACATCTTGGCCTCAAACCTGTTTTTTTCAATTTTTGCTCCCTCTCCTTTTTTAGAGTTCGTGACCTCAACTCTATTATTTATTCTTTCAAACTCACTTTTTTATTTTTAATTGATCCCCTTGATCCTCTTTAGGTGATAAAGGAGTAAGAGTAATCTTTTTCCCACCTTTTACAAATGAATACTGATTTTTAAATTCGTCATGAACCACCCTCTTATCATATTGCCAAGGTCTTCCCAACAAAATATGTCCAACATGCATAGACACCACATCACAAACCACTTCATCTTTGTAACCCCTAATGGTAAATCTGACCTTAACCTGCCTATTCACTTTAATTTCCCCAGACTCAGTCAACCATTGCAATTTATAAGGGCTATGGTGTTTCATTTTAGGCAAGTTCAATTTTTCCACCAACATGGTACTAACCAAACTTGTACAACTCCCTCCATCAATCACCAATCCACAAATCATCTTATCCACCAAGCACCTAGTGTGAAATGTGTTATCCATTTGTTCATTGATAAGTGTGCTTTACACACTTATTTTAATCTTAAATTGATATTTTAATTGACAAATTGATCGAATTTCTACCTATAAATTGTGTTTATCTTGTACAATTAAGTACAACCTCAATTGGAATGAAAATGAACAAGATTGAAGAACAATTGAGCTAAAAGAAGAGCAATTTGATGTTCAAGGACCTAATTGAAAGAAATCAAAAGTTTGGGGACTCAATTGTAACATCTCAAAAGGTTGGAGGACCCACTGTACAAATATTTCAGGGTCAAAATTATAAAATGAAAGAGAATACGTCAAAAGAGAGTGAAAATTGACCAAAAGCATACAAAATGTGATTTGGGGACCAAAATGCACAAGTTCCAAAAGTTGCGGGACATGGAGTGCAATTATCTGAGGACTTAGTTGCA
Source organism: Ligustrum vulgare (assembly GCA_963555705.1). Classification (NCBI taxonomy): domain Eukaryota; kingdom Viridiplantae; phylum Streptophyta; class Magnoliopsida; order Lamiales; family Oleaceae; genus Ligustrum; species Ligustrum vulgare. Next base: position 33,889,372 of record OY743181.1, on the reverse strand, counting down.
AGTGGCACCAAAACCACACTTTTGTGACTTTGGACAGATTGGTGTTGAAGACATGGGCCATCTTTAATTCAAAAAAGGGTTAGAGACCATTTTGCACAACCCTCCAAACTCCAAGGACCAAGGGTGCAATTTCTATTAATTTTGGCATTAAAGTTCCAATTTGGACTTCAAGACCTAGGAGTTGGGTTTTCTTCTTCTTTCTGCCGAGTCTTGCTTCACCATTTTTTTTTTCTTTCTTTTATTTTTTCATTTCTTTTTCTTTTAATTTTCTTTTCAACTACTTAATAATTTTTGGGGAACAAATTAAGAGCATAAGGAGAATATATCTAAGTTGGAGAAATATTTGGGAAAATCATAGTCAAGTTTCAAAAAGAGTTTTATCTATAATTTTGTATTTTCTCAATTGTTTTGCCATATTTGTGATGTATTGTTATAAATATTCTCCTTTGCATCATTTATATAACTTAGGGTAATTGTTTGTGTTGGGTTTTATAGTAGTATTTTAACCTAACTTAGATTAATTTTAATATTTTCCCTTTGATGATTAAATGCTTAATTTCATGTGTATTTGTTATTGAGATTATTTCATGTGTTTGATTGATCACCAAATATGTGATTTGTGGAATGTATGATGATCGAGAGATATTGTGCATTTTAGACCAAATAACAAATGCCCTAGGTATTAATTTAGGAGATAGAGACATACTCCTATTCCTAGGTGATGCATTGAGCTATTTTCACAAAAAAGTTAATGCAATTGATTGAGTTTTAATCGATATAGAGATATAGTAGGTTAAACCAATTGATTAGGGTTAATTTCACTCGAGAGAGGTAATTAGCTAAACTTGAAAAATTGGGTCTAACATTCTAAATGAGTAATTGTTACTTTGCATGTTGAGAAATTAATTAAGCGACGGTTAAATGAAATAATGAATCCTAACCATATTTTCCTCCAAGATTTCCAAGTACTTTTATATTTCCTTATTTTGTAGGTTTTTAGTTATTTCCAAAACCAACTTTTAATTGTGTGTTTCTTTTTATTGTTAGAATTAAATTAATTAAAGTTTTGCAATTTAAAGTAAGCATTCCTTGTTGGATCAACAATCCAGACTCATTTAATCCACTATTACTTGTAAACGACACGTGCACTTGCAGTGTACTTTTAGCGAATAAATTTTTGGCGCCATTACCAGGGAATGTTTTTGCTTTGATTATTACTTTAGTTAATTTTAGTTTTAGCAATTTGTATTTATTTTTATTTTATATTTTATGTCATTACCTTTGGTTAACCACCACAATTCTAATATCTCTTGTGTTTGGTTTTCTTTCTGTGCATATTTTATTCTAACATTGGCAAAATAGGAAATGAATTGCAATGAACAATCTCAACATGAGTGATGAATATATGCTTGGAGAATATTTAAGTTGTGAAATTTGTTACAAGATGCATTGTAATGGACAATGTTTGTATTTGGGCAATAAATTGCATACGTCAAAACTTATTGGGTTTAGACAATACTTAAAATGCCGAAAACAAGCAATTGACACATCCGATATAGTTACTTGCTCTTGGGAGATTGTGTACCGGATGATTGGGATGAAGACATCACTTTTGTGGGAGATGGTCCTCCATTATTGAATGAGAAGGTACTTGCAAAGTATTACAATGAACTTGCCAAGTTGGATGAGGATGATATGCCTATGAGAGATTACATGTATTAGGAAGGATTTCAAATGTGGAGGTATAATCCACTCTTGTGGGGATTAATAGGAAAAACTTGTCATTGCTCATAGATTCAAATTTTGAATCGGTCATTCAATCCGAGGAGATATCAACTAAAGGAGATGAACTTGAAGAGAATGACAATTTAATCACAAAAGAAACACTTGGGGAAGTGACAATTAATGAGGAAGAGATTAAATCAAATTTTCACAACTTCATTGATTGTCCAATAATTAAGTTCGTGATTAAGCCATTTGAAGAGGTGCAAGTCCATTTAGCTGAGTTTGAATTAGATGAAATAGGCAGGTCTCATGACATTGGAAGGGGGTAAGGTGCAAGTGTTTAGATCAAATGAAGAGTCGAGCAAAGTCAAAATAAGCAAAATGAGCAAGACATCAAAAGCTATGTTTAGAGTATCATGAAATGCCTATGCAGAGAGTCGAGATAATGACTTTAAAATGAGCGCTTAATGGGAGGCAACTCATTCTCTATCCTTTAATTGCTTTATTGTTAATTTTTGCATTTTATTTACTTTCTTGCAAATAAGTTAGTTGGGCCCAAGTCTTTATCTTCCACACTTATTTTGCTCAAGTTGGATATTGTGAAATAGCTTCAATATATTTTCATTTTATTCTAGCATATACTCATATCAAACTTTCAAAGTCAAATATATGCTTAAAACACATTTTTAAATCACTTGCTGCATAGTGTATTTTATCTTCAAATGTGATTAAATGTTGAGGTGGATGGGCAAATTATATTGGATTTATGAGTTAGAATTGAAGTGTTGAATGTGATTTAAATTTTTTGGTCATTCACCACTTAATATCTACTCATTTCTCGTGTTTTCATAGGATGCTCACAAGGTGTTTAGTGACATGCCTCATTGGAGAAATGATGTGATCCGATATGGGGATCACCACGCGGAATTAAACGCCGGAAAGCTCTAAATAAAAGTTTATGTTTGAAATTTTGTGGGATTTATAAATGGATCAAAACTGAAGAAAATTATGAAGGATCGAAGAACACGATGAACAAGAAAATTAAGAAATATCAAGATATATCAAGAATTAAATTTAGATTCAAGCTCTGATACCACGTAATGCGATTCCTTTTGGGAAATGCAAAATAAACAATATAATAAACCAGGGAAGATCTAAATTCAGAATAACAAGAAACCAATTAAATCAATGAATGGAAAAGATAAATTTTGACGATATGATCTTGACCTAATATTCACGACACAAGATTCACGATGCAGAATAAGAACCAAATTTATTGAACACCATAATGATTGTCCAATTCCTTGATAAGTTCGATTGGTTGTTCAAGAAAAAGGAATCCCTCACTAAAATCAACCCTCCAAGTATAAAATGGTCAAGTATAACCTATTAATAATCTAATGTCATTCTTCCTAAGGATTTTAATGGTATAATAATATTTGCTAAATTCAAATCTTAAAATATGATTTCAATTGTGTTTAAATGAATTTAAATAAGATATAATTAAAGGGCAAAATACATAAATAAGGAATTTTAAGGATAAGATTTCTCATACTTAAGAAAAAAAATTAATTCAAAAATCAGGTTTTTTTTTTAAATATATAATTAAATTGGTAATTAAATAATTAAGGTCACACCTATACAATTTATGGTCACAAGTTACAAGCCACAAATTTTAAAGGTCACAAATTAACAAATTAATTAGTTACGATTTATTTCTCGATCACAAATTACAAATTTTATATGTCATAACTTATTTTTCGGTCACAAATTATCAAATTAATCCATCGAAACTCTTTTATCGGTCATAGGTCACAAATTTTATAGGTCACAACATCTAAGTCACAAATTCTGAAAATTTAGTTCATAACTTGTTTTTCGGTCGCAGTTAACGAATATCGTAAGTCGCAACTTATTTATCGGTCACGAATCTCGATTTATGGATCACAAATTTTTCTCGGTCACAAATCTCAATTTTATGAGTCACAATTTTTACAATTTTTGGTCACAACTTGTTTTTAGGTCACAATTTACAAATTTCTTAAGTCACGACATATTTATTCACAAATCTCGAATTTTGTAGGTCATAACTTTATTTCGATCACAACTTTCAAGTTAATTGTCACTACTTATCTATCAATCAGTCACAATCACCTATAATTGGTCACAAACAAGTTAACACCCCACCCCACCCCTACCCCCACCGGATGTCACCGTCGCAGTGTCACCACCTACCTTCGCCAACACCACCACCATCCACGTTACTGCCGTCCCCGCCACCACCATCCCAACCCCAGCCCCAACCACCACCAGATCCTCAACCACCAGCCGCAGTCGCCTCCAGATCCACGATCCAAAACCATCACCACCACCGCACTACCACAGCACACAACAACAACACAAGTTGACTTTGACACCAAAAATTGTCCCAAAACATAGGCCAAACAGCAAATGTGCAAGGTGTCGTGTGCTCATGCTCAACAATAGAGAATCGGCATTACCACCTCAAACACAGAAGAGCTCAAAACATTGTTGCTACCACAACGACGCTCGGTAACTGGAAGGCTGATTAGGAGCAGCCGTCGACCGAAGAAGATAGGGATGTTGCGGACCAATACAACTCTGCACCTGCCAACTGAGATGTAATGCTAGAGAGAGATGAGAGGATTGCATAGGGTAGAAGAGAAGTAGCATTCCAGACTAAAAATTGGCTTCCTCAGAAACTATTTTTAGATTTTTTCGATTAATGCTTTTAATATATTAAATAATAAAAAATAGAATTTTGACTTGATTTTTGAATTAATAAGTTGTAGACTTGATTCTTGAATTGAGTAGTTAAAAACCATGTTTGTATGTAATCTCATCATAATTAGATTGTAATGAAAGAGAAATTTGAGTGGAGTTATTCTTTTGCTATCAATTGGGCTTTGCAAATAAGATTAGTGTGAATTTCTTGAGATTGATAAGATTTAAACATATTAGTAAGAAAATTAGTCAATTTATTCTATGATATTTTGTCGAGCATGTTGTGTGCATATTCAATACATACCACATCAGAGACATTCATTCAAGTATAATAATTTGAAAACTTAAAACAATTTGTAAACCTTATCAATAACAAGAATTCATCCATAAGAAATTAACACATACCCATTGAAGCTAAGAATAACTCCTTTCAAATATAACTTAGCTGGACGTAATTAAATTAAACGAAATAAAATTTAAACAAACAATAACCATTATTAAAGAATGCAATCCAAGTTGGGAAATGGGAATTCAATAAATAAAATATATCTAAAAACCAACTAACATCAATATTCCAAAATCATGAAAACTAGTAATTGAAACAATTTAAAGTCTAAGCAAAAATATGAATAGAAACTAGAACCAATCACCTAAAAGATGAGTTGGGGAGCTGCTATGTTGAAGTGAACTTAAGAGACTGCTTCGAGGGTTGTTGCCACTGAACGGGTGCTTGAGTGATGCTGTGTCAGGGTTAGTGAGGACGAGAGAGATGGTGATGTGGTTTCCGGCTGTGAAGTGGAGGCCGAGTGCTGGTTGTGTGTTGGCTGGAGCAACTTGTGAGAGAGGGTGCAATGTGTTTTTGTTATGGCTGAAGGTTGTTTGTGAAGTGTTGGCTGCGTGGGAGATGGCTGAGGTTGGTTGCTGGTTTTTTTTTTTTATATCGATGAAAACTGGTGAGAATGAAGGGCTATGGAGAGGTGTGTGAGAGAGAGAGTTGGCGACTGCTTGTGTGAGGGATGGAGAATGGTTGCTGGAAGTGTGTAGTTTGGCTGAGTGAGGTTGGAGGCTGGTTTCAATTGTTGGAGAATTGGGCTAAAAAATGTGTGTCGTTCTAGGTTTCTTTGGTAGAATTAGGTTAGGGGTTTTCTTGTGGAAATTCAAATTCAATTTAAGAAATTCTCCCATATGTTCCTACAATCAAATAAATAAAATTATTAGCAAATAAAATCAACTTAGAGTTAAAGAATTAAAATAGTATCTTTTATAATTTTTAAGCTTAATAATATTATTTATATCCCAAAATTACAGCCCCGTTCTCTCTGCTATTTTCAGCCAGTTTTGAGTTTTCGATTTTTGAAAATATTGAAAACGCGTAAACTTTGTCCATTTTCAGAAATGTGTTTTTCAAAACACAATATATATATATATATATATATATATATATATATATATATATATATATATATATATATATATATATATATATAATGAAACTCAAAACGAGTTTATTGCATTTTGGATATTTTGTGTTAAAAAGTCCAAAACGACCAAAATGTGCGTTTTGGATTTTTTTTTTTTTTTTTTTTTTTTTGTAAATGTGAGACACTTTCTTCACTTGAAGTTCTTATATTATTTTGCCATTATATATAGATCCATGTTAAGATTTTTTTTCGTAATTTTATTATTATTATTATTATTATTATTTTTTTTATTTTTTATTTTTTTTTAAATGTGAGACACTTCCTTTCTTCGCTTGAAATTCTTATATTATTTTGTCATTATATATAGATCCATGTTAAGATTTTTTTTTTTTTTGTAATTTTCTTTTTGTGAGATACTTCATTCACTTGAAGTTCTTATATTATTTTGTCATTATATATAGATCCATGTTAAGATTTTTTTATTTTTTATTTTTTTGTAAATTATTTTATTTTTATTTATTTATTTATTTTTAAAAGTGAGACACTTCATTTACTTGAAGTTCTTATGCTATTTTGCCATTATATATAGATCCATTTTAAGATTATTTTTTTAAAATTTTTTTTATTTTTATTTATTTATTTTGTAAAAGTGAGACACTTCCTTCACTTAAAGTTCTTATATTATTTTGCCATTATATAGATCCATGTTAAGATTTTTTTTTTGTAATTATTATTATTATTATTGTTGTTGTAAATGTGAGACACTTCCTTCACTTGAAATTCTTATGTTATTTTGCCATTATATATAGATCCATGTTAAGATTTTATTAGTATGTGATTAAATTGTTATTTAGCTGAAACAATATTAATGATGAATTTATTGACATAGAGAACTAACTGATTTATTAACATTAAAATTAATGTAATTCAACAAATCAACCATTTTTTACATATAAAATATCACAAAATAAATATATCAAAAATTACAAAGTAAACGCATTTTTCAATTTTTGAAAACAGTTTTCCAAAGTCACAAAGAGAACATATTTTCAGCAATCTCAAAACAAACAACCAAAATCCAAAATTTAAAACAAAATCCAAAATCGAAACACAAAGAGAACGACCCCTACATTTTTCATTTATTACCTATCTAAAAATAAGTAAAACTTGACAATAATCACACTCCCCAACTAGCTTTTTGCTAGTCTCCAACAATTAAAGCGAATTAAACACGACTAGCTCTATGAAAACTCAAAATGTAAAGTCAAGAATGAATTCAATTAGATAGTCAAACACATCAACTTCACAAAATCAAGAGATCGAGCATCATATCGACATTAGTCCATAGAAACATTCCCAAATTTTTGTGTGTGTGTGTGTGTTTTTTTAAGCCAATCCATCAAACCACTAACCCCAACACATACAATTTTGAGTATTCACTCAAGTAAAACATAGACTCCATATACTCATGGGAATGTCTATTTTTTAATTTATTTTTTGAACTTGTAAGGGGGTCACTCATGGAGTTTGAAAAATAATCAATCAAACATTCAAGAAAGGCTATAGACATGTTGATAGTAGCAATGCGAATATTGACCTCATGAAAAACTCACAAACATTGGGACTCAGCCATTCTTACCGCAAGCCAACTTAAGATCAAAATGTTAATGTAAAGGTGATCATATCATGAGGCAGACGAGGCGACTACCTTGGGCGCAAGATTAAAGGGGGGGGGGAATTTAATTTTTTTTATATATAAAAAAATATTAACAGCCTAAACAGACTGCCAAATTAGCAAAAAAATTATTTAACATTTGGCCAAGAAATTAGAAATGACCTAATATGCCCCCTAACCTACTAACCCAAATACCCAATGTCCTAATCAAAAGTCCAAAATAAATTAGAATGGATTAATCATGACTTTGCTTCGTCTTCAACCGTTCGTTTCTAGAAGATCGCAGCAATAAATTATTTATGCCCTACATTTTGTTCGAATATCTTTTTTGTTCCACGTGTTCTATTACTTTTTCCCTAAATCGAATAATCAATTATCCTTTTTTTGAGTCAACCAATTATTTCCGCGAATTAGTGAATTGATTAGTGGACGGACACAAGGAATTCTTTTTGTTTGAATCGACGACAATCGGTGGATTAGTAGACTAAATTAGTGAATTGATTTGTCCGTCATCCTCCAAATTTCAATAGGTTATTATTACTAGTTTAATTATTTATTCTTTATAATTATTTGTCAATTAGTTATATTTTTAAGCTAATAATTAAATGTACAATGTATGCGACAGTTAAAATACAAAGAAGGAGTTTGGAGCTCAAAAAAGAAAACGGAAGCAAAAGGAGGAGGCACTGACTCTAAGTCAAGCAAGTCATATTGATAAGTATTTTTGTAGCAAAAAAAAAAGAGGTCTAAAAGAAACAACTATTACAATGGAGAATGTGGTGATTAATGAATAACAAAACATGTTCGATAACAACAATTTGAATGAATCGACTAGGAAAGATGAACTAACTAAATATGCTAGTGAAAAATAATTAGAGGACAATGATAAGTATAATGTTCAACATGAAGATTTAAATGAAAATGATTGTTTTCTTCCAAAACTCGAGGATCCTGGGAATTGGTAAGATATTGATAAGAAAATGAGAGATTATTTAGTTGAAATGGATCCTAAAAGAGTTGATGGCATCTTCTGTCCCAAAGATGGTGAAAATAGATGTTTTGATTCATCACTCTATAAGTAATCACTACCAAATGGCAAACATTTGATAGAAGATGGCTAGTGTAATTAGTATCTTTGGACAGACTTTTTTGCTTTTGTTGCAAGTTGTTTAAATGGCCAAACATGCATCAAATTAATCAATTGGGCAATGATGGGTATAAAAATTGGCATAATGTGAAACGATGTCAGAAAAATCATAATGTAAATCAAGAGCATATAGAATGTATGGCTAGTTGGATTGAATTGGAAAAGAGGCTTCGAACAAAGAGACAATTGATAAAAGTTTGTAGCTACTAATTGATCAGAAAAGAGAGCATTGTAGACAGGTGTTAATGAGGATCATTGTCGTTGTAAAAATGCTTTCCAAAAACAACTTGGCATCTAGAGGCAATGATGACCATATCTATAATGAAAATAATGGCCTCTTTTTGCAAATTGTAGAAATGGTAGCTGAGTTGGATCCAGAAATGGCCTCTTGTTGGCTTATATGATTGTGACTCTGTTGGTCTAGCATGTTTTTTACTTTATATGTGTTAGTGATTAATATAGTCATTTTTTGTGAGAATTAATTCAATTATATTTGAAATAAATGAATAATTTTATAAAAAAAAAACTCTATGCTAATTAAACCGCAGGAAAATTTAGCCCCCGCTCTATACAAAAATTTCACATTTTGGTTACAAGGGGGTGCTTAATTTGTAATTCGCCTTAGGCTTCACGATTCACAGGACTGGGCTAAAAAATGAGTGTCGTTCTAGGTTTCTTTGGTTGAATTAGGTTAGGGGTTTCCGGTGGAAATTCAAATTCAATTTAAGAAATTGTCTAATATGTTCCTGCCATCAAATAAATAAAATTATTAGAAAATAAAATCAACTTAGAGTTATAGAATTAAAATAGAATCTTTTATAATTTTTACTCTAAATAACATAATTTATATCCTGAAATTGCATTTTTCATTTATTTACCTATCTAAAATAAGTAAAACTTGACAATAATCACACTTCCAAACTAGCTTTTTGCTAGTCTCTAGCAATTAAAGGGAATTAAACACATGACTAGCTCTATGAAAACTCCAAATCGAAGTCAAAAAATGAATTCAATTAGATATGTCAAACACATCAACTTCGCAAAATCAAGAGATCAAGCATCATATCAACATTAGTCTATAAAAACATTTCCAAAAATTTCGTGTGTGTGTTTTAAGCCAATCCATCAAACCACTAACTCCAACACATACAATTTTGAGTATTCACTCAAGCAAAGCATAAACTCAATATACTCATGGGTATTTGTAGTTTTTTTTTTTTTGAACTAGTAAGGGGGTCGCTCATGGAGTTTGAAAAATAATCAATCAAACATTCAAGAAAGTCTATATACATGTGGATATTAGCAATGCAAATATTGACCTCATGAAAAGCTCACAAACATTGGGACTCAACCATTCTTACCACAAGCCAACTTAAGATCAAAATGTCTATGTAAAGGTGATGATATAGGGCTTGGGTAAAGGCTAGACAAAAATTAGATGAAAGAAAAATGGGGATTCAAATTGAGGACTTCCAAATATAATAAAAGATAATATTTTCCCTTTTAATCACACTTCAAGCTTACTTTCTTCTTCATATCCTTTACTTTCTTTTCAATACGTCTCCATTTTCTTTCTATTTCTTTCTACTTTTTTTTTAGCTCCATTTTTTTTCGTTTTTTAACATCAAACAATTCTTCAACCTCCCCCTCTAATCTCAGTGACTACCAAATACATTAGAACTCCACTTTTCTTTTGTTTCATATACCGAACATTTTTTTCTCATATATGGAGAAAAAACATCGTCCTCACTTATACCTGAAACTAGAAGGCAATGTTATATATTTATGGATGCATCGTTGTCTTTAATGTGAAGTGGATGAAAGAAATGTGTGGCTATGAAGTGACTTCTAATGGGAAGAGAAGGTGATAAGGTAAGCTTCAAAGGATCAAATTTCATTTGACATTGACCTTCATCATTTCTTAAGTATAACCAATTATCCACAATCCGTGTGATGTCAGCCCAATGGAAGTAACAATATCAAACAAGGACAATATAAGAAAGCCATCAATCACTCAACTCTCATGAAAGAATAAAATTACTTAAACTTGAGAGAGCTTTAGTTGCATATGTTGACCATCCATCTTAGCAGAAGGCTTAAAATCGTGCATAAAAAAAATTAGGAGATCTTTACAGAATAACAAAGATATAATTCAAGACTCAAGATGTACTAAATTTTAATGCTCAATGATCACAAAATGTTCATGAAAAACAAGTGCATTTGAGTTACTCTCTCCCCAAACTAAAATCACACATTGTCCTCAATGACTTAAAAAGAAGAAAAAGGAATAGTAACTTGCAGACACAACTCAAAATTAAATCAAGATAAGGGAGAAGCATGTACCTAAGAGGAGGCCTATCCACTGGAGCACTTATTCAAGTTTGGAAAACTAAAAATATGAAGAATAAAGAAGAAAATTTACAAGAAGAAAAGAAATATATACATGATAATAACAAATTAGCTCAAAGAAAATCAACAGCTAGAATCAGGGTCCAGCAGAGGTAATTCACTTACTTCAGCAGAAAAATTATCCAAAAATGGTTTCATACGTTGTCCATTAAAGTTAAAAAAAAAACCAATTTTTGGATCCAAAATCTCAACAATCCCATAAGGATAAATAGCTTGCACAACGTAAGGAGCAATCCATTTAGTTCTCAATTTACGAGGGAACAAATGAAGCTTAGAGTCATATAGCAATAATTTTTGAGAAGGAAAAAATGATTTTCTAAAAATTTTCTTATCATGAAAAACTTACATTTTCTCTTTTGAAACTTATGCATTCTCATATGTTTCCAACCGTAATTCATCTAACTCGTTCAATTTCAATTTTCTAAATTCACTAGCTTGATTTAAATCAAAGTTGAGTGTTTTGATTGCCCAATAAGCTTTATGTTCAATTTCAACAAATAAATGACAAGGTTTTCCAAACACAATTCTATAAGGAGACATTCCCAGAACAATTTTAAAAACAGTCCTATAAGCCCATAAAGCATCATTCAATTTTACAGCTTAATATTTTCTATTTGGATTCACCGTTTTTGTTAAAATGCATTTAATTTCCCCATTGGCTAATTCATCTTGACCATTAGTTTGAGGGTGATAAGAAGTGGATAAATTATGCCTAATGCCATATTTCTTCAGCAAGGTTTCAAAAGGTTTATTACAAAAATGTATTCCTCCATCACTAATTATGGCCTCAGGCATACCAAACCTAAAAAAAATATGTTCTTTCAAAAATTTGAGCACAACTTTATGGTCATTTTTCCTACATGAAATAGCATCTACTCATTTTTACACATAATCAAAAGCCACCAATATATAAAGATATCCAAAAGAAGGAGGAAAATGACCCATAAAATTTAATCCCCCAATAATAAAAAATTTCAAGCACAAGGATTGGAGCTAAGGACATCATATTTTTATGACTGAGACTACTAAGTTTCTGAATGCTTCACAATTTTTACAAAATGTATGAGCATCCTTAAATAAACTAATCCAGTAAAAATCACATTGAAGTACCTTAGCTGTTATTTTCTATGAAGAGAAATGGCCTCCACAAGCATGAGAATGACAAAAGATAAGAACTTGTTGCATCTCATCATCAGAAACACATCTTCGGATGATATGATCAGCACAATATTTGAATAATTATGAAACATCATAAAAGAAGTTCCTTGCAATAGCCTTCATTCTCATTTTATCTTGGATACTCTAATTTGAAGACATATTACCTATCACCAGATAATTAACCAAATTAGAAAAACAAGGAAGAGTATTCAGACCAATCAACTGTTCATCAGGAAATGAATCATTTAAAGGGTAAGAAGCTTTTGAATTCTCAGAATTTAATCTGGAAAAATGATTAGCAACAACATTTTCCACTCTTTTTATCATTGACTATAATTTCAAATTCCTGTAACAACAAAATCCATCGAATAAGTCTAGGTTTAGCATCTTTCTTTGTGAACAAATACTTAAGAGTAGAATGATAGGTAAAGATTGTAACATGAGTCCTAATAAGATAAGTTCGAAATTTTTCCAGTGCAAAATCGCTAGCAGCTCTATTTCAGTGGTGGTGTAGTTCAATTGAGCTTGATATAGAGTTCTGCTAGCATAGTAGATCACATAAGGTTCCTTACCTTTCCTTTGGCCAAGAATTGCCCACACTAGTATATCACCTGCATCACACATTAATTCAAAAGGAAGAGACCAATCAGGTGATCTAACTATGGGTGTAGTGGTGATTGTCTTTTTTGAATGTTCGAAAGCCGCAGTGCACTCATTAGCCCAAAAAAAATTTGTATCATGCGTCAAAAGAGTAGTCAAAGGTTTTACTATGGTACTAAGATCTTTTATGAATCACCTATAAAAACCTGCATGTCCTAAAAATGATTGAACATCTTTCACAGTTAAAGGAATAAACAACTTAGAAATTGAATCTACTTTTACCTTATCTACTTCAATGCCTTTAGTAGAAATTATAAGACCTCAAACAATTCCTCTTGTAACCATGAAATGACATTTCTCCCCATTAAGGAGAAGATGTTTGTCCACACGCCTGCACAAAACAACTTTTAAATTTGTTAGACAATCTTCAAATGAATCACCATACATAGAAAAGTCATCCATAAACACTTCAAGATATTTTTTTTATCATATCTTGAATATACTCAGCATGCATCTTTTAAAGGTCGCTGGGGCATTACGAAGACATTCTTTTATAAGTAAACATCCCAAAAGGGCAAGTAAAGTTGTTTTTCTTGGTCTTCTAATGCCATTTCAATTTGATGATAGCTGAAAAATCATCCAAGAAAGAATAGAATGAATGTACAACAACTCTTTCTAGCAATTGATCTAAAAATAGTAAAGGGAAGTGGTCTTTCTGGTCATGGAATTCAATTTCCTATAATCTATGCACATTCTCTAACTAGTGGGTACTCTTTTAGTTATCATCTCCCTGTTCATTTTCAACAAAAGTAACCCCGATTTTCTTAGGAACTACTTGAGTGGGACTTACCCACTTGCTATCCGCAATAGGATAAATGATACCTGCATCAAGTAATTTTAAAACTTCATTTTTAACAACCTCTTTCATATTAGGATTTAGCCTTCTTTGAGATTCCCTTGAAGGATGATCATTTTCTTCTAGGAAAATTCTATGAGTGTGCACTAAAGGACTAATTCCCTTAATATCTACTATAATCCAACCTATTGTAGATTTATGATCATTTAACACTTTTAAAAACATCTTTTCGAGATCAAAAGAAAGAGTAGAAGAGATTACCACATGGTATGATTCATTGGGTCCCAAAAATGCATACTTTAGTTCTGATGGAAGATGTTTAAGCTCTAGAGTTAGCATCTTCTTTGCTGAGGATTCCATGGTTATTTGGCTGACATTTAGAGGCTCAATGCTTGGCTGTCACGCTCGTACAGCTGTTGTTACTACATTTTTTAAGAAGTCTTCAATGTTGACCGATTTGAATTTAAGCTCAGGTTGCTTATCAGGTGTTTCTAACTCAACTAGTAACTCTTCTAGCATGTTAACTTGCACTTCATCAAAATCTTTTGGTTGCCTACAAGCATTGAAAATGTTAAGTTCCAAAGTCATATTACCAAATGTTAACTATAAAATATCACTCCTACAATTTATCAAAGCATTTGAAGTTGCAAGAAATGGTCTACCAAGAATAACAAGGATTTGAGGGAAAGTTATAGGTGTATTTTAAATATCAATAACAACAAAATCAATTTGATAATAGAATTTATCAACTTGAACCAAAACATCCCCAATTATCCCTATAGGCATCTTAATAGATCTATCTGATAATTGTAAAATTGTGGGAGTGAGCTTAAGTTCACCTAGACCAAGTTGTGTATACGCTCCGAAGGGCAAAAGATTCACACTCGAACCTAGATCTAGCAAGGCATGACTAATACGAGTGGTCCCTATCATACAAGCAATGGTTGGGGAACCAGGATCATTAGTTTTTTTAGAAGTTTGGTATTGTATGATACAACTCACTTGTTCAGTCAAAAATGTCTTATTCTTAAGAGCTAGCTTTCTCTTCACTGTACACATTCCTTAAGAAATTTAGCATAAGCAAGGATTTGTTGAATGGCATCTAGAAGAGGAATACTTACCCTAACTTGCTTAAAAACCTCATGCATTTTGGTTTGATTTTTAGTCTTATTACCAGGTTGTAATCTTTGAGGAAAAGTGGCAGGGGGCATACCTACTATTGGTGTAGATGGTACTTGAACATCAGAAAAATATTTTAACAAAGCATCATCAACAGAAGGTTCAACTTGCTTACCCACCAAGTTCTCTTTAGGTTTTGGAACTTGGATTTGCTTACCATTTGATAGGACTCGAGATGCGCGGAATTAAACGCTGGAAAGTTCAGAATCCAGGTTGTTACGGATGGTGGAATCTTGACCCGATATTCATGACGCGATGATCGACGATGTGGAAAAAAGAACCAAGATTTGCGAAACGCCACAAGGATTTGTCCAATCTCCCTGATAAGTTTCTGGTTTTGAACGCCACAAAGATAGTTAATCTTTGATAAGTTCGGGTTTTGAACTCCACAAGAATTGAAATCTTGATAAGTTCTTGGGGAATAAAAGGAATCCACCTTTTAACGAGTAAAACACTCAAAATGTTTATTCAATCATCAAAGTTTGTCAATACAATGAATGGAAAAGACTATAAATAAGCAAACTAAAACCCTAGCAAAATCTTAACTGGCTCAAAATAGAGTTCTAATTAAAGTAAAATAGTTAAAAAAGAAAAGGAAACAAGATAATTAAAAATCTCGCAAATCTGATTCACTAGCTATTTACGGCCGTGAAGAATCTAGTTACGGCCGTAAATGATTCTCTGATCCAAAATTGATATTGCAGTTATGGCCGTGGCACATTTGATTACGACCGTGAATGTCTTGCCTGTGAATGGTTATGACCGTAAGTGTTACTTTGAAATTCCACATTTTAACCAGGGACTTGATTACGGCCGTGATAATCTTGACATTACGGCCGTAAGAACAAAACCGATCCTTTTTGCCTCGTTTTTGCTCCAATTTGGCTTGGATTGTAGATTTTTCTGTCAAGCCTGCTATGATTCCAATCATCGGGGATCCGGATCGTATCATACCCTCCTTCTTTAGGATGATTTGTCCCGAATCATAGCTTTGTTCCTGTTGTTTCACTTCACATCATGGATCAAACGAAAAATTTCTCCTGCCATTGCACATGATCAACCAAAAATATTCTGCAATGGGGGTCACGTGAATGACTTGAAGTTGAAACACCTTTGGACATTGGTGGTGTTGTCCAAATTTCCACGTACCATTAACCTGCAAGAAAGAATTAAATATAACGGGGAGGGGAATGTTAGTTTCATGAGGTACAAGGTATGGATCCTTGTATCCATGATTAATCACCATCTCCAATTCTTCTTTAAGAACCACGATGCTCTTCTCTTCACCTCGTTCTTCCTTTGCATCCTTAACCACCTTTTCAAAATTTTTACTTTCAAATTCAACCACATCTTCTACCTCCAAATTTTTATCACTAATTTCATGCACTCCCTCAACGGTATTCAAATGTGGATCTACCAATTCAAAGCTCAAATTTTGAAGTTCTACCCCAACTTCCAATTTTTCATCTTCTTCTACAAAATCCGGGGTTTCTTCAATTAATTCATGTCGCAAGCCCCCTCCTTTTCAACTTTCATATCCGACTCAACATGTTTTTTACTCTCCCCTAGCCATTTAACCACACATCCTTTCTTTTCTCCTTCTTTTTTTGCAATTTGGCAAAATATTTTCTTTTTGCCTCCCGTTCACACCTCAATCTTTCCTCATAAATTTCTTTTTGAATCTTCAAAATTGCCTTAGGATCAATCTCGACTCCTCTCTTAACCCCAATTCCATCTCTAGGTTTGGATTCACACCTATAATCCCTCCTAGCTCTAGTACCCGATTAAGATCGCTCCTTTTGCAATTTAGCTATTTCCTTCTCTCGTTTATCCAACCTCTTCTCAACATCATGCAAGAATCTCAACACACGATTTTTGACGTTTTCATGGAAATTGAACATTGTGAAATTTATGTGGAAGGACATAAAAAGAATAATGAAAACAAATGATCAAGAAATTCAAGAAAGTGGTTCTTGAATGGACTATTTTTTTTTTTTTTGAATTTTGGATGAATTTTCGGAATAAATAAATAAAAAATAATATATTTTTTTTTACAAATTGGAAAATTCGACAACGAACACGACAAAACAAATGGAACTTAGTTCGGATAAGAATTAAGCAAAAAAGAAAACACTTTTGAAATTTTTTTGGAACTATTTTCTGGATTAAAGACTTAACAAACTCAAGAACAAGAAGAACGCAAAAAAACTGAAAACAAAACACTCAACAAGATATGAATGATTTTTATGGGACTCGATGATAAACATAAAAATCAAACTTGTTACGGACGGTGGAATCTTGACCCGATATTCACGACGCGAGGATCGACGATGCGGAATAAAGAACCAAGATTTGCAAAACGCCACAAGGATTTGTCCAATTTCCCTGATAAATTTCTGGTTTTGAATGCCACAAAGATAGTTAATCTTTGATAAGTTCGGGTTTTGAATGCCACAAGAATTGAAATCTTGATAAGTTCTTGGGGAATAAAAGGAATCCACCTTTGAACGAGTAAAACACTCAAAATGTTTATTCAATCATCAAAGTCTATCTAAAACAATGAATGGAAAAGACTATAAATAAGCAAACTGAAACCCTAGCAAAATTCTAACTGGCTCAAAATAGAGTTCTAATTAAAGTAAAATAGTTAAATAAAGAAAATGAAACAAGATAATTAAAAATCTCTCAAATCTGATTCGCTAGCTATTTATGGCCGTGAAGAATCCTGATGTGATCTGGAAAAGGCGTCAAAAATGAGAAATCAAGATACGGGCAATTCAACAATATTCTACGTGGGAAAATGAACAAGTTTTGTGTTGGGTTCAAGTCAAGATTCAATTCACGTCAAAGGATCAGAAATCAAGGCAGAAAGGCTTTTATGGCCGTAACTTCCATAATTACGGTCGTAACATTATCATCGCACAATTTGGACAGAATACGTTTACGACCGTAACTTGGGTTCTCACAGCCGTAACTAATCCATGGAATTTCACGGCCGTAACATCAATCTTCACGGCCGTAACTAATATTGAGATATTTTGATCAGAGAAGGACTTACGACCGTAAGTCCGACTTTTACGGCCGTAAGCGGTGCGAATCAAATTTTCGGGATTTTTAGTATTTCAGTTGATTTGTATTTCCTTTATTGGTTTTTAATTCTTTTTCCAATTTCGGTAATTTTGGTAATTTTCGCTATTTTAGCATAATTAGAATTCTATTCAGAGTCAGTTAGCGATTAGGGTTTATTTTGTCTATTTATATGCTTTTCCATTGAATGTAAAAGTAGACTTTTGATGAATAAAAATATATTGAGTGTTTTTACTCTCTCTAAAGATAAGGATTTTCCCTTTAAAAATCAAACTCATCAAGATTCAAATCTTGTGGCGTTCAACAAATCGAACTTATCAAAGGCGTGGACATCCTTTGTGGCGTTCAAACCATTACGGTTCTTGGTTTCGCATCGTAATGGGTCTCGGGTTTAATATACCCATGGTTCTCGCATCGTGAGGCTCGGGTCGTAGTGTTCTCGTCCCTTCCAACCTGAATTCGGAACTTTCCAAACATTATTCCGCGAGCTACGACGCGGACCCCCTCCCGGGTTTGCATCATATGGTATCAGAACTGGACTCTGGATTCAGGTTTTGTTTTTCTATTCTATCCAGTTTGATTTTGTGTTTTTATCATAGAGTCTACACAAAATCATCCATATCTTGTTCTTCGTGTCAGTAAAAATTTTTCGTTATTTGACCCATACAAAAATTCATCAAAAATTCAATCTTGTTTATTTTATTCGATTCTTATCCAAAATTAAAATTCATTATTAGTCCTTGTGTCAAACTATTATTCAATTCCATTCCACAATGTCCAAATTTCACGAAAATTCATCATCTAGGAAAGATAACCATCAATCTTCTCTACTTGTCATGATGGAGAAACGGTTTGAGGAGTTAGCTGCGAAATTGGAAACGAAATTTGATGCGAGATTAGATGCGAAGTTTGGGAAGATTAAGAACTCAGTAGATATGCATAGTGCAGAACTTGCTCAACGACGTGAAAGGGAATATAGGCGTATCCATAAACCTAGTGTAAGACCACTTTTCATTTTTAGGTGTATCCTTAAATATCACGTAACGATTATGTTAATGTTATTATAAATTTTAAATTTAATGATATTTTTAATGTCGATAAATTGAATTATTTTGCAGTGGAAGGACTTGGACGCCGTCTCGATCGATGTGCCAATTAAAAAGTTTATAAATTGTTTATGAACTCTATGTGTAATTAATTATTTTTATTTGTTAAGCTTGTTAAATTCTATTTGTCATTTAGTAGTAAATTATTTAAATTTCATTAAATTGAGAT